>JAVSCE010009465.1:0-16732 GCA_032199065.1 Smutsia gigantea | reverse complement strand
GCTGTGTGCTTGAGGGCCAGCTCTGCAGGGACGCTGTGTCTGAGGTCTGTTGGTCACACCTGCCCTTGGCCCTGCAAGGCCTGGCCTGGCTGAGCCACAGGTGTAAGGAACACTTGGGTGTGTGTACTGGGGGATTCCAAAGACAGAGACCCTTCCAGCCCTGGCCAGAGCCACCAGCTCACACCCGCAGGGCGGGCGCTGGGCAGACCAAGGGACCGCTGCCCCTGCGGCACCTTGGAGCCACATGGTCGCCTCAGGGCCCTTATTCAGGTAATGGTGACACCGTGTGTCAGACCTGCCCCGTGGGGCTGTGGCCACCCAGGAGCAGTGCCCGGGCTAGCACCGTGCTGGTGTCTGTCTCAAAGCATGGTTCTCTGGTCTTGAACGTCTGGGTCCTCTTGTGCCTTCACAGTGCCACATTCCCATCCCCGCTGGGCTTCTGTTTCCTCCATGGTGGAGATGGCACGGCATTGCTGCCGATGCAGTCGTAGTGACTGATGGCGTGAGGGCATCTGCCAAGGTCCTCCTGGAGGGAGCAGGGCTGGCCTGCTAGAGGGTGGAGTTGGTGGCCACTAGCTCCCTGTGGCGGGCTCGGGCTGCCTGCACAGCACCGTGCACGCTGTGGAACAGCTGCCCCTCTTCGGCCGCATCCTCCTGGTCCTCCCTGAGGAAGCCACCCCTCCTCAGAGTATCCCTTACTGAGGGGCTGCAGCAAGCCAGGAGCAGGGCAACGCCCAGGGCCCTGTAATTGTGGCGCAGAGCCTGCAGCGTGGCCAGGCCAGCTGCATCCAGGAACAGCAGTGGGGCACAGTCAATGACTACTGTGTGGAAGCTGGCCACTGTGGGCACCAGCACAGCAGTGCTACCCCCGGGGCCCAAGGCCTTGTCTTCCACAGGGTCTCTCTCACTGGTCCCTGCCTCTGGGCCCCAGTCCCTGGTCCTGGCGGCCGCACACCCCACATCCAGGCCTGTGAGGCTATAGAGCGACTGCAGGAAAAAGTCTTTGTTGATGTAGTAGAGTGGCCCCCCGAAGCGGAACACCTGCACCCCGGGCTCGGGGACCAGGCCCTCAAACTCCTCAGTGTCCTCATAGACATCCGAGTCCCCGAGGCGGGCAAGCAGGGCAGCACGTGGGCGTCGTGTGTGGCCTGCCAGGCTGAGCAGCGAGAGGACCATGCCAGCCAGCAGCCCCGCCTCCGTGCTGACCAGCACACAGGTGGCCGCGGTGCCCGTGCACACTAGCGCTTCGGCCGGGCTGAGCCGCCACAGCCGCGGAATGTCCCTCACCTTGCGCAGGGCCCCCCGCAGGCTGACGACGACGATGCAGGCCAGCGCGCTCTGCGGCAGGTCTCGGAACAGCGGCGCCAGCGCCAGGAGCACCAGGAGCACCACGGCAGCGCTGACCACGCTGGACAGCTGGGTGCGGCAGCCGGCTGCCGTCTTCACCAGGCTCTTGGCCAAGGCAGCGCTTGTGGCAAAGCAGTGGAAGAAGGCAGGAAGCATGTTGCAGCAGCCCACGGCCAGCAGCTCCTGGTTGGCTCGCACGGAGTAGCCGTGGCTGCGGGCAAACATCTCTGCCAGTGAGATGGAGAAGGCAGAGCCCACGAGGGCCAGGGGCATGGCATCCAGTGCCACGCGCCACATGAGCCTGGGGTCCGGCACCTGCGGGGCCATGAAGCCAGTGGGGATATCGCCGGCCACGCTGGAGCCAAAGCGCTCGTGGAGTTGCCCGATGTGAGACACAAGTGTGGCCCCCACGACGACCAGCAGCTCGGTGGGCAGGGGCACCTTCAGGTGGTGCCGGCAGCGGTCTGCGAGCTCCTTGGCGGCCAGCAACACAGCTAGGCACACGGCACTGATGATTACATCGCACGGGTTCGCCTGCCCAGCATTGCGCAGCAGGCTTAGCCATGTGCTGACCACCATGCCTGGCCCTTGGTGTCTCGGGACCCTCACGCCTAGAAGGTGCCTTAGCTGGGAGGTCAGGATGGTCACCGAGGCCCCCATGGCAAAGCCGTCAAGCAGTGGCTGTGAGAGATAGGTGGACACGAAGCCCAGTCGGAGGACACCCATGAGGACCTGTGGACAGAGCATGGTCAGGGCACCCCCTGCGGCGTGCATGCACATGGATGCTCACTTTCAGCCTGCGTAGGCATGCGGGCTGTGGGGAACTAGAGGGCAACTCCTTTTACTTCAGCCCCACAAACAGCACCACCCCCCTCCCAGGAGACTTGGAAAGACTGGGGGTGGCCCCTGGGACAGGGTGATGAGGGGATGGTCAAGCACAGTACAGGAGAGGGCTGGGTGTGGGAGACCGCGGGAAAGCAGGCAGGGCCCCAGGGGCTGGGAGGAAGGCCAGAGAAGCCGTGTGGGTCTCTGTCAGGCATGTGCGGAGCCGAGGCCACACTCCAGCTGCCTGTCCCTGCCCAGGCCGTGGCACTGTTGCGTCCACCTCTGCCTGTGCCTTCCCTTTGCTGGTCATACCTCTGTTCTCTGAGCCCCCAACCCTGTGCTTCTCTTGGGCTCAGCCCTTATGCACCTGAGCTGGCTGGTTGGATCTGGGCCCAGCTCAGCAGGACCCCCGTGCAGCCGGCCCCTCACCTGGTAGATCCCAGCCACCAGCGTGAGGGCAGTGGCAACACGGATGGCGTAGCAGGCACGCAGCTCGGGCACTGGCAGGGTGGCTGAGGTGTTGAGAGCAGTGTTGTTTCCCCCAGGCCCTGGGCCGTTCTGGGCAGGGTCGAAGCCTGCCAGCAGGAGCTCGCGGTCCACCACCTGGCCCACCATGAGGCAGAGCAGGCTGAAGATGCCCACGGAGACGTGGCGCGAGGTGCCCATGAGGAAGTAGATGAGGTTCGCGAAGAAGGACGTGTACAGGCTATAGATGGGCTCCAGCCCAGCCAACAGCGAGTAGGCGATGGCCTGTGGCACCAGGATGATGCCGATGACCAGCCCAGACATGACGTCGCCTGCCAGGTCCTCCTGCAGGCGGTACTGGCGCAGCCAGCGTGTGGCGGGGAGCAGGTCTTGCGCTGTCCCCCAGGCACCCTGTATGCTGCATGCCCAGCTCCTCAGAAGCCTGGCCTTCAGCGTCTCACGCATGCCCAAGGGTACTGGGGGCTGCCTGCGGACCAGCACTGGTTCCTGGCCCTGCTGCATGTGCTCGGGGGACACCTCCATCCTGAGGCACCAGGCCCCTTTGGAAAACCTGCGGAGTGATTGGGCATCATTGCTAGGGCACTGGGTGTGCTGGGGCAAGAGGGCATCACAGAGACCCAAACACGGGGCCAGACCGAGGTCTCGCCAGTACCCCTCGCCCACACCAGAGGCCCCTCTGCTCCCCCATTCAAACCACCAGAGTCCTCCTACCCGTCTCTCTGTCACTGTGGGCCCTGGGGCTGCAGAGGCTCGGAGGAGGAGGGCCCCTGACATGCCCTTGTAGATGAGGGACCCCAGATTGGTACTGGGAGACAGCAGCCCTTGCCACCCGCCAGTCCTTGTGACAGAATTGCTGGAGTGCTTTGGGAGTGATCTCTGCAGGGCAGCCTTTCCTGGGTGGGTGTTAGCACTCCTGGGTTTGGAAAACGGCAGGCCACCCCTGCCGTGCCAAGGGCAGCCTCCATCTCTGCATAGCCCAATGCTGCTGCTCGCTCAGCATCCCGGGTGTCAGTGGCCTTGACCTGTCCTGTTCACAGCTCACAGGCTCCCCTTGTGCTGCCGTCAGGTGCACAGTTTCTGCTCCCTCAGAGCCTGGTCACTCTGGTGCCTGTGTGGAGCCACTGTGCTGGTAGGGGGCATGGCCCCTGTGGGTTTGGGCAGGGCGTCAGGGGTCTTAGGAAGGCTGTGCCTCCTTTCCCTGAAGACACCACCCAGGTCCCCAGATGCCTTGAAGCTCACCAAGTCTGCAGAGTGGATTGAAGACTAAGTGCCACCTGCCTTGTGCCTAAAGGTCCCCAGAAGGAACCCTAGAGGCCTGCACTTCCTGCTCACAGCATTGGGCTGCTCCCCGTCCCCCCCAGGGAGCTGGCCTCTGCTGTGGGCCTTCGTTGTCCAGTCCAGCAGCAGAGCCCTGGGATGACTCACCTGAGGGACCCCTGCAGGCTCACCCAGTTGGAGGGTAGTGAGGTACCAGGTCCTGTCCTCTGAATCCAGGGTCTGCTGGCTGGCTGGACACCCCCAAAGCCCTCTGGCTTTTGTTTAGCAGGTAGGGGTGCAGGTGGCAGGGTCTTGGTGCAGGGCTGGTGCCAAGAGTTGGGCCGAGGTGGGTCTGGCACTGGCTGGCAGGCAGTGCCCTGTGGTTAGCATCTGACTGCTTGGCTCTGCCGGGCTTGCAGTTAAATTATTTACCCTAGACATTGCTGATCCATGTGTTTCTGCAGACCAGTGTTACCTGAGCAGTTAATCTGGGAAGTTGTACTGTAATCAGTCTCACAAATAATTACAACTGTGTAGGCTTCTGATAAGCTTCCAGCCTCCCAGGAGCAGGGCCCAGTGCTGGCTGGGGTGGCAGGGCAGTGAGGGGCTGGAGCAGGAAGCTTGGGGGCTCAGGCAGCCTGGTTCCCTTCAGCTGGGCTGAGTGCTGGGGCCCAATGGGCAGGGATGGGAGGGGGTCAAGGGAAGGGCTGGTCTCCAGTCCCATCCTCCCTGTCCTGCTGGGGCATGGGCTGGGTGTTGCTTGAGCCAGGTCAGCACTGGGCAGCCACCTCCCTGGCCTCTGTTCTGTGCCCTTGTGTGCTGTGTGTGTACACGCGCACGGGTTGCTGAGTGCGGTCCTACCCAGCAAATGCTGTTACCAGCCAGGTGTGCCTTCTTGCTGTGGTGGTGGAGGTCCTGGTCTGGCCACAGGGGTGGGGCCACCTGGGCTCCAGCTGTAGGCAGGTCCCTGGCTTCCTCGCTCTCTCCTCCTCACCCGTGGCAGGGAGACCTGCCTGGAGGGCCTGCATGAGGTGAATGGTCCCTTTGACGACTGCCTGTGCTCTGCACATGATGAACCAAGGGTGAGCTGCTCTTTCTAGAACGATTCCTTAGAGCCTCTGGACTCTCATCCTTAGAAGGAATATCCCCGTGCTTGAGGGGTACTATGTGAATAGGTGCATATCCCGTGGGGCTGCTATGGCCCCGAGTGCTCTGCCATCCTGGAAGGGAGGCCCAAGAGGCTGCAGTGGGCCTGCTGTCCCTGCAAGGCTCAGCACCATGAACAGCCTGGCTCAGCCCTGCTTCTGTCCCCACAGGTCCTTAGAGGGGTATTAGGGTCGGTGGTCCTGCAGAGCAGTGGCCCTAGGGCTCCGTCCCCCAGAGCTGGGATGGTGAGGTGCTGACAGGGGTGGAGCCCCCATCCAGGCCTCCCCACATTCTGCCCTGCTTTGGGACCTCTAGGAAGCCTCCCTGCATCTGTGGGCATGGCTGGGGGAGACCAGGATCCCCATCTGGGGGCAGAGATGGGAGTGGGACCCAGGGGTGGGGGTGGGCCCACACCTGCAGTGAAGGGTGGGATGTGGTCAGGGCTGAGGGCCCCCACCTGTGATGCCTTTTCCGTCTTGCTGGGTTTGATCTCTTGTCCTTGAAGAGGGCATTGGGCCTCAAGATCTCACCCTGTCTTACAACCCACCACGCCAGGGCAGAGCCTGCAGCGTCCCTGCTTCCCTCCTCCCTGAGGTCTGGCCCAGGACCTTCTTGCTCCTGAACTGCAGTTTCTCCCCAGGGGGCAGGGTCATGGGCTCTCTCATGCCCTGGCCTGCTGGAGCCTCCCTCAGCCATCTCCTGCCCAGCCCTGTGCCACACTGTAACTTCCTAATAGTTGTTTTTAAATCACCGATTTAAATTGGCGAGTCACTTATCTGACAAGGAGACCTGTTCCTACCACAAGTGGAAAGAGGCAGGATTTTCACGACGCGAGTGTCTCGCGAGCGGCGCGCGTGCTCCCGGGTTCCCGTAGAGGAGGCGGAGACATGGCCATACTGCTCTCGCGCCGGCGGCCCTGGGCGACACCATCCCAGCCGACCCTGGCCTCGGCTGCACGTTCCCCTAGTGCGGGGCCTATGCCCGCGCCCGCCCTTCCCTACCGCGGGGGCGCGCCGTCTCCGCCGGTGCCCACCCACATGCACGTGCGCCCCAGGCCCCGTCCTGCAGCCGGCGCCCGCGCACTCACCGGACCCCGGCGCCGCTCGGGTCTCGGCGCAGGCGCTCAGGCCCGGGGTGGCGGGGCCATGTGTAGCTCCAAAGCTGCAGCGCGGTGAATGAGGCTTTTGTGCGGCCCCCGTAGCTCGGCCTACGTGTCCGGCCAGTAAGGGAGGCGCCCCCGGCGGTGCCCCTCGCCCAGGTTCCTCCCCTTGGGGGGCGGCAGGATGGAGGAGCCCTCCTGACTGTCGGTGTCCCGGCCTGCGTCTGCAGCCCAGTTTCTCCGCAAGAGCAGTGCTGGGATGGGCTGTGCACTTCACCTCCCTGCTCAGTCCCCTCCTTAGGCGAGGCCTCTCAAATCCGCTTCCCCACCTGCCAGGGAAGGGGTGCCCAAGGGCTGCCCCCGGGCTCCTTGAGGAGGGCCTTCTGGCCCCTGGAGGCAGGTGAGCTGGCATCCAGGCTGCTGAGGCTCGTTGGCTCATTGAATGCTGAGGTGACAGGGTGACAGGCTAAGGATGCTCTGCTGCTGGGGTTCCCTCCGTGGCGGCGTGCCGGCCCTCACTGAGCACGAAGCTGCGGGGCCAGGATCTGCCGAGAGAGCTCGGACCGGCACTGGCGCCGCCGCCTTCACCCGGCCGCCCATCGCCCACCTTTCCCGCACCTCCACCCCCCCGTGGGGCTTTGGAACCTGTCTGCTGCACTTTTAATTTTTTCCCCAATGCTGGTTAGTTCTATTTCTTTGCTACCAGTTGTGACCTTGGGATGGGGTAGAGGGGCTGGATCCCTGCTGGGCCCCTGCATGGAGAGGCCAGCGAGGGAAGGGGAGTAGGTGGCCCAGGAGGAGCTGGAGGCACCTGGGCATGTGCTGGACGCAAGCCCCCAGGTGGGCTCAGTCTCGACCTTGTACAGTGAGGCACTGGCGAGGGGACGACAGGGGGCTGGGCCGGCCAGGCTGAGGTGCAGGGTGGGCAGGTTCCAGGGCGGTCTGGTCACCCCTGCCCCTCCCTCACGGCCACCCTCGGCAGACCCGGCGCCCTGAGAGGGTGGGCTGCAGGTCCGAGCCACTCCCACCTCTTCCCTCAGCTCTGCTGACAGGCTGCCTGTCTTCAGGGGAAGCCCTCTGACCTGTTGCGCTCCTCACTAGGCAACAACTCCCCGCCCAGCCTGGCCCCGGGCTCTGGGCTTAGCTTACTGCACCCGCCCCCTCACCTTGCCTGGGCGTGGCTGCAGACCGCCAGGTCCACCTTCCGATGTCCAGCTACGCATGGACGAATCCCACACTCATCTTCCTGCCAGCTCATCCCTCCCTCTGCTGTCTGCACCCCACCTGCCTGCAGCTCAAGCCGGAATCTGAGGGGTTTGCTGGATTCCTGCTGTCGAGTTCACCTTAAATCCATCAGCAGATGTCATCTCTCTACCTCAGAAACCCTGTTCCAGCGTCTTCACCTCCTTAGCCACTGCTGGGCACCACACCTCTCCCTGAGGGGCCGTCTGCGGCTCCATGTACTCGCTGGAGGGATCCTTTAAAAACATAATGGCAAACAGCAGGACTGCGGAGACCGTGGAAGGATCAGGGGCTACCAGGGGCCGGGGTGGGGGACGGGGGTGGACAGGCAGAGCGCAGAGGATTTCCAGGCAGAGAGGCTACTCTGTGATGCTGTAATGATGGGTACATGTCGTTACACATTTGTCCAAACAGCAGACTGTACCGCAGAGCGGCCCTAATGGAAACTGGACTTGGGGTGCTAATGAGCCAGTATGAGCTTCTCAAGTGCAACAAAATGACCCCTTTGGGGGGTGTTGATGGTGGGGGAGGCAGTGTGTGTTTGAGGACCGGGTAAATGGGAACTCTCTGTGCGTATTTTGCTGTAAATCTAAAACTGCTAAAAAAAATTTTGAGTCTTAAGAACAAACAGAAAAGTCATGGCCCTGCTCAGCTTGGAACCCTGAAAGGGCTTCCCATGTCCCCTGGGGTCAGGTCCCAGCCCCACTGTCACAAGGCCTCTGTGACCACATTGCTCACAGCTCACCCATTCTCTGCCTCAGGTCCATCAGGTCCACTGGCTGCCTTTTCGCCGTAAGTCCCTTCCCACCTCTGGGCCTCTGTGCCTCTTGTCCTGTCAGCCCCCACGCATTCTCGCTGCTGGCGTGCTCTGCCACTCGGTGGGTCTTAAGCACCACCTCAGAGAGGCCCTCCCTGCCTGGCCCTTGGTGCCTGTCAGGTCCCCTTCATGGCCCATGCTCTCACGGGGTCAAGGGGGTACCTGACTGCTTCTGTCCCCGCTCGTACACAGGCCTTGAGGGAATTGGGCTCCAGTCTGGGACGAGTACAGGGTGAGGAGGCTGCCTTTCCCCTTTCCTGCATGTCCATGTTGCCTTCTGGAGTGTGGGAGGGGAGCAGGGTGCTAAGAGGGAAGAGCCAGATCTTGGGCCACAGAGAAGCAGCCCACGGCCCCCACTCCAGCGCCTGCTGTCTTCAGGAAGCCTCATGCTCTCCTATTCCGCCCTTTTGTACCTTTCCCGAAAGGCCTACCTGCCTGTCCCTCCCCTGGGTCCTAAGCTGTGCTGAGCTCCCGAAGTCTTGGGGATGGGACTCCAGTACAGGCGCCCTAGTGCACTCTAGGCCGTGAGCGACTGATAGGCTTCCGTTGGTGTTTCCCCGGGGGAGGGGCCAACTTAGGGGTCTGGAGCCAAGTCCTGCTTGGCGACTTTCAGGCTCTGACATAGCCAGAGTGACAGTCTGGGGCCCACGTTCCCCCACCCCAACACTGGAGTGTCCTTTTACAGGGGGTCAGCCAGGGAGGGCCTGAGCTACAACTTCACTCACCTGGATGGGTACCTGGACCTTCTCAGGGAGAACCAGCTCCTCCCAGGTAAGTGGCTGGCCCCACTCTCTGCCCACTGGTTCCGCCCCACCCATGACCTGGCTCCTGCCCAGGACCAGCTTCAATGCCGCCATGGCAGAGCGCAGGCTGGGTGGTGTGGGACGTTGGGCAGGACAACCACCCCATGTGCCGCAGGCTTTGAGCTGATGGGCAGCCCCTCCGGAAGCTTCGCTGACTTTGAGGACAAGCGGCAGGTGTTTGAGTGGAAGAATCTGGTCTCCCTTCTGGCCAGGAGATACATTGGTGGGCAGGGTGCGGTTGTGGGTGGGGGAACAGGGTGGAAGCTTCCCAACAGGCTCTCCTGCATCCCCCAGGGCACCTTGCTGGTCTTCTCCATCATGAATCTGTTGGAATCAGGTCCCTGCTGCGCGGTCACAAGGCCTCATGTGACCTGGCGGGCAGGAAGGCCAGGAAGGATGGGGCAGGCTCATGTTGAATCAGATACCCCCATCACAGCCAAACCCCCAACTGTGGCCGCCCCTCCCCAGGGAGTCCAGATGGGCTTAGCATTCCCCTGCCCGGGGAAGGGGCCCGCACTACAACAGTTATGCCACAGGTAGGTATGGACTCCAGCACGTTTCCCAGTGGAACTTTGAGACTTGGAATGAACCAGACCATGGCGACTTTGACAACGTGTCCATGACCATGCAAGGTGAGTACACTTCTGGTGTTTTGGCTGGCCGAGCGGACAGGAGATGCCCTCACCTGTGCGGTGTGTACTCTGCATCCCTCCTGCCCAGGCTTCTTGAACTACTATGATGCCTGCTCCGAGGGCCTGCGGGAGGCCAGCCCTGCTCTGTGCCTGGGCGGCCCCGGGGACGCCTTCCATCCCCTGCCGCGCTCCCCGCTGTGCTGGGGCCTCCTGAGCCACTGTTACAATGGTACCAACTTCTTCACGGGGGAGGTGGGCGTGAGGCTAGACTACATCGCCCTGCACAAGAAGGTAAGGTCCTGGGATGCCTGCTCCTCGGCCCTCTCCTCGCGGTCACGTGGGCTGGCCCCTTGCTGAGGCGGCCATTGCACAGGGCGCGGGCAGCTCCATCTACATCCTAGAGCAGGAGAAGGTGGCAGTGCAGCAGATACAGCGGCTCTTCCCCAGATTCGCTGACACCCCCATTTACAATGACGAGGCTGACCCTCTCGTGGGCTGGTCCCTGCCTCAGCCATGGAGAGCCGACGTGACCTACGCGGCCATGGTCGTGAAGGTGGGCCCGCTCCCAGAGTCT
The DNA here is from genome assembly GCA_032199065.1 of Smutsia gigantea. Classification (NCBI taxonomy): domain Eukaryota; kingdom Metazoa; phylum Chordata; class Mammalia; order Pholidota; family Manidae; genus Smutsia; species Smutsia gigantea. The sequence continues at coordinate 6,504 of JAVSCE010009465.1, read as the reverse complement.
CCCCCAGGAGCAGCCTGTTTGCGGCGGGGGCGGTGGGGTGGGCGGCCGCGGGTGCCGTGACCCCAGCAGCCCCGCACCCACAGGTCATCGCGCAGCATCAGAACCTGCTGGTGGCCACCGGCTCCTTCCGCTACGCGCTCCTGAGCAATGACAACGCCTTCCTGAGCTACCATCCACACCCCTTCTCGCAGCGCACGCTCACCGCGCGCTTCCAGGTCAACAACACGCGCCCGCCACACGTGCAGCTGGTGCGCAAGCCGGTACTCACCGCCATGGCCCTGCTGGCCCTGCTGGGTGAGCTGAACCCCGTCCACACATCGCTCATGCCGTGGCCAGACTGGGGACCCATGGCTGGCCTTTCACGCCCCAGGTGGGACCCGAACCAAGGACTCTATTGGGCCGGAATGCCATTTCACGCCCACAGCAGCTCGCTCAAAGGCCTGGGGTGTGTGGGTGTGGCCTGCTGTGAGGATGGGGTTCTTGCCCCTCACCTTCCCACTTCTCCCTGCTCACTGAGCCGCAGAACGTCCATGGTGTGGTGTGGCCGGGGCATCTTGGCCAAGAACCCCATGAAGGGGAGCAAGTGGTGGAAGACAGGGCTGGCAACCTCCGCATGGTGACCACCCGGCCCCCTGCCCTGCAGACGGTGAGCAGCTCTGGGCTGAAGTGTCGCAGGCCGGGGTGGTGCTGGATAGCAACCACACGGTGGGCGCCCTGGCCAGTGCCCACCGCCCAGCTGGCCCTGCTGACAGCTGGCGTGCCACGGTGCTGTTGTATGCCAGCGATGACACGCGTGCACACGCCAACCACAGCGTCATCTTGACCCTGCACCTGCATGGGGTGCCTCCAGGCCCAAGTAAGCAGGGGCCCAGGGAGGGCAGCTCAGGGCCTCTGGCAGGGTGGGCCTGGAGGCGCGGCCCCAACGTCCTTCTCTGCTCCGCAGCGCTAGTCTATGTCACGCTGTACCTGGACAACTGGCTCTGCAGCCCCTACCGTGAATGGCAGCGCCTTGGCCGGCCAGTCTTCCCCTCGGCCGAGCAGTTCCGGCGCATGCGCGCTGCCGAGGTCTGCAGGCAGGGTGGGGTGAGGGGCGGGGCAGCGCCCGAGGGCTGAGGACCCAGAGAACCCGCCTCTGTGCCCAGGACCCAGTGGCCACAGCGCCGCGCCCCTTCCCTGTGGGCGGCCGCCTCACGCTTCACCCCGAGCTCCCGCTGCCTTCTCTCCTGCTGGTTCACGTGTGTGCGCGCCCCGGGAAGCCGCCGGGCCAGGCAAGTGGGCGCCCCTCCCCGCTGCCGCCGCCTCCGTCCCCCAGTCACGGGTGCCTCCCTCCGCACAGGTGACCCAGCTCCGTGCCCTGCCCCTGACCCGTGGGCAGCTTCTTCTGGTCTGGTCAGATGAGCACGTGGGCTCCAAGTGCGTGAGTAGAGTGGCCGCCCCTATCCCTGTCCGTGTCCCAGCCCCTGGCTCCTGCAGCCCCAGTGCCCTGTGGTCACTGCACAGAGGCCACGGCATCACACCCTGTCTGATGCGGGGTGGGGGCGCCCGCGGTATATTTCCCGTGGACTTCGGGCTCCAGCCCCTCCCCTCAGCCCTGTGTGGCCTGCGGGCATTGCAGGCAGAGCTCCCAGGTAGGGAGGGGTTGGGACCCTGGTAGGCTACCCCACCTGGATTCCATCCCTACCCTGACTGACCTTCCCCAGGTGCCTGTGGACATATGATGTCCAGTCCTCCCAGGATGGTGAGGGCTTCGCCCCCATCAGCAGAAGACCATCCACCTTCAACCTCTTTGTGTTCAGCCCAGGTGTGCCTCTATCCACTGCCTGGCCTTGGCCACAGCACAGTGCCCTGTGGGGTGGGCTGAGGGGCCATTGCTCAAGAGTGCAAGTGTACATTTGTGTCCCCAGACACGGCTGTCATCTCTGGCTTCTACCGGGTTCGAGCTGTGGACTACTGGGCCCGGCCAGGTCCCTTTTCAGACCCCGTGCAGTACATGGAGGCCCCTGCCCGGTGAGGGCCTCCACTGCCCAGTGAGCCTGGGCAGCTGGGAGCTGAGGTGGGCTGGATCACCACTGGCCACTCCTCATTTGTCAGCTCTGTCCATCTCCTCCCTTCCCCTCAAGTCCCCTGACTCATCCCTTAAAGTACCTTTCTGCACATCGGTCTTAGGGTTGGCTTTTGTGGACAGGCACTAGGTGGACATGGGCCTGGCCGGAGAAGGCCTTCCGCTTCCCTCCCGGCCAGAACACCATCACCCACCTTGGGAGCCTGGCTGGGAAACTGGTGGGCAGACAGGAGGCTGAGGAGCTGCTGTGACCATGGGCGCCCAGCCACCTGGGCTCTGCCTTCCCGGCTGTGCTGCAGAGCTGGGGCCGACGGTGCGCTGGGGCTCTTGGTCAGGATGGTGCCCGAGGGGTGCCACTTCCTGAGATGCCACTGGGCTGCTCCCCATCCCCGCCAGGTGGGGCGGGGGGCTTCCAGGCTGCTGTGTCCAGACTGACCAGCAGCAGGAAGGACTCACGGCATCTGCAGTGCGCCATACCCACCCCACAGTCATCCTGGCTCCATATCTAGGCCCAGGAGGAAACAGACGGCAGGCTTATACTGGGATGTGGGCAGGGGGCAGGGAAACCACGAAGGGTGGTGTGGAACCCAGGGGCTCCTCCCCACCCTGCGCTGCCCGAGGGTAGACAGACTTAGTGGTTCAGACAGAGAAAGTGTGGCGAGGCCGCCCAGTGAGCATCGGAGACATCAGGCTAGGGTCACGGCCAGCCTGGGGATCCTGCGAGCTGCAGTGGGGTGTGGAGGCCTGGTTCTGCTCCCGTGCACCACCCTGGGCTCCGGTGGTTGGGGGGGACATGGTCTGGAACAGCAGACCGAAGACAAGACCCAGTCAGCCCCTCTGGCTCTTCCAAACCTGCCTTCCCCGCCCACGTGAGGCTCAGGGCCACCAAGTCCCTTGTCATGGGAGGGAGATGTGAATTTGGTCCCCAAAGTCACCTGTTACTCATCCCTCTGCCCTGTGGGTGCCCTACGGCTTGGTGCCTGGGGGCCCAGACTGTCTCCGGTGGTCCTTGTGTCTCAGTAACTGACCATTGTTACTGCACAAGAGGGCAGTGGGAAGGCCCTGGGTTCCAGGCATTTTCTTCCTGCCCCATCGCAAGGCCCTGTGGAGGGCTGCTCAGACCACAGAGTCAAACAACAGGAATGTATTTTCTCACCGTCCTGGAGGCCAGAAGCCCACAGGGCAGGAGTAGGCAGGGCCGTTCCTTCGGAGGCCTCCCTCCCTGGCCTTGTCTGTGTCCTCATGTCCTCTTACAAGGATGCCAGTCACGTGAGATCAGGGCCGCCTCCTCTCATGACCTCATTTTAACCACCTCTTTAAAGACCCTGCCTCCAAATAGGATCCCATTCTGTGGACTTCGGCATGGGAATTCTGGGGGACACAGCTCCTGGCACGGGCCTGCTGTGCCCAAGCTGGTGGTAAGGTGGGCCCTCCTTTGAAGGTGATGGTGGCTCCAGGGCAGTCAGTGGGATTTGGCTGTGCACCTGCAGCTCTGCCGGAAGTGGGGAGCCACGTCTGTGCTGGGCCCCCCTGTCCCCGGGGGCCAGTTGTCTCCACTGGGATTGGGGCTTCTCTGCACTCCCAGGTGGCTGGCGCAGCCCCACCCTCCGACCAGGCTGACTGGCTTGCTGTGGTCTCTGCTGCCCTGGGGTGGCGGCCTACACCGTGATTGCACCACAGCTGACCACCCCTGCTGCCATGGCCACTTGGCACCTGGGCCTTGGAGTGGCCACTGAATGGGAAGAGAGGCCTGCTTGTGAGAGTCTCCGATGGACAGGACTCCGTCAGTGTCGGTGTTTCTGTGGGACACAGCACCCTCACGTGCTTCTCCATGACTGCCCCGTCCCCAGGCTTCCCCCTTGGTCTTTCTGAGCCTGGCCACCTGTTGGGAGCTGCCGCTGTAGAGCCGAGCTTGAGCCACATGTGCCGCACCCTTGGTTGTGCCCAGAGACATGGGTATGTGTGCACCTGTGCCCACAAGCCACTGCACTTTCTCCTCTCCAGGCAGTTGGCAGGAGGCTCCTCGTGGGAGGAGGTGGGCTCAGCAAGAAGGTGGTTCAGAAGGAGCGGGGCCCTCGATCACCCAGCTTGCCTCTGGAGGCACTCAGGGGTCCCCGCCGCGCAGGACAGCAGTACGTGCACTGGGCTCTGACTGGGCACCGGGGCCACAGCAACTCATAAGCTGAGTCAGACTTTGCCAAGGTTCAGTAGCAAGCCTGGAGCCGCTGTTCAAGTGGGGAATTGGGGGCTAGTGACCCAGGGCACTGGGAGTCTGGCTGGAGGTGTTCCTCTTGTTGGCCTTTGCCAAAGGGGTCTCTGCCACAGATGCATCAGGCGACATGGGGTCTGATGGGCCATCCACCCAAGCTGAGAGAAGGCCCGTGTCACGCCTGGACCTGCTGGAGAGCCTTTTCCTGTCAGCCTTACCTGTTGACCGAGAAGTGGGTCAGAGCAGCAGCACACGCAGACGTGGTACATGCTCCCCAGTCCAGGGCCCCACCCATCACTGCTTCTTAGAAGCGGGTCGTGTAGCGGGTGGCAACCTACCTCACTTTCGATAGGATGTCCCAACATTTCCCAGACCATTGGTCTCAAAGACTCCCTGGAGGCTTCTGAACATTGATGGGGGTCTCCCACCCTCTGGTAAGCACAGAAATACTGAGCATCTGGGTGCCTGTCCCATCCCACCCAATCCAATCAGCATTCGTCAGCAAGGAAACCAGGATCTCTGGCTCATACTAAGTCAGCAGGAGGCTCGTGCCATCAAGTGAATGTGAAGCCACCCGTCTTCCTCGGTGGGATGGCTGGCTACAGGTCGGGCTGGCGTGGCTGCAGGATTTTCTCCAGTAAAAACACAACGTCCAGACGTCAGCTGTGATCATTTCCCCCACAGGCCGCGGGGTCACCTGTTCAACACCCATGTGATGAGTTATGTGGGGAGCACGGAAGGAACCTCCTCCCCTGCCCCAGAATGGTCCAAGTTTCTGATGTTGGAACTAATCTGCAGTTATTTGGGTTGACATGGAGGGTGGGCCTGGGAGCCTCACAGAAGCCCTCCGTCCACAGGTCGGGGCACCAATATGGGGGTGCTGCCCCTGGCACGTGAATGCCCTGGGGACACAGGGAGTGTGCAGAGGCCTGGGGCTGAGATCCAGGCTGGTGCCCATGTTGCCCCACGTGCCCACAATGGGTCTCAGGCAACAGGATTGGCCCCGGTTCACAGCCGCTACCCGCCCAGTGCTCTCAGGGGGCCACCTGGGAAAAGGGCCGTGGGCATGCCTTACACACTTGGGCACATGTACCAGTGACTGTACTGGAGTTCGTTTTCAGGGGATCCAGCCCCTGACCCCCCCAGGGACTCGAGTCCACGAACTGGCTTAGGTCTGGGAACTGGACACCAGGCCCTGAGGCCTCACTGTGACAGTTTGTGGCAGTTCTCAGACTATAGTCCAGAACTATAGTCTCTGCGGCATGCACTCCAGACCACTAAAGAGGCTGCCTGATGTTCCAGTTCTTGGGACCCTGCATGTAACTGGTCATCTCATACTTGAGGAAGACCCCGGAGGCTCCATGTCTTCAGAAGTGTGCGGTGAGATGCCTGGGCCCTGCTAGGATGCCGGTCTGGCTCGCTAGCCTGCCTGGGACCGGGCCTGGGGCTGCATCTCCAGTGCTCCCAGGTACTGCTGGTCCTGGGAGCACGACGAGGGGCAGCACACCCCGCAGCGATGGGGGCCTGGCTGCAGCCCGGGGGAGCCCAGGGACCACCCACTGGCCGCATACCACACCTGCATTGTTCCGTGTGGTGACGGAGATGTGCTGCCGGGGTCCTGACGCTCCCTCCCGGAGGACTGTCCTCAGGGCTGTACCGGCAGAGCACGGCCCAGGTGCAGACACATCAGGCCTGTGGGTCGGGGGCTTGGGACCTAGTGGTCCTGGCCTCCTGTTCGCCTGGATCTCGGAGTCCCCCTTTTCCTTGCAGATGGCCGCACCTCCCAAAGCAGTGGCCTCCACCGGGCCCTGCCTTCCGTTGGGCTGCAGCACGGGGGCACGCCCTGCGCCCACAGAGGCTGGCCCCACTCACCCTCAGGGCTCCATTTTGCTTCTTCCCTTTCAAGCTGGAAGGAGGGACGCCCAGTCTTTAGAAGCCCTGCTGTTGCTGTGGCAACCAGCCCCTTGCCTTCCACCTGCCCATCACCCAGTGCCGTCACCACTGCGGTCTGAGGCACTGATGCTGTTTCCCATCTGCAGGTCAGCCCTGGGCTCCTCGTTTCTGAGTCATCTGATGCCAGAACCCCATGTGCAGAGGGCCCCGACTGGGGCCCTGGCAGGGAGTACACATGCGCAGTGAGGAGCTTCTGTGCCGGACTCGGCTGCGGAGGCGGGTCAGGGAGCGGAAAGCCCAGTGGAGCCTCCTGCAGGGGCCAGGTTAGGAGCATAGACAG
>JAVSCE010009464.1:0-351233 GCA_032199065.1 Smutsia gigantea | reverse complement strand
AGTGTGAGTGTATTTTTTGTACAACTTTCCATTTTTGAGAAACTCAAAGTGATAGTTTTTGAGCATAAATCTATTGTGTCCCATCCATCCTTCTTTTGTTTGCTTAGAAAGTTGACCTGTATTGAAACAGTATAGAAAGGTCACATTAAATATTATATTGCCCCTGATTAAGATGGGGCTAGGAGAAATTATTTGATATTAACTCTTTATATCAGCTGAATTTTCTCCACTCACATAACTGTGACAGATACTTCTCCCCACCGAATCCTGGACAGGGGTACGTTTGCTCACATGGTTCCCTACCCTTCATCGTATGCTTCCAATTCTTTGGAAGGACATGCTCAGTGAGCTGGAGCATCTTGTATTTGAGCGGCCTTTACTTGAGCCTACAGAATAGGTTTCAAATCCTAACTTGAAAAACAATCCTAAATGTCTCGTCCAAACCAATACCTTCCTTCACTGGTAGTACTCCATTTCATGTCTCACACATAGATGTTCCCTAATAGGAAACACTCTTTCACTTTAAATCATAAGACATTGCTTTAAAATAGAAGGCAGGCATCTAGATTGCAATTCAAGTTGACACTGATTACTATATTCCTTTGGACTCATCATTGTTCTTTAGTACATGAGGATGAGAAGCTTACAGTTTAAGACAAATGGCTGAGAGGGGATAGTAAATATGTTGATTTAAAATTTTTTTTCCCTTAATTAAGAACAAAGTTATTTGGAAAAGGTTGGGGTGGGGGGAGTGATGGTGCTTAATTTTATAGGTGGTACTCTCCTAGAAGTTCCATAATCCCTATTCCCAAGTAAAAGGGGGAATATTCAAAATTGTAATAAAGGTAAGAAATTATTTTCTTAGCCAGATTTCTTACTGAAACAGTATTTCTAATTATAGATTTTAAGTTATTAGATTAAGCTGCTACTATTTAATAAACATGACACATTTAAGTATATCATTATAAAAAGCACCATCTCTTCTGGATGCCAACACTAATGGCATGCTATCTTGGAAATAGGGTGTTTATGTTGAACTTTGAAATCTTTCGAAATATTCTTCATCTCATTTTGCAACTGCTTTTAAATAACAAACTTTTACTGCTCAATAATGTCATCTTCCACCTTTAAAATATATTCCTTTGTATCAATAAAAGTACTACCATCCAAGTTCAAAGTGTCTGATTAAGCAAAGTTAACTGTTGTGCTTGGGAAAAAAAAAACATAGTGATTAGTTGTAACAGCTTTTCAAAGATGTTTTAGAATATTCAAAAAGAACTAGCATAAATACCTTATCAGCACATAATAGGATTGTGTACCCCATTATAATTTTTGTGTATTGTGGAGTCCTGGTTTTGTCAACTAAGTTTCAAGAACTGCAGCAGGAAGCATAAAAGGAAGGAAGGAAGCACGCCACATTACTGCTAGTGAAGCCACACATCTCTGTTGCAGAAAGTTCAATTCACTTAAGCCAAATATAGTCTATTCCCTAATTTAGGGATAATTGTTCTTTATTTTCCATATGAGTAAGACAGCTGAATATCCTTGCACACTTTCATAATTAACAATACAATCCATTTTTATCTTGTTTTAATTAAACGAAATTAAATATTTTACTTTCTTTCCCTCCCCTATTTCCTACTTCTCCCTTCCTATTTCTCTTCCTGTCTTTCTCATCTCATCTTCATTTTCCTGTCTTTCTCTTTATTCATGTCTCACACTCTCTCCCATCCCTAGGTAGCTGGGTGGATAGAGGGCAGTAGAGAGAGATATATCATTACACTCTACACACATGCATTCATATGTATGGGTATTTGTACGTATATTGTTAATAGATAACATAATGTTAAAAAGGCCTAATGCCTTTCACACCTTCGAGTTATTTTCCCTCAACTAAATTTCAAGTGTCTTATTGTCAGGGACTATGTCCCTGGCTAACGTAATTTTTAAAAAGACAAAAACTCTTGTGGGACCTAATGTAGATGCAACTGTCAGGTATTTCATTTAAAGAAATTGCTGTAGTCAATTGAAATGACTATTTCTTTTATCTCTGAGCATTTCAAAGATACTTGTTTTAGTCTCTCGGACAATACAAATGTCTGTTTCTTGGCACGTGAGTTCTCCTGAGGGTTTGTCTCTCCTGACTGTGATGGTAACTTTTTTACCCCCTCATATGCATTGTGGCTTTTTTCTGAGTTGTGCTCCCTGGAAGTTGTTTTCTGTTGGCATCTCGCCTGCCCTAGCTCTGGAGGTAACCATAGGAGGAAGCAATTTCATATCTGCCTTTTCTGGGCCTCGGTAGATTTCTCTTGTTATGGACTAGCTTTAATGCTCTATTTAAAGTCTTGAAGGATTCATACTTTGTGGGTAGTTAGTATTTTGATCCCATCGCGTGTGTATGGGAAAGGTTTGTGATTCTCACTTCCAGTAAATTACCCTTTCCCATTCATAGCTCAGGACAATCAGCTGCTTTCCTGCTTCACCCAAAGGCCAACTGGCTGAGGTTTTCTAGGTGGCATTGCACAGGGTAGCCCTACCTAGCTCAAAACTTTATGAAGAGAGCTCCTTTCCAGATCCCACACCCAGGGCCAACAGTCTCTGCTCTGGTGGGAGCAGGAATGTCACAATCTCAGCCCTGTACTTAGAGTCACCCCTGAATCTGATACAGCCTTTCCCACTTTTATCTAGCCATCAGCCCTTTGGAATCAGCACCTTCACTTTGATTTTTTTCTTCCTTTTTCCCTGGTGCCCAGATATTTCTTTTTCTTTCAGGTCTTACTGATTATTATTTAATATTACAATTAATTCTGCATTTCTCTGTCCTTTCAGGGTATGGTGGGGACCATTTTCTACATCAGCTCGGTCTGCAATATTGATTGGAACTCAAGTCTGTTAGTTGAGATGTTCATCCCAGCAGAGATCCATGAGCAGGGAACAAAGGCAACTTAAGGAATAAAGAGTCTAGCTCTGGGAATTTCTTCCATATGTTGATTTTGGAAATCAAGCTCAAGATGAGTCAGTATCATAAAGCAAAGATTATTATATTTGTTTTATGAAAGAAAGGCACTGAAGTAATACACATTCGAACTTGCTTGCTAAATCCTGGAAATAATACTTTGATCCTTTAATTCAAAAACTTTCAGAAGATTTTTACACAAATAATATTCTACCCTTTCTTCCCTTAAGGAGAAAAAAATTTCATTCTCACTCTTTACCAATGTCCATAAAGTAGAATTAGTATTTATAAACTGGATACATAGCTACACGCTATCCACTTGATGCTTTTTCCACTTGATGCTTTTTTGTTTTGTTTTGTCGCTTGAGCCAACTAGGGGGGCTCAATTGCTTGCCTGCCACTGCTATGTGTATGGTTAGTTAGTAAAAGCAAAATGTGCCATCATTAGAGAGAATGTGAAATAGTCAGGACAGTATAAGGAAATATATTCTGCTATAAAAATTTTCTCACATCAGTTATATGTACATTTATTCCTATATATAGTACTATTGTAGAAGATATATATCCTTTAGCAGGGCATATGTATGTACACACACAGGCACACACGTATCATGTGTGGACACACACAAGCCTGCATAGTAATCCTTTTACATGAAGGTAACAAGTGTGAACATTTTGCTATTTTTGCACCCACACATAGGCCTTCAGGATCATAGACACAGAGAAGCATACAGCAGTACCTGTGCGCATTCACACATACCAACATTGATATAGACACCTGCCTCATGCATTCATATAATAAAAATACTGACCATTCAGCCTGTCTTCGTCTACTCAGAAGGCCATAACAATATATTATAGACTGTATCATTTAAACAACAGAAACGTATTTTCTCACAGCTCTGGAGGATGGAAACTCCAAGATCAAGGTTCTGGCACGGTTTGCTTTCTAGTGAGGTTCTCTGACTGGTTTACCTCCTCACTGTGACCTCACATGACCGAGAGCTTTCATGTCCCTTCCTTTAAAGTTGCTATGAGAATAAATCTTAAATGTACTCACAACACACACAAAACAGTAATTATGTGAGGTGATGGGAGTGTTACCCTACTGTGGTAATCATTTTGCAATACATAAGTGTATCAAATCAACACATTGTACACCTTAAACTGACACAATGTTATATGTTAATTATATCTCAATTAATCTGGACAGGGAAAACGTAAAGTTTTGAAATTTTGAGGTAAAGAAGCATGAAAAGGAGGGAGAACAGTCTTGATTTTAAGTCAATTCAAATGAGAAACTTTGAAGGAACCTACAGATTAGAATCACTAAAGTTAGGAAATGAAAGTCATGGAATATTTGTTACAGATCACCTGATCAAAGTCAATGTTATAAAAAATAAAGGTTTGTTAAAAGCAAAGAATATTTTTATTAGCAATTGTAATACTCAAGGGAAAAAAATAAAAGTGGAAATTGTTGGAGCTCGTGCAGCATTCATAAAATCACCAAGCACAGAATTTCCTGGTTTTTACAAATCAAATGCAAATGTGTAATTGTGTAATTACTTTTACACAAAAATAGTTGGATGACTGGATAACTATACAAATTTTTTACATTAATTTTGCTGACGAATGAAATTTTAGATCTTGACTTTCCCATAAAAAGTTGTCCCCTGCACCATTAACTAACAAAACTGAAGTTCTTTTGCCTAACTAGGAATATAGTCCAAATGTAGTCCTTTGCACTGGGTTGTACTAGTGACAATACATCCATCCCTCCTCTCCTCAAACCATCTGCTTTATACATTGAGCAGTGTTGACAAAGAAAAGATCCTGGCTCACTGAGAATTGGTAATACACCCCGCTTCAGATTTTATTGAAACACTTCCCCTTTGATTTCATACTATTAGGAAAGAAAAATAAATAATGTACCTTTTTCAGCCTTATATTAATCTAGGCTTGGGTCATGTTTCCATCTTTGCTCTATAGTTTTCAGTGAAATCTTATAAAAATGTTAAGATAATTACTTTCAGTACTGTTCCCTAAGCCTGTTGATTTCCTAATATCCATTCTGATACCATGATTCATGGTGTGCTGAGAAGACCTTACAGGTAACCTTTTCTCTGATAGATTTCCCATCATCTGAGTAGACATGTCTATCATTTTATCACAATTTCTCCCTGTAGTCATATTTAGACAAGTTAACTTCTGGAAGCTGATAAAATGTTGGATGTGATTTTACATTTTTTCACAAGTGGCATTGCATCTAATGTTGAGAAATCTTCCTTTAACGGTTTGATGGTTCAGATGGTTGTTAAACCAGTGGGTGAGCAATACATTTTCCCCAAAGTCAGTCATAGAAAATTTGACCATGTGTGTGTGTGTTTGTAAAATTAAATTGGGATCTCTTTCTGTCTGTCTCTCCAAATCATTCTCATTCTGGCTAAAGATTTATCAATTTTATTGCTCTTTCTAAGAATCAGCTTTTAGTTTCATGGTTGTCTCTACTGCTTTTCTGTTTTATCATTTTCATTGACTTTAGTTTTGATTGCTACTCTTTTCTTTCACCTGCTTACTTTGGGTTCAATTTGTTCTTTATTTTCTTAAGGTGGAAGCTCTTTCCTCTTGTCTAATATCAGGCTTCAGTGCTATGAATTCCTCCCTGCCTTCTGTGTTAGTGGCATCCCACAAATTTAAATAACTTGTGTTTTCATTTTCCTTTATTTCTAAATACACTCTAATCTCAGTTTTGATTTCTTATTTGACCCATGTTTTATTTAGAAGAATGTTCTCTCTTTTTTAATTTTTGATGATTTTTCCATCCTTCTTTTATAATTTCTTAATTTAATCTATTGTGAGGATACAACATAAAAAGAGTATATATTCTGTCTATGGGCACTTAGGTTGTTTCCATGTTTTGGCTTTTGTGACTAAAGCTGCAATGAACGTGGGGGTGCAGGTGTCTCTTCAAGGTAGTCATTTCAGCACACATCTCCCAGGAAGAAGGACATTCTGCAAAATAACTACAATACTATCATCACACACATGGCACTTAATGTTGGTCTAATTACATCATGTGGTTGTTTGTATCTTCGTGTGTCTAAATGAAGGATATGCAGGTGTTCATTGTAAACTTTAATCATTTCTTAGGTTTAAAATGTTTAACATTAAGTGTTAGGACCACCAAACATTTCAAATTATGTATAAGTTTATCAAATAAAATGTTAAAGTTCCTTTTCATACCACCCTCTCCTACCCTCCAATTCTCCCATCCTACTTCCTGGAAGTAACCACTGTTAACGGTTTGGAATGCACCTCTTAGACATTCAAACACACTCACAAATAGAACAACTTCAGCTTACCAAAAACAATCATGCTTTTATATTGTCCTGCTTCTTGATTTTTTCTCTTACTATATCATGTAATCATCTCTATCTAAGTTTGTAACTATGGATACATCTCACTATTTTCCCACCTTCATAATAGTCCATTGTATGGTTGTACCATCATTGATACATTCAATACTCTATTATAGATATTTTAGATTCCTTGCTTTATCCAAATGCCCAAAATTAATAGATGCATGAGCTTTTGTTATGGAAACCATACTACTAGAAATATCTGGATAAATACATCTTTAGGTATATATGAATATTTACTTTGTATAGATCCTCCATGGATAAATCAATGAATCAAAGCATATGAGCATTCTTCATTTTAGTATTGCCACATTTCCCTGTATGTCTGCCATTTACACTTAATCAAGAATGAATGTGATTGCCTGTATTCTTGCATCACCACCAGCTTGTGAGATGAAAATAATCACTCATTATTATTTTAATTTGCTCCTTGGATTTGTGCAATATGATTGCTCTAAATGAGGTCTTATTGTTTGCTTGTTGTTTTGCTGAGCTTCTGATACAGTCTTGATATCAGTGCAATGTCATTTACCTGCATTATAAAATTCTTCTCCCAGTCGACAGTTTATTTTTATAACTCAGTTTTTGGCAGCTTGAATAAAAGAGTTCTTTTTTAAAATCCAATCAACTGTAAGCATTGTTTTCTTAAGGATTTGTAACTTTTTTTAGTTCTGTTTAACAAATACATTCCTATTTTGGAGTCAGAAGTCATTTTTTGTATTTTTTCTATAGTTTAAATATTTTTCTTTTCATCTTTATATATTAGAACTTCCTGTGATGTGTTTTTGTATATGGTCATTCATTTTAATTATTTTTCCATCTGGATAACTAATTGTCTCAGCACTGATTTGTAATGGCCACCTTTTCATATATTGAATGTTCATATATGCATCAATCATTTCAAGATCTTTCTATTCCATTCCTTTGGTCTTTTTGTCTATAACTGATCCAATACCACATTGTCTTACATAGTATGATTCTCCAGAAATCTGAATAATTGGTAGAGAAAGTCTACCTGCCATCTTATTTTTCTTTATATGTGTCTTGGCTATTATTGCTCATTAATCTTTTAATATTAGTTTGCCAACTTCCACAAGAATACCTATTTGGGAATTTTGACTGGAGTTTCATTAAACATAGAGGTTAATGGGGGGAAGAATTAGAATTTTATAATGTTGAGTCCTTCCATTGGTAAAATAGAGTCATTCGTTCTACTCGGATCCTTCATGTTTTGGAATAACATTTTGCAATATTCTCCACAAAAAAATCTTGATAATCTTATGTTGTTTATAAAAAGATACCTTAGGATTTTTTGTGTCTATTGGGAATGCAATTATTTTATTCTATTATACTTCTAATCGTTTTTGCTTTTTCATAGAAAAAATGTTTGTTTTGTTTTTTTTATATCTAGTTACTTTGCTAAATTACCTTTCTAGTGTTAATAATTATATTCTCCTGAATCTGCTATATAAAATCATAACATCTATAAATAAAGGCTATGTTTTATTTTCTTATTCATGCATTTTTCTCTTTATGTAATTGGCTGACTGTATCAGTTCAGACCTCCATTACATTATGAAACAGAAGAATAAATGATGATCTTTGTCCTGTGTCTTATTAAAAGGGATTGCTTCTAAGGTCTTCCCCAGAATCTCCCTTGCTAGTTGGACGACAGTAATGCATTTCAGTCCACTCCATGTTCTTTTAATTCCTTTTGTAATACAAAATACAACTGTTTGGCCTTTAAGCTACCGATGTAAAGAAAACCTATATGATTTAATGAGGCAGTAGACATTTTAAAGAGCCTAATTTCTAAAACTGCTGAAATTGCCAATTCACTCAGAAAGCCCATGTATACTCTCCTTAAAAATCTGTATGTATAATGCCATCAGCCTTTTAATTTAACCTGATTTTCTTCCTACACCAAGCTAAATGTATTACTGGTTTATTTTTCATCTTGCAATTTTTGTTAACATTACCAGAATTGCAAATGTTTCTTTTTTAAATTTTGTTTGAGATAATCACATGATATTTTAGTGAACATATAATTTAAATACATTTTCAAGGGCAATTGTCTAACATATTTATCATTTAGGAGATTTTTTATATTGGAAAATATCCTGATCTCCAAACAAGTAATATACAATTGACAATTTAGAACCCAACCCCCTTTAGTTTTTTAATTGAAGTATAGTTGACATACAATGCTGTATTGGTTTCAAGTCACAACATGGTGTGCCACAGTTATCTACATTATTAAACCTCATGCCAACTAGTGTAGTTACTATCTGTCAACAGAGAAAGATGTTACAGAACTACTGACTATATACTTTATGCTGTACTTTCATCCCCATAACTAATTTATATTATGATTGAGATTTTGTGCCTCTTTATCCCCTTTACCTATTTCACCCACCCACCCCAACCCCTCCCCTATGAGACCCACCAGTCACTTCTCAGTGTCTGTGAATCTATTGTTGTTTTGTTCATTTTGTTTGGTTTTGTGTTGAGATTCCACATGTAGGTGAAATCCTGTGGTATTTATCTTTTTTATGCCTGACTTATTTCACTTAGCATAATACCCTCTAGGTCCATCTATGTTTTCATGAATGGCAGGATTTCTTTCTTTTTATAGCTGAATAATATTTCATTGTGTATATGTACCACATTCACTCAATCCCTTTTAAAGTAAGGGAATGTGTGTTGTCAGTAGTGGAGAGATCTGAGGTTAACCAAATCACTTAACAAGGTCCAACTGCCATCAACTGCCATTTACCAAAGTCATAGAGGGAACTTCAAAATCACCAGGTTTTGAAGGAGTATGGGCTACAGAGACACCCAACCATTTTTATAATTTTTGAAAGGAAGCATGGGCCCAGTGGGAAAAAAAAAAAGAAGACCAGTGCTCTCCCACCATTTCACAATACCTCCTGCACTTCCTTAAATAGAAGGAACTGGAAACATGCTGTGGGATGGAGTTTATTGCTCTCTGGGCTATAGTAACAAAGAATAGAAATATAACAATATTTTTGAGAGCTAAATAAGATAAAGTACAGATTCAATTTTGACCCTTAGTTGAAGTTTTCCCATTCTTAGTTTTCTGAAAGCTATATTTACAATATTCTTAGAAAAGTTATTTTTTAAGTTTTTCAATAAAGATTTCAAACAGTCCCCTTTTCCAAGTAGATATCCCCTCCTCTGTGCTTCCATAACATTATGTTGATGTCTGATTAGAATAGATCTGAATACATAATTTGATAACCTTATTTTTAAAAGAATAAAAATTAAATACCATTTGCTAACTTTTAAACTTTAGGCAATCTCTTAAAATTTCATTGGACACAGTATTTTATTGGGGTTTTAAAATAATCATTGGCCCAAGAGGAGAATATATCTGTGTAATATAGGCATAAGGAATGATAATTTTGTTTACTTCTTCATCCACATGTAAGTTTGTGGTTTTCTCTGATCATCTGTCAATTAAAGCACTGTTATTCATATGACTCACAAGTGCACACTGTTGATTTTGACCTTATCCATAGGTATTAAATCTTTCCTTCTCCCATATATCAAACTTGTATATCACATCTTCACCTTAAACAGCATGTCAATTGTAAAATTCTTTTATCATTCCTTCCTGGTTAACCTTTCCTTCCAATTCCACTATTTAGAGAATATTTAAGGAAAACAATACAATCTTTTCATTTTACAGAATGAGAAACAAAACTCAGAATTAATGTGATTTGTTTGGGTTTACACATCTATTTAGCGAGAGAACCAAATGAGAGCTAATGGTGTTTTTCTCACTCTATACCACTCTTATGTCTAAGGCATAACTGTTCATTATTGACTTCAGCTTTCTATTCATCCCCATGGATCTAAACTATTATAAAATCTTATTGATTATCAATGGAATAATTTTTGAATCATCATTTTTTTCTCAGTTACTACTACCATCACCTAACCTAGGTTCCTCATTTCCTTACATCCGAAGAAATACAATAGTTCCTTAACTGATTACCTTGCCAACAATTTCTTTTTATCTCCTCACCCGCCAAAATACAGAGATTTAAGCGTTATTTTTCTGGACTACCACTTATTATTCTTCAGCCCTACTTCAAGAAATCTACAATAGCTAGAAATAAAGTTAAACTTTCTCATTTTATCATGTAAGATTAATTCCACTTTGCTAAACTAGTTTTCCCTAGCCCACTCAACCTTAGCTTCTGCTACACTTCACCCTATACCCCTTAATCTTGGAAACACCATCTGTTACTTCTCTGACCTGTCACATTTACTCTTGTTTTTGCCTCTTGGCACTCCCATAACTAGAAATACCCTTTCCATCTTTGTGAAGATCATCATCTCAGGTTCTACACATGTCCATGAAGTTCTTTCCCCCTTCCTGAACCCCTGCCATAAACTTTCTTTAAAGCATTTTTGATATTTCATTACATCCAACTTAGTACTCTTTTAAATACTATCTAATATCAATCACTTTTCAGTTAGCCCATTCAATCTTATCTACACTGAGCATATAAGATCAAAGCTTTTACCTTCTATGTCTTTTCTATCTGTCTCAGCTACTAGCATGGCATTAAATAATAGTAAATGTTCAAGAAACACTGCCTCAATCACATTTGTTTCTGATGCCCAGGCAGAATAAGTGATGTAAGCAGTTTGTGAAGGTTTTCTCTCTAAAACATGGCATACTGATGGGAAAAATTCTGGAAAGTATCTTAGAAAAATAAATAGAAATACAAGGCCAAATATGTACTTCATGAATACTTATGAAGATATTTACTGACTATTTTTACGTCTAATTTTCCTAATAATAGTAGGAATAGGATATTGAGTTTCAATGTTACCAGCAAATTGATTTGAAAGTAATAACTTCATGAGATAAGTAAATAATATATTTAAATTACTCAGCAGTGTCTGGCATCTAAAAGGTACTCAACAAATGAGAGTTTCTTCTCTGTCCTCATGTGAAGTAAGTAAAAAAGAAACAACATTAATGTGATATTTTTTCCAGATCTGTGTTCACTTAATGTGTACTATCCAGTGCTCTCTGCTTCTATTTAATCCTAGATTTTTTATATCAAGTGACTTATTATTTTCTGATTTTTATCTTTTATGAGATGCTTAAGAGACTCCATGGTTTCTGATATTTAGCTCATTTTGCAAAATTTAAGTTGATGGTGCTGTTCCTTTGAGGTACCAGAGTACTTTTATGATATTCAATCACTTTATTTTTATTTTATTGTCCCGAACTTATACTAAAATAGCACTTATTGTAACTTTTGGCATAGTGGAATGTTATGGAGATAAAGAATACCTTTTTAGATTTCCACTGAGTCTTTCTACAGAGTTTTCTCATTTATGGTAATCATTTTTTTTGATTGCATGGAAAGGATTTACAGTGCATTGTTTGAACAGAATAAATATAAGAGTCTCATCCTTTGCAAGTCAACTTAATCCATAGGAAGCTGACATTTTGGTGCAACTCATAAAAAATCCATTGATGTATATATATCATTTTAGAGGTAAAGTTCTGTCCACATTTTGTCATTTACCCCGAGGGTCTGTAGCAAAAAAAATCATAAAATAATTTCCATGTTTTACATTAAAATATATTTCCCAAAACAGATTTCCTTCCACTTCTGTCTTAAAAATGTTAAATACATATTCATTCAAGAAAAGAAATGCTACTGACCAGTGTCTAAAGGTGTTTTACAAACTTGTTTCACTCAGTAAACTGGACCTCTGCAGCTGCATAAAAATATTTGAAGACCTATTAAGACTGTAAAGATTTTATTTCCCCCAAAATACTGGTGCATCAAAATATAGCCAAATCCTAAACATATGAATCTGATTCAAAGTAGTATTTGTTGCCAACATTGATTTTACATGCACTGAAACTCTCTAACCCAAAATAGACCATTAAAAAGTGCCTCGTTGACACTCTAAATTTGCCTCATCCTACTGTTACTAAGAATTAGAAGCAGTACAAGAAAATGCTGACAAGTTTTTTTTTTTTGCATATTTGGCTGTCTTCATTTCAAGTAAAATCTTCTGAAAAATCTCCCAAAGCCGTGTTAACTATAAGCTTTAAATGTGGGAGAAATCATCTTGTATTTAGTAGAAAAAATATATTGGATTCAGTCCTACATCTAAATTACATACCACCATGAAAATTTCTCAAAATTCCAACTGATGTGTTTATATGGGTTTAATTTTAATCAAGTTTAATTGTAGAAAGTAATAGAATCGACAAGAGGACTCTATTCCAGTCTAGGGTTTCTGGATATTTTCTTCATTTCCCTTTCCTTGCTCACGTCTCCAAACTTGGAATTGTTGGCTTGCAAACTGGCCCCTGTACACACAGGGCAGGGAGAGACAGAAGAAAGAGGCCACTCCAGATGAGAAGGTGGCAGTTTTAATAAGCAAGGGAACTTTCCTGTGAGGTTGTCTTGGGCCCCTCAAGACAAGGAGATCTCTGTATCCACCTGCCAAATCTTAAAAGCATATATAGAGGCTTTAACTGGATTCAGTTATGTCTACCATCCAGATGGTTTCAACACTACATCACTATCTCAAGTCTGCATCTTCAGGGCAGCCTCTGGTAATAGGGAAGGAAAGTAGAAGCACATTCCAAGGACAGTAGATGGGGATGAAAAGCCCCTCATTGCCCAGGTCCAGCTCACAGGTCAACCCACGGTCATGTCCTCTGCATGACCTCCCCGAACAGGAATGTAAAAAAAAAAGAAAAGAAAAAGAAAAACAGTAATCCTAAACAAGTCAGTCTCTTACTTTATTTCAACACCACTCTTTCATTTATGTACAGTATTTTACATGTTTCTAGATAATTTTTAAAAATATCTTGTTTATTGAGATATCTTTTAAAATATTACCTAAAAAAAGACATAGGTCACAATTTTACTTTGTCTATGTCAACGAAATATAAGCCTCTTCTTTCCTAAATGAGGCCTGAACATGTATGTAGGAACTCAGGAAGCTGAACTAATGATTACTTGATACATTGATTGGTTTTGACCATATCAATCAAAGGAGGAACTTTTATTGCGGCAGGTAGTCTCAGGAGCTACTCAAATTTTATTTGCATTTGAACACTTTCAAGTTATTGTGCTTCAAGAAAGAGACAAAAAGGAAATTTTGGTAAATTGTGTTTATACAAGTCTTCAGGTGCTCCCACACCTCACATGCAGAAGTGTTCCACTAATGTACAAGTTACAGGTGATAATCAGTTCACGTAGATCCTCTCTGTAGAAGTATCATTGCTCTATTCAAGGTGCTTTTAAAACATGTATTACTTGTTTTAAAAGCATACTATATTTTTAAAAGGGAAATATAGAAGTGTCTCTTAGGAGCAGCCAGGTCTACATATAAGTGAGACTTCTTAGAAAGTGAAGGAGTTGATAAGTAATAGCAGAAAGAAGATACGCACATCAGATATGAAAGATTTGGCAGGAATAAAAATAGATGGAATGAGGATTTCTCTTTCTCGAGGATATAAATAGTTGCAAGAAAACAACACTACCATTATAACAGTGAGAGCAAGCAGGATGAAAAACAAAATAAAGTTTTTTTTTTACCAGTTAGGAAGCTGAGGTTTAAAAGACATCTAATAATCGAAAATCCAGGAAATGATGTTCCCTTCTAGGAGTAACAACACCTACGAGTGCTTTAATAATGAGCGTAGCAGTAGAAGGAGGAGTAGAGGGATGTCATTGACAGGGGTAGGAAGACAACAGAATAACTTTAATAATCTTTTAAACCAAAATTGTAGACTTCATGGCAGTTTTAAATGGAAAAAAAATATATCAAAACATACAAATTATCAAAACTGACACAAGAAACAGAAATTTGGAATTGTCATATAAACACTTGAAAATTATTTCACTTTTCAAGAGAACATTTAAAGACATATTTTAAAAAGAAATAGGATCAATCTTCTGCAAAATCCTTTAAAAATAGAAGAAAAAAAAGTCACTTCTCCACTCATTTTATGAGGACATTATTACCCTGAAACCAAAATCAAAGATATCATAAGAAATATATATACATATATATAAAACACATATTCTCATTAGAAAGCTCATTAACAAAATAATATCAAATCCAATACAGCAAGAGGTAAAATTACATCATTACCAAGTATGGTTTATCCCAGGATGCATACTTATAGTAATATAGGAAAATCAATCACTGGTGGCTCATGTAACATTTATTAAAATGACTGGAATGTTAATTTAGAATCATTACTAGATAAAGAACAGAAGTATAATTGTTGATTCAATTTATCTATGTATCTGTCTAACTACATACAGATAGATTTTTTTTTACAAAATTGGGAGCATATATATGTTTATATCATTTTAATCTATCTTTCATGTATCTCTGGTGTCATTAAGTAGTTCTCAGTAGTTCTTGAAATAATGAATGAACAGTATCTCTTCATATGAATATGAGATAATGAACTAATTAAACCCATATTTGGGGACCCTTTGTGTCATTTCAAAATCATTTTAGTTTAAAATTACGTTGTGATAAGCTTCCCATACTTATTTTTCATTAAATACCACTTTGATTAGTCCATGAGTTGAAATAAGTACAAGTAGTTTTCAAGGTCAATTGAATATATGTTTTTAAGTCTTCTGATAAATATTTTAATAAGGTTGGCCTACTTGCTACTGAATGTCCTAGTCTGAAGTACTTACACTGATCAAAACATCTAGCAAATCTCAAAAGAAAATTGATAGTCATATATCAATGAGATAGTCATAATTAAAGCAAATTAAAATCTCTATAAAACAGAAATGAAACATAAATACAAAGTGGCAAGGAGGTGAGGCTAAGATCTTTGTGAGATCTGGAAACAGAACAAACCAAGGCAGCCAGGAATTCAAATCCCAAGAGACAGCAGAGGCCAAGAGTGCGGAGAACACAAGTGGGGGCTAATCCTTTAAACCAAGAATGTGGGCATGAGTCAGCCACCCATGAAAAGATATACCAAGATAAAGCCCCAAACTCAGGCCAAGGATAAAGTTTATCGGGGAATGCAAGAACGAGGCAGCATAGCCTTACAGCTAGGATCTTGCTAAGCTGCCCACTAGCTTAGAGACTGCATCTGTGATAAGAAACCAATGAATAATAGTGTTTTTCTTTTGTGTTTCTGTTGTCAGGGATCAAATGGAGGCAATATCAAATCCATTTGTCAGAGAGATTTGAGCAAATAAAAAGTAAATAAAAAAAAGTCCTGTTGAAATAAATCGGCAAACCAACTTACAAACACTTGGGAAAATCAACATTAAAAGTGCCAATAAAGTCAAGGGTAACAAAAGCAAAAATGAACAAATGGGACTACATCAAACTAAAAAACTTTTGTACAGCAAAGGACACCATCAGTAGAACAAAAAGGCATCCTACAGTATGGGAGAATATATTCATAAACAACATGTCCGACAAGGGGTTAACATTCAAACTATATAAAGAACTCACGTGCCTCAACACCCAAAAAGTAAATAACCCTATTAAAACATGGGCAGAGGACCTGAACAGACAATTCTCCAAAGAAGAAATTCAGATGGCCACCAGGCACATGAAAAGATGCTCCACATTGCTAATCATCAGGGAAATGCAAATTAAAACCACAATGAGATATCACCTCACACCAGTTAGGATGGCCAACATTGAAAAGACAAGGAACAACAAGTGCTGGCAAGGATGCAGAGAAAGGGGAACCCTCCTACACTGTGGTGGGAATGTAAATTAGCTCAACCATTGTGGAAAGCAGTATGGAGGTTCCTCAAAAAAACTAAAAATAGAAATACCATTCGACCCAGGAATTCCACTCCTAGGAATTTACAGAAAGAAATCGAGATCAAAGATTCAAAAAGACATTCACCCCTATGTTTATCGTAGCACTATTTACAATAGCCAAGATTTGGAAGCAACCTAAGTGTCCATCAGTAAATGAATGGATAAAGAGGTGGTACATATACACAATGGAATATCATTCAGCCATAAGAAGAAAACAAATCCTACCATTTCCAACAACATGAATGGAGCTAGAGGGTATTATGCTCAGTGAAATAAGCGAGGCAGAGAAAGACAAGTACCAAATGATTTCCCTCATTTGTGGAGTATAACAATGAAGCAAAACTGAAGGAACAAAACAATAGCAGACTCACAGACTCCAAGAAGGGACTAGTGGTCACCAAAGGGGAGGGGTGTGGGAGGGTGGATGGGGAGGAAGGGAGAAGGGGATTGAGAGGTATTATGATAGGTACACACATGGTGTGTGGGGGAGGTCACAGGGAAAACAATGTAGCACAGAGAAGGTAAACAGTGACTCTGTGGCATCTTACTACACTGAGGGACAGTGACTTCAATAGGGTATGGGGGGACTTAACAATATGGGTGAATGTAGTAACCACAATGTTTTTCATGTGAAACCTTCATAGAGTGTGTATCAATGATATCTTAATAAAAAAGAGATTACAGTATATAATACATATACAAAAAAAAGTGCCAATAAAGTAAAAAAAAAATTAGGTGATGCATTCTCTTTAGAAGAAATGGAACATATAAATAAATAAAATATGATTTTTAATTTACAGGTGAGTAGATTGTTCAAGGAGGTAAGTGAAGGAATTTCATGTATAAAAAGACATTGGGGTTAAAAGAGGCACTAATTGAAACAGGAAGATGTAGGTATAGAAAAAATAGAAATTCTGGAAATTAAATGAATTGTCATCAAAAACTTTAAAAAAATAAATATATAAGAGTCAAAAAGTTCAAGTGAAAGGAAGAAAATACTGCATTTCTTACTATTTTTAAATTTTTTAGAGCAGTTTTAGATTTATAGAAAATTGCACTTAGTATAAAGAGTTCCCTTACATAATGCAGAGGTTCCCATGCCCAGTTTCCAGTATTTTAGCAACTAATATTTTTGTGATACTTGTGTTACTATTAATGAACCAACATTGATACGTTATTATTAACTAAAGTCTATTTTTCATTCATATTTCCTTAGTTTTTACCTACCGCCCTTTTTCTCTTCCCACCCAGGATATTACACATTAAATTAGTCATCATACCTCCTTAGGTTTGTCTTGGCTGTAAAAGTTTCTCAGACTTTCCTTGTTTTTGAATGATCTTGACAATTTTGAGGAGTTCAGGTCAGATATTTTGTAGAATTTTCTTCAGTTAGGAATTGTGTGTTTTTCTTAGGTTTAGAATGGAATAATTTTCTTTTGGGAGGAAGACCACAGAGGTAAAGTACCATTTCATCATATATAACAAGGGTACATACTATTAACATGATTTATCACTGTTGGTATTAACTGAGCAACTGGGCGAGGCAATGTTTTCACGTTTTTCCAGTGGAATGTTATGCTTTGTTTCCCTTCCCTTGTTTCATACTCTTTTGAAAGAAGTCACTATATGCAGCCCACACTTAAGCAATAGGAAGTTACACTCCACCAACTTGATGGGGGCAGTATCTATATAAATGACTTGGAATTCTTGTGTAGGAGATGTGTCTCTTCTCCCTCATTTACGTATTTATTAAATATTTTGTTTATAGCAGTATGGACTTGTAGATATTTGTTTTATACTTTGGGTTAGAGTCCAATGTACTTTATTTCATTGTTCAAATCGTTCCACCCCTGACCATTAGGAGCTCTTTCAGTCAACACTTTTGTCCCTTTGACATACCAAGTTTTGGCAATTGTGAGTAAAGTCACTATAATAAGCATCCATGTGCAGGTTTTGTATTGGGCTGTCTTTAAATCAGTTGAGTACATACCTAGGAGCCTAACTGCTGGTAAGACTAAGGCTTTATAAGAAAATAGCAAATTGTCTTCCAAAGTGGCTGTACCATTAACCATTCCTATTCACAATGAATGAGAGATCTTGTTACTCTGCCTCCTCGTTAATGTTTGCTATTTTAGCAGTTTTTTTGTTCTAGCTTTATTGATACACACAAGAGAAATTAAAAATTGTATATATTGAATATGTACAACATAATGTTTTGATATATGTATACACTATGAATAATCACCACACCAAAGCTAATGAATGTATCGATCACCTCGCATAGTTACCATTTTATTTGTGTGTGTGTGCTGAGAACACTTAAGATTTATCCTCTTAGCAAATTTCAATTATACAATACAGTATTGTTAACTGTAATCACATTGCTGTACATTAGATCTACAGAGACTCTTCATCTTGCATTTTCAACAGTTTGTACCCTTTAACCAACATCTCTCCATTTCCCTTTCCCCTGAGCTACTGGCAACCACCATTCTACTCTCTGCTGCTTGAGTTTGACTATTTTAGATTCCACATATGAGATTATATACTATTTGTATTCAAGTGTCTGGCTTATTTCACTTAGCATAATGTTCTCCAGATTCATCCATGTTGTCACAAATAACAGGATTTCCTTCTTTTTATGGCTGAATAATAAAAACATTACTCCATTTTATGCACACACATATACACCACAATTTCTTTATCCATTCATTGGTTAATGATACTTAGGTTGTTTCTATATACCTTCACTATTGTGAATAATACTGCTGTGAAAATGGGAGTGCAGACATCTCTTTGAGATATTGACTTCATTACCATTTAATATATACCCAGAAGTGGGATTGCTAGGTCATAGGGTAGTTCTACTTTTAATTTTTTTGAGGAACTCCCATACTGTTTCCTTAGTGGCTCTACCAATTTCTATTCCCACCAATACTTTACAAGAGTTTTAGTTTCTCCACATCCTCAAAAACACTTTTTATCTCTTGTCATTTTGCTAATAGCCATTCCAACAGGTGAGAGGTAATATCTCTTCATAGTTTTGATTTGCATTTGCCTTATGACTAGTGATGTGGAGCATCTTTTCATGTGCCTATTGGCCTCTGTATGTCTTCTTTGGAAAAAATATCTGTTCTGGTTTTTGTCCATTTGTTAATCAAGTTATTTGTTTTGGATACAAATCCTTTCACAGGTATGTGTTTTGCAAGTGTTTTCTCCCAGTCTATGGCTTACTTTTTCATTCTTTTAACTGACTATTTCAGAGAGCAGAAGTTTTAAATTCCAGCTTCTCAATTTTTCTTTCTTGATTGTGCTTCTTTTTTTTTTTGTATTTAAAAACACTTTACCAAAACCAGGGCCACCTAGATATTCTCTTACATTTTCTAATAGAAGTTTCATATTTTTGCACTTTAAATTTAGAACTGTGATCTATTTTGACATAACTTTTGCAAAAGTTTTAAGTTCTATGTCTAGATTCATTTTTATTCATATGAATGCCCATTTGCTTCATCTAATTCATTGAAAAGACTATCCATTCTTCATTAAATTGTCTTTGTTCCTTTGTCAAAGCTCGGTTGACCGGGTCTACTGGGCTCTCTCTTTTGTTCGAGTGACCTTTGTGTCTGCACTTTCACTAATATCACATTGCTGATTACTGTAGCTTTATAATGAGAATTATAGTCTGTTACTGAGAGTATTCCAACTTTACTCCTCTTAAGTTCTTGAATACTATGATGGCATTTTAGGTCTTTTGTTTTTTGGTAAAAACTTTAGAATCAGTTTGTAATGTCTTTATCTGGCTTTACCATTAAGGTAGTCCTCGCCTTGTATAATGATTTATGAAGTATTCCCTCTCATTTTATCTTCTGGGAGAGACTGTAGAGAAATTGTAATATTTATTCTTTATATATTTGGTAGAATTTACCAATAAAACCATACTGGACTGGTGCTTTTTTACTTGGAAGTTAATTATGGATTTAGTGTTTTAATAAATAAAAGCATATTCATATTATTTATTTCTCCTTGTGTGAATTTTGGTAATTTATGTCTTTCAAGGAGTCAGCCAATTTCACCTAGGTTAACAAATTTGTGAGCAACAAGTCATTTCTAATATTGGTAATTATGTCTTCTCTTTTTCATTTCTCTTGAGATTTCTTTGACCCATGTGTTATTTTGAAATGTATTCATTAATTTCCAAATATTTGGAGAATATTTTCAACAAATGGTACACAAACAAATGGACATGTACATGCAAAAAATGAATCTAGGCACAGACATTATGCACTTCACAACAATTAATTTGAAAGGGGTCACAGATCTAAATGTAAAATGCAAACCTATAAAACTCCTAGACGATAACACAGGAGAAAACCCAGATGACCTTGGGTAGGTGTGGACTTTTCAAATATAACACCAAAGGTATGATCCAGAAAGAAAGAGTCAATAAGCTAGATTTCATTACAATTAAAAACTTCTGTTCTGTGAAAGGCAATGTCAAGAGAATGAGAAGACAAGGCATGGAGTGGGTTAAATATTTGCAGAAGGCACATCTAATAAAGTACTTTATTCAGAATATACAAAGAACACTTAAAATTCAACATTGAAAGTACTCTGTATAATACCACAATGATGGATACATGTCATTATACTTTTGTTCAAACCCATAGAATGTACAACATTAAGAGTGAACTGTAATGTAAACTATGGACTTTGGGTGATTATGATGTTTCAGTATAGGTTCATCAGTTGTAACAAATGTACCAGTTTGTTGGGGATGTTGAGAATGGGGGACACTCTGCTTGTCTGGGGGCAGGGGTGTATGGGAAATCCTGTACCTTCTTCTCAATTTTGCTGTGAACCTAAAATTGGTCTAAGAAATAGTCTTAATTTTTAAAAAGCATATTTAGTTGTTAAAAGACAAAATAATATGGTATTTAAGGGCATAGATTTTGCAATCAAACAGACCTGATTTTAAGTCTTGTCTCTTTCATTTACTAGCTTTGTGTCTTTGATCAATTTACCTTTGTGAATCCATATCCTCATGGTGATCTTTAAAATGTATTATATTGTCAAACTCATAGGGTGGTTTTGGAGGATAAATTGTATAATGCATGTGATAAGCATAGTGATAACACATACTGAGTATTTAGTAATTCTTATTGTTATAGAATATTGTTATTTCATTCTTAGGATGGTACATTCTGGTAGCACAAGTTGTTTTGGTAGAACAGAAGACTAATGGACCAAGATTATATTCTACAATAAAATACAATTTTAAGTGATTCAGATACAACTAGAACCCAGGAGAACCAACTTACTGACCAGAAGTCACCAAACAACTGCCAAAAGATGGCACTCAAGCCAAACTCCAGAAAGGAAGCCTTTCTCAAAATCTGACATTGATTAAAAATTGAATTCTGAGTAATTAATCTTTCCATTAAATTACTTGTGAACTGTATTTTAATAGAAGGACTTGCAAATAGCCAGGATTTTTGAGTTTGGCTACAAAGATGCTAACAATAATATTTAAGACTAAACATCCTCATTAACATAAGTGGGAAATCCCAAAGTCCCAGGTTCTTGTACAGTATCACTTCCAAAGAAATATGTATTACTTGGAAAAGAATCAGAGTTACAAACAGTTTCCTGGATTTACGTGCTTCCTATTTTATCTATCAAATGCACGCCACATCGTGCCTTACCTCAAGTACTTGGTTTTTGCTTAGTAAAGGCTAATAGATAATCATCCTAACTATTTGCTAAACTTGTCATATGATTCATTAGAAGAAAATGAATATTTACTCATTTTAATAACATCAAAGTGTGTCAGTATTAACAAGTTAAGAACTATAAGTGATTTAATTTTATATAAAGCATGAAATATTTGAACAGGTTATAGAAATGCAATGCAGACATCTGTATTTTGATATATAATATTAAATGTCTGCCCTCTTTAAAACTTATGTATTCTTATGATTAAGAAAAAACTCTTAGGTAAATCTGTATTTAGCTTATGAGTCTTTGTCAAGTTTGGCTTTATAAAAATCATATTTGTTATGCTAAAACTAAGGGCAAATTTTCTACTTAATTCTGTGTATATTAGCCTTTTTATACTTTTTAGCATTTTATACCTTTTAAAACTGTGTGCTAAAATTCCTTCACATTAGTGATCTTATACTTTTCATATACATACTCCCTATTTTTCCCCAATTTTAATGATTGTTCTATATATACATTGTCAGATATTATAGTCATTATATAGTATTTTGTATCCCTTATAAACATCATGTAATCTTAGTTTTACAAGTAAAATTTAGGGATCACCAACAATCTACAGGCTGATGCTGATATCTCTCCAATAGTTTTGGCTAGCTAAATAGCCAAGGGCTCTAGGGAAATTCCAATGATGCTTGATATCATGATACAGGAAATTATCAATGAATATCGGGGTTCTCTTAAAAGGATTTAGGAGTAAACTTAAGTCACCACTGTTCAAATATAGTACAATTTAAGCAATGAGAGACAACTTACCTCCATTTAGTTTCCTTAATCCTCTGCACTTAGAGCATATTTTTTTAATGTGTTTCTCTACATATATATATTGAGAACTGCACCAATGTTATAATATTTTATTCAACCTCTAACATAATCCAGAAATCTCAAGAGAAGGAAAATATATTGTGTATACTCATATTATTAATATTTCCATGGTTCTTTCTTTTATTCTGATAATCCAAGACCCCTTTTTATTTCATTTCCTTTTTGGTATACCACTGATTATTTCCTCTGTCATTCCCTAGTCTACTGTTGTGCTCTCCTGTAAGTTTTTGTCATTTTGGTTTTTAATATTTCATGTTTCTAATTTTTACTTGGTTCTCTTTTATAACTTCTACTTCTTTGATAAAATTTGGTTTTCATCTGTTGCAAAAGAATTTGTAGTTGATTTCTTAAGCATATTTATCATGCATGATGGAATTAAAATTTTTAGATCTGATTCATTTTGGTGTTGGCATCTGTTGATTGTGTTTTCTCATTCAAATTGCAGTGTTTTTAGTTTGTGGTATGATGAGAGACTTTTGTTTATATCCTGGACATTTTGGGTATGATGTTAGGAAATTCTGCATCTTATTTAAGTCTTCTACTTTAGCAGGCACTTACCCAGTTTAGACTTGGCACATGGGTCCCAGCCTACTTTTGTGGTTGTTCAGATGACATTTAGTTTTTAGAGCCTTGCTATTCTGGTGTGCTTCATTTTTATGCTCCATGGAAGCCACTCTGAAAACCTGAGTGGTATTCCAAACTTTATTTCAGTTCTGAAACTTTTTGACATGCTTATTCTAGTAAGCTCTGGCTAGTGTTATCTTATAGCTTTAAGGAATTTCTTTCTTCAGCTCTGTTCTCTCTGGGATCTTCTCCCCCTTGTAGTTGGGCAGGTGAGGGATAATGCCTAGTATTGCTTCACATGGGGTGGGAAGTGACAAAATGCAGACCTCCTTGCTCAGTTTTTGCTGCAGTGGTAGTGGAGAGAAATGTTTCTCTGGGCCGACTGTTTGCACTGGCCAAAGGTCGACGTCCAGATTCCCTACTCAGTCTCCATAGATACCATAGTAGAAAATGAAAATCCCTCCTCAGGCCATCTTCTAACACGTGGTCCCTGACAACATAGTCCCAGCAGAGGAAGAAAGTACCTTCTTGAGCTTCCTGCTGCTGTTGGATTAGGGACAGCAGATGACACTTCCCATGAGATCTCTACTGGTCCCAGCAGTGAGGCAAGAAAACGCCTCACTGGACTGCCTGCTGCCACCAGGTCGGGTGGCGTAGGTCACCAGACTCCATCCATGATCAGTCTCCCACTGCCGATGGGGGATCTGTCCATAGCGTTTGGCTATAGGGTAGCATGGGCTTTACGAAGAGTTTTCCATCCTAATGAGCTGTGCGTCTCCTGGTCCTTTGGCTCTCATTTGGACATATGCTTTAGCCACTGAGTTTGTCCTCATGTTTACTAAGGGCGGGATTTAGGTATGACTGACCAGACTTTACAGAAGCACACAAAATCATTGTTTAATAAATGTGAACACTCCAACAGTTACGACTCCGGGGCCCAACCCACAAAACTGGCTGTTGATTGCAAATTCCAGTTAATTCTGTTTGCTTCTGAGTTCTGACACTGCCCTTGCACATAGACTGAATTCCTCTTTGCTTTCCCCCACGCACAAACCACCCTGCAGAGTTACAGACACACGAATGCCTACGATCATCATGACTCAGGTTCCCTGATGCCAAAATCAATGTAACCACTCTCCTTAAACCCACACACCACCCATGGCCTAATGATGTGTGGGCAACTGCTCACTGAATAAAGATGTCTTTAGCCTCTATCCCCCACACATGCAGAGAAAAATACAAGGTCCTAGCCTGTTTGGACAGTCCTGGAAACCAGGACTACACTATCAGTGGTGTCTTAATGGAGGTCTGTGGCAACTTGGGGAAAGCCTAATGGGAAAAACAGAAGAAGCAATTGGGTAGAAGGAGATGTAGTTCTCAAAGGAAACTGGAGCAGCCTGAGGGAGGTGTGAGGGTTAAGGAAAGAAAGAATCTAAGTCCAAGACCAGGAAACAATAACATAGGAACAGAAGTCTGGAAGAGAGGAGTCCACAAGGCCAATTTCTGACCCTGAAGTGGGTAGGATATCCCTTCTCTACTGGGTTACAACTTCTTTGGGCTTTGGGACCATATCTTTTTTGGCTGTGTGTCATTTCAGGACTCCAGGGCAGTTATTCACTCAGAGCATTTCATAAATGTTTTATGAATTAATGCAGCATATGAGATAATAATTCACAAACTCCATGTACATCCACAAATGAAAAACCCTCTGAGAGATTCTCTACTGCTGGCATGAACACTGAGTGAACAATCAGCGTCCAACCAGCAAACACCCAGAAGTGCAGGCTCCATAGGAAACCTCAAGAAGTTCCACTGAGCCAAAAGACTGTGTGCACTTGTGAGCATGTCAGGCTGGTATAACGTGCTAGTTGACTAGGAACATAGGGGTGAAGTAGACTCTACTATCCTTTTCTTTCAGGGCCAAAAATCTGAATGGAAGGCCTTCTACCTAGGGAGCCATATGGACAGGACCTGAGTAAAAAGTCTCCTCCAAATCTCCGAATCTGGGTATTAGGATGTGGACATATGTTTTGGGGAGGCCACCCTTCACTCTACTACACATTCTGAGGTGAACAAGTTAGAGGCTTGTTGTAGCTCTTTACAGAACTGAATCCCACCAGTGTTCTGTGAGGTAAGCTCCAAGGAGTGAAGAAGGGAGGGAGGATGGTAATAGAGCCAGAGGGAAAATAAAATGAGAAAACCATCTGCTGGTTAAAAACACCTTGAGAAGAGCTTTGCACATGACGCTCACACACCTCTGGGTAACCCTTAGGAATACTCAATTATACATTCCTGCACACAATCACCTAGCACAACTTGCAGTACATGTATATCTTCCTCATCTCCCCTACACTAGTAAAATCCAAGTCCCACTGCTTACACTTTCTGTGTTAATTTCCTGTGACTGTTGTAATAAATTACCAGAACCATCATGGATTAAAACAAGAGAAATGTTTTCTCCCACAATTCTGGAGGCCAGAGGTCTGAATTCAAGGTGTTGAGAGGGATGTACTCCCTGATGTCCTCTGGATTGTGGCAGCTGCTGGCCTGCCTTGGCATTCCTTGTCTTGGGTCCACCTCTCTCTGATACATCTTTACATCGCCTTCTCCTTTGAGTGTCTCTGTCAAAACTCCTCTCCCTCTCTCCTATAAGAATACATATGATTGCATTTAGGGCTCACCTGTATAATCCAGGCTAGTTCTTCCTCTCAAATTCCTTAATTTACTCAACCTTCTGGCATATACAGTAATATTTACTTTTTTACCATATAAGGTAATATTCACAGGTTCTGGGGATTAGGACACAGACGTATGTTTTCAGGAGGCCACCCTTCAGTCTACTACACATTCTGAGATGAACACAACCCACCACTTATGAAACAAAACTAGGATACTCAGTGCAGCAAATTTATTCGGTGGAGTCTTGAAAGCCTGAAATAAGTGATTTCAAAACTGAAGTGATCTATAGGGACATTCAGGAAAAGGAGCTGAATAGAAAAGTTGCCTGATAGTAGCCAAGAAATGAATGGTATTCAAGGCACATAAGGGAAATTTATAGAAAGGATGTGGGATGATTCACATCTCCACCAAGACTTTTAAAAGGTCACATTAGCTTGAGGCATTTTAAATAAGATAATCCAAAGTACTACATAATAGATGAGCAAGAGACAACAGAATGAATAATAGGAGGTGGGTAACCATGAAGAATGGCCTTGAGTAGAGGCCTCTCCCTGCAGTTTCACCCACCAGAATTGGATCTAGATAGACGGGGGTGGTTGACAGATGAGTTGGGCAAGTTTCTTTAGGGCATGCTGAAGAAATACCCCTTTCTTCAACCAGAGAATTTTGGCCTGCCCACCATCCTCCCCACACACAACCCATGGAGGAGCTGGGATGGTGCTTTTGACGTCTAAAGCAGCCCAGGGCTACTCTTGGCTAGAATACAACCTTGCTGACCAAAGAAAACCTAAGCTATGGGTACTCATTCACCAATAAAGGGGCATGTATAGGGAGGTCAGGAGCCCTGGAGTACACCAATGAAAGGTTTTAAGATGACTAATGTGACCAGGAAACCACAGGCACCTACCACAGTTATAGAACAGCCAACCTCAAGTACAAAAGGGAGTAAGAAGATGAAGACCCCTGTCAACCATGTCCAGAAATGGTGGCAAGGACAAATGACGCTACCTGCCCATGCTCTTCTTTCCCACTCGTTCCCCCACCCAAGGTTCCTGCCCACCTCTGCCTGACGCAAACACCCTAATCACCTCGTGAAGCCTGCCTTCACATCCTCTCCCATTCTCTTCCCCAAACCAATGCCCTTCTGGGTTTTTCCTATTGCCCTACTAGGTGAGGGTTACATGAAGGTAAAAAGAGCCCTTCAAGTAAATTCAAAATAAAAAAGACCCTTTCCAACAAATACCATCCCTTCATGAAAGCCTAAAGAACAAGAATGCTGACACCATTCAGCCATTATCACAGGCTGACTAAGAAAATAAGTAAAAATCCTTTTTACCAGGACAAAGAACCTTGGAAAACTCCACCACTTCAAGTAATGACCTGTGTAGCCAGCACCTATAGAGCAAGGGCCACAGTCTTTAGAACCTTCAGCTGTGTTCCTTGAGAAATGGTCTGCAGAGAAATAGCCAACTGTGTAGGAACTGAATCTTAGAGCAGCAGAGAACATGCATGATTAAAATAAAGTTGTGAAAAGGCTATGTGTGTGTGTCGCTGCGAGTTCTCTGATGGTGGGAAGGGAGGGAAGAAAGGGGAGAGGCAGGTGGTGAGAAAGGAGGTAACTGGAGTTCTGCAAGGCTGGGGGCCAGACCCACAAGCCCAGTGGCCAGACCCTGGCGGAAAAGGATTGGATGAGGACTGCACTGAGGGCAAATTTCCTCTTTTACACTATTCCACTCCCAAGAAGTAGAAAACCTTGGAGTTTCTGCATGTGTTTCAGGTGGAAAGTGGTGGTAGGGTCTAAAAAGTGTTGTGATATGTTTTAATAATGTGCATGTAAGGGTCAAATGACTACACTTCAGTACTTACACTTCAATAAACACTGTATTCTACAAGGAAGTTTATTTCGAGGGCTTGCTGTCAAGCAGTTGGCCTGAGACACAGGTTGAGGCCTGAGCCTGTATACAATTATGTTCTTAATGGTTTGAGATTGTTTAAGCTTGCTTCCCAGCACACATCCAGTCTGAAATCACTATGGTAATATGTAATACATTTACCCTTGAGTTTAAACTATAGATTCTAAGTAAACAATGATAGCACAGTGAATTGAAAGACAAAGAGAAAACTTGGGGTTAATTCAGTTCTGTCATTCTATGTGATAGTATGTATTTTTTTAATTGAGGTATAGTTGACATTGTATTACTTTCAGGTGTGCAACATGATTTGAAAATTGGCTATATTGTGAAGTGATCATCACAATAGGTCTAGTTAACATCCATCACCATACATAGTTTTTTTCTTGTGATGAGAACTTTTCAGATTTACTCTTAGCAACTTTCAAACGTGCAATGCAGTACTGTTAACTGTAGTCACCATGCTGTACATTACATCACCAAGACTTATTTATTTTGTAACTGGAAGTTTGTGTCTTTTGTCCCCCCTTTACCCATTTTGCCCACTCCCCAACCCCCACCTCTGGCAACCACAAATCTGTTCTTAGTATCTATGAGCTTTGGTTTGGTTTTGGTTTTTGTATTCCACATATAAGTGACATCATATGTTATTTGTCTTTCTGTTTGACTTATTTCATTTACCGTAAAGTTCTTAAGGTCCATCCATGTTGTCACAAATGGCAAGGTTTCCTTCCTTTTTATGGTTGAATAATACTCCATTTTATCTATATACCACTTTTTCTTTATCCATTCATCCATCAGTGGACTCTTAGATTGTTTCCTTATCTGGACAATTGTAAATAATGCTGTAATGAGCATAGGGGTGCATATATCTTTCCAAGTTAGTGTTTTCATTGTCTTTGGATAAATACCTAGAAATGGAATTGCTGGATCATATGGTAGCTCTTTTTTTAATTTTTTGAGGAACATCTATACTGTTTTCCATAGTGGCTGCTTCACCAATTCACATTTCCACCAACAGTACAGGAGGATCCCCTTTTCTCAAAATCCTTGCCAACACTTATTTCTTCTCTTTTTGATGATAATCATACTAACAGGTGTTTAAGTGATATCTCATTGTGGTGTTGATTTGCATGTCCCTGATGGTTAGTGATGTGGAGCATCTTTTCATGTGCCTGTTGGTCATATGTATTTCTTCTTTGGAAAAATATCTATTCAGATCCTCTGCCTTTTTTTAAACCAGTTTTTTGCTCTTGAGTTGTATGAGTTCATTATATATTAAACCCTTATCACATTAGTGATTTGCAAATATTTTCTCCTGTTTGGTGCTTTTCATTTTGTTGATGGTTTCCTTTGCTGTGCACATGTTAGGTTGCTTTTATATCTAAGTAAGTGAATGTATTTGTTTAGAAGTCTGTAAAATAGTGTCATGATTTTCCTTAAAAATGTCTCTTTATCAATGTTATTTCTCCTTTACTATCTATTTGTTTATATTTGCTATTTCTCCTTTCTTGATAATGGTAGGGCATAGTTCGTTCATTGGTTTTTTCTTCTAGATATTTCTCCTGCATGAAGCATATAATTGGGTCTTAATTTGTGGGCAAAGCTGAAAAAATATTTTTATTCTTAGGGATGAGTTAACCCTATTTACACTTTTTGATACAAATAATATACTTGGTCTCAAATTTTCCAAATATTTATAATTCATTTTTACTATTCTTTTTTAAATGTCCATGGTGTGTATTATTTTCTCTCTTCTTAGTCAATTATTCACATATCTGGGATGCTTTGTCATTCATTGTAGTGGTATGATACTGTGATTTATAACAAATATATATTTTGTCTTCATCCAGGTTCCTGGCACATAGCTTCTTAAAGCCCTTGTAATTACCTATTTAAGAGCCAGAGGAGCATCTTTTCTTATAACATGTAGTTTTGTTCTCAGTTCCTGAAATAGATCCAGAGTAATATAAGTGAAATGAGTGTCTTTTGTTATTCATAACAAGCCCCCTTCAGGCACTCTTGAGGCTGTGTTAAGGAGATGACTTTTGGAGAGACTGGAAGGAAGGCAGCTAGTTGCCAGGAGAACCAACCTCATGAATAGAGGGTTGGAACTTTCAGCCCCACCAGCCAACCTCTGGGAAGGAGAAGGTGGCTGGAAATTGAACTAATCACCAGTGGCCAATGACTGAACCAATCATGGCTTCATAATGAGGCCTCCATAAAATCTGGACATGAGAGGTTAGGAGAGCTTCTGGGCTGGTGAACAAGGGGAGGTGCTGGGAGGTGGTGCACCTAAAGAAGCTGTTGAAACTTCCTGGACCTTCTCACATACCTTGCCTTATGCAGCTCTTCCATCTAGCTGTTCCTGAATTAATAACAAATTTTATAACAAACCAATAATCTAGTAAGTAAAATGCTTTCCTGATATCTGTGAGCTACCCAAGCAAATTAACTGAACCTGAATGAGATCATAGGGACCTCAGATTTATAGCTGGTTGGTCAGAAGCATAGACCAACCAAAAGTCCATCAAGCTTTGAATGAATAATTTCTGCTATATTCATGTGATAAAATACTACTGAACAATGAAAAAGGAAAAACCTACTATTAAATACAACAACACTAGTGGACTTCACAGACTTAGTGTTGAGACAAAAGTTAAAAAAAAAGAAAAACAAGCTCAGATGGAGTCATTTGCCACCAAACCAACACTTCATTGCACTTTCAACCTATTCCAGGAATGTGGCCTTTTAACATTCAATCCAGAATTCTCTGCTGAGAGCCAGTGAGGTAATCTGTCATATAGGCCCTCCCTCCACCCACCCCCAAAAAGATGAGGTACTCTGCATAGTAAGACTCCCTGGTCTTCCCCCTAAGGTTAGTGACCTTGTCTGAAACAATCCCTTTTTTTCATTTGCTAATAACCTCTTGCCCCACCCTCCAGCCTATGAAGATCTTCCCTTCCTACAAGCCTCACAGCATCTCTGTTGCTAGATGGGACACTGTTCCATTCATGAATCCATTAATGAAGCTGATTAGCTCTTCAAATTTACTCTGTTGATTTTTGTTTTTTAACGAAATACCAGACAGAAAAGAGCACAGGGTGTCTGGTTCCATCTATATGAAAATCAAAGGCAGCAAAACTATATAGTTCAGAATCATGGTTAATTACTGGAGACGTTGGGTGGGAGAGACAGAAAGGAGCCATCTTACTTATTGAAAACAGCCGATATTTTGATACACATGACAGATACATATGTAGTTACAATTAAGATTTATGCACATTATTATAGATATGATTAATTCAGAAGAAAAGAAAAGATAGACAAAGAGGCTTTTCAGGAATCAGCCATTCCCAGCCAGCCCATCATTTTATATACACTAGTTATATTTTTCCGTAGTATTTGTGACCCTAACAAATGTTCTTGTGCTCCTTTCCCAGCTTGTCTGACTACTGCTAGAGCCATGCATGGTCCCTGAGAGCAGATTCCTGCATGCACAGCACACCTGGCACGGCCCGTTCTGGGTGCCCATGGCTACGGCTCACTGCCCTGGGGCCGCTGTGCCCACTGGCCCTTGCCCTCCCAGTTCATGAGCCTCTGACCCTCACCCTCCCAGTTCATGGGCCTCAGAAGGAAGGCAGGGGCACCGGAGCTTGGGGACTTGGCCAAGCCATGCGCCTAAGGGAACAGGCAGCTCCTGGATGCAGGAGGCCTGGGGTGACCCCCGTGGGAAGACTCTCCAGCCAGACCCCTGCCTCTCACTAAGCACTTTGGGTTAATTAGCTGGGCTGTTTTCTCTGTGGGAGTCCAGGAGGACTTCCCTGGAATGGCCTCCCCTCTGGGCCAGACGCTCCTGGGCACACCAGTGGCTGGGGCACTCCCAGGCTCCTCACCCCAGCGGGGGTGGCAGGGGGGATGAAAGGTGCCCGCGGGCGGGCCAAGCTCCTTTCCCTCCGGGGCCGAGCAAGAGCAGGAGTCCTGCCTCCCCTCCCAGCAGACTCTGCGCCCTGGCCTTCCCGGCCTCCTGCCCCCCTGGAGGAGCTTGCATGGCTATCCTGGGGCTCAAAGTCCAGGTGAGTGATTCTGGAGCAGAAGGAAGCTTGGAGTGTCTTCTCTGCTGAGCACACTTAATTCCGAATGAATTACCACAGAGGCAAAGCACATTTAAGCGGGCGTCTAATCCTACTGTGAACCTCCTCAGGCAAGGAGATTCCCGGCCCAGGGACGAGAAAGGAGCCAGTCTCCCTCTCCCCAGCTGTCCTCTAGGCAGAGCACGGGGACACTGCCTCTGGGGTGGGTGGCAGAGGGCAGTGGTGGGGGGCAGGGGTTGGCCTGGCCAGGTTTGTCACGACACCCTGATGGCCACTGACATACTGAAAGCAGCCTATGCGGCCTCTGCTGTCACCAGGGCGTGGGGCTGAACTTGGTGGCCCGGATGCACACTCGGTGGGTAGGTGGTACTGTGTTCACTTAATTGTCTTTTCTCAATATGCTGCGGGAAGGAATGGAGGGAGGGAGGCACGTCAGACCCCTGAGAATGGGGAATGCCATGTGTCTTTCCATTACATTTGCACTTCTGCCCCTTCTTGAGAGAGAGAGAGGCAGAAAAAGCAAGAGAGATGCAGAGGGAGAGATGGAAAAGCAAGAGAGGAAAAGCAAAGATGCCAGCCAGGCCCCAGGCCACCTGTGGGACAGCAGCCCTTCGTGTCTGGGAGCAGATGTGCACCTGCACCACAGCCGAGGGAAGGGGCCCGCCTCCCAGGTGAGCTTCCTCACACCCAGCCAGGGAGTTTGGTGGGCACCCGTGTTTGCGCAGCTGTGCTGCCCAGTGCAGATGAGCTGTGCCCCTTGCCTCGCTGCAGGCTGTCTGCTCACACCCCTGGCGCGGCCCAGCAGGTGGGGAGTGCCACAGGACTCTCCACCTCCTTCCAGAGCCCTAAGCCTTTCCCAGGGTTCAGCACCTGATTGGGCCACATGACTGGGAAGGGGCCACAGCGGGACCCTGCCCAGGGCCCAGTGTCCTTGTTGGCTCTGGAGTTGTGAGACCTGCTGGCAGGAGGAGAGGGAGACGCACAGGCGGGAGCCCATCCCATTGCTTGGCCTTCTTTGGCTGCCCATCAGGACATACAGGCAGTTCGTCTTCACGGTTGTAAAACGGGGCGGGTGCACAGTCTGGAGGCCTGGGATCGTTGGGAGTATCTGCACAGCCCTGATGGATACTCCTTGGTGTCCCAAAGACCTGTGCAGGTAAACAGGTTTCCTAAAATCTTTGCTGGTCCCAGCCAGAAAGGACTGAAAAAGTGGTCTGGCTGTCGTGCATCCGTGCAGAGTTCCCTGGAACGTGGCTGGCCTCTGAGTTTTGCTGGTTCTGGGTTCCCTGCTCCCTGCAGGCAGGGTTCCAGCCAGAAGCAGCCCCTGAGAATCCAGAAGCAGAGATGTTGGCGCGAGGCCGGCCCTGAGAGCAGGTGAAGGGCAGGTGAAGGGCAGGTGCTTCTCAGGAGTTGGGTGGAGGTGAGAGCGGGTCCAGGCCGGACACGAGCTTCCCTTCTGCTCCCCATGACTGGCAGGGTCATCACAGTTAATGTGGACATGGCCTCCTGCCACCAAAATCCGTGGTTTGCGGTAGCATCTCTTGTTATTTTCTGTGACTCCAAAGGCTTCATTTCTCCAGGAGAGATGGTATTTGGGAATTCTTAGGCCTTGGGGGAAGGGAGCTATGCTCTGGGCAGTTCTGACGCCCTTAGCTTTGTGCATTTCAATGTCATTTCCCCCGAGGCTGCACAGGCATTTGGAGGTCCTGGTGCTCCCTCTGGGCTTTACTTTCATTTGGCTGTGACCGTGGAAGGTCTGGCTTCGGGGGAGGTGATCATGCCCAGGGTGTTGACACACCGCACCTGCCCACCTGGGTGGTTTCATGTTCCGAAGGAGTCTCAAAGTCTAGAGTGCAGGTAAGACTTAGATGGGAAGCGTGTCGGGATCCATTAGGGTGCCTGAACCCATGCATGGCCTCTAACTGCCGCCGCGGTGCCGATGGACAGCGGATGCACAGCACGACCCTGAGCTCTGGGTGCTTGCCAGCAGTGAAGCACAGGGCTCAGGTCCGTCATCGTGAGGCTCTGAAGGTGCACTTTGCAGGGAAAACAGCACTGAGTGAGCCCCGATTTGGTTAGAGAGCCCATTGCTCACACTGTACCTGTGAGGCCTCTCTGGAAACATTACAACAAAGGCATACAAGGCAAACACATTTGGCAACAGAGCACAGTGGTTCAGTGGATTGATACACTATTATTGATGGCAGTGATTCGTGGTTCCCTATGAACACACCATTTGATGATGTCACTTTTTCTCTTCCTTTCAGAGGTTGAGTTCATTTCTTTCCCCTTCCTAGGCTGGGCTGTAAGGTGATTCCTTCAGGAGGATATTCCAGATGTGGCATAATTCTCCCTCCTCGGCTAAGCTTTAAGATGCTTTGGGGTTTCTTCCTTTGCCTTTTTAGAAGGGTGAGTCCACTGTGCTCTGCAGAATTCAGGAATTAACCTCCAAGTGGAGGGAGAGGTGCCACCAGCTTGCTGTTCCTGTCGGCCATCTGAGACCTGGTCCATATGAGGGGTACATGGACCACCGCAGCTCAGCTGACTGCAGTCTGTCTCATGAGTGAGCCCAGGTAAGCCCAGGCAAAAAACTCCAGACCACCTAAGGAATCATGGGAAATCACAAATAATTGTGTTTTTAGGCCCTGAGGTTAAGGATGGCTGGATATGCAGCCATAGGTGGACTGTTGGCCTTGGTATCCTTTCATCTAATGGGGTCAGGCTTCTTATTTGATTCGTGGCTTTAAGAACTTTACTCAAGCAATGTATTTAGCATATGTTAAGCCCTATTTTTCATGTATAAAAGTGTGATAAAGATATGTACTGCCTTATTAGATTTGTTTGGTTCATTAAATGAGACAATACATGTATCCTTAACCAACTCACTGTATTGTCACAATGGAACAAAGCCTAAAGGAAAAAAATATTGGGAATAATCATGTATAACTGAAAATTTTAGTATATCTGATTTTTAAAAGTTTTTTAAATGTCTTAGAAAACACTGAGAAAATATTTAAAATATATAATAGACCAAGAGTCAAAATATCTTTCACAAGTTAATCAACAAAGATACAATTAAATCAAAGATTAGAATCAAATCATGTTTCAAAAACATTTAATTTATTTATAAAATACTTATGATGTGGAAAAGTTTATGAGAAAATGGCTTATAAATTTTGACACCACCCCACGAACTTTTACACACAGTGTTAACTATATTGGATAATGAACATGTAAATTTTAACAAACATTATACCTGCATATGGTGTTACTGGTGTTTACATGCGTCATGTATTTTTGGTGTTTTCCAAATTTATTTATATATAATGAATAGAAATTACCCTCATGGTCCAAAGAAAAAAAAAGATTGATAAAAATGTATTTTCTTTGTCAGAATTCTGAAGGAAGACTAACTTAGAAAAATGTAAAATTTCATTTTGGTAGCTGTTTTCCTATTTTCCTACTTTTGAGCTCCTGGAACTTGTTCAGTTAGAGTCCTTGCCTTTTCATTTTCCTT
Source organism: Smutsia gigantea (assembly GCA_032199065.1). NCBI lineage: Eukaryota > Metazoa > Chordata > Mammalia > Pholidota > Manidae > Smutsia > Smutsia gigantea. Next base: position 315,651 of record JAVSCE010009464.1, on the reverse strand, counting down.
CCTTTCAACCCTGATAAATGTTAACCTATTAGAAATTATGAGGATAAATTAATATATTTACTTTATGTGATAGGGGTTAGGAAGGAACATATAACTAGTATTAGTTGAACTTGTGAAGATTTTAGAGGCTGTAATTGGTTTTGACTAGAGGACTTTCGGACCATATATAGCATATCACCCTTGTTTCTGAAAACATATAGGGTCCTCCTTCTCAATTATTATAATTGTATCAATTGATTAAACCACCCAAACTCAATATCTATGTAAATATCTCATTTAACATCTCCAGTTTGTGGTTTGACAAGCAATCACTTGATATATGCTGGACTTGCCTAAAGGTGAATCTGTGCCCATATGTGTCATTGTGCTCCTAAGGCCAACAGGTGAGCCTGGACATACCTGACTCATGGTACTTGCAGAGCCAAAAGAGAGTCTGTAGAAATATGCATGAAGCCTAAGTTAGGACCTGGTACATCATCAGTTTTACTTCATTTCCTTAACCAAGGAAAGTCATATACCTAAGGACAGAGTCAAAGGGTGGAAAAGGAGCCCGACCCAGCATGAAAGGACATTTCAAAATTTCCTACATGGCAGAGTGAATGGATATAGCAAGGGGTGAAATATTGGGGACATGAATAAAATCTGCCATATGATCCTTATCTCCATTTATTGTATTAGAAAATGGATTTATTCTCTTTGGTAAATGAGCTTTACTTAGGTTTATATAACATGATTTTCAGAGTAATTAAAATCACTTTTTAGTAAATAGAATTGCCTTTATAATTGTAAGCTAAAATAACATTCATACCACATTTATAATTTTAAACATCTATGTGCTAAGCAATGCATCTATTATTTCAATTACTGCAATAACCTTTTGAAGCAGTTATGCTAGCTTTGTTTAAGAAAGAAGAGACATGAGTGCAAAAAGGTTTATGAAATTTGCCAAAAATAGTACAGCTAGTAAGTGGCTGATACAGCATTCTAAATAATGTCTGACTACTTCCAAGCCCAATGGTCTTTCACAATAGGATGAACTGTCATTAAGCCATTATCTCCTCAGTTACTCTTTTTTGGTAATTAGATTTCTTACAACATATTTTCTTAAATCTCATGTTGGACTAAATATATAAAAGGAAAATAGGTATCTTTCAGTTACCTATATGAACCTCACTGCTCACTCTCCACCGTCACTGCATTTGTTGACCAGTATTTCATGCTGAGAATGACATTATTTGTTGAGGAAAGAATTACAAACCACTGCAAAGCTCTTGAACACTTCTCATGTGTCCCTGTGGTCTCATTCTTATTTAGATGTGTGTAGGGAACATAGAAGCAAAGCTGTCCCTACCCCCATTATTTCAGGTACATGTGGGAAAATAATGGGCTTTGTGCATGTAAATCCCACATGTAATTTTGAAAAATTACTCCCTTGTCCATATTTCAAAAGAACTAAAATGAGATGCCCAAAGTGCATGTTCATAGTGTTTAACATCTGGTCAGTTTCTTGTGCTGCCTCTTATTTCAATAAAATCCTTGGAATGTTTCCAATTACAGTCACATCAATTCCCAGAATCCTTATAAAAATTTACTTGTAAGAATACATTCTGAAGATTAAAATGAAAACTGATATGTAAGCAAAACATTATTACAGTGGTGGCTGGAGGCAGGCATTTGTGGCATCTCCAGCCAGTCCATTGTTCTAATCACAGTGCAGCCATTTATTCAATTTTTCTTTTTCTGTAAGGAAATATACTCCAACCCTTGTGTTGATGTTTATGCCATGTGAGTCACTCTGCTAGGCATTGGGAAAACACATAAATAAGATGTGACCCTTGACCTTGAGGAACTCATAAGAGGAGAGAGCCATCTATGGAAGCTCTTACAAGGATAACTAAGATCAAGCTCTAATGGAAGTATGAAAGGGGTTATATGGAAGCATAAAGTAACAAGTTGCGACGGTGTCATGAGCTAGCTTTTGAGGTGTGAGTAGGAGATTGACAGGATAGAGGAAATGAGCATTCATAGGTAAGAGAAGAGCAAAAATAGATGAGATCATATTGTGCAGAAATGTGGAGGCAAAGAGAATTGTGGGGGGCACAGGGGTATGTGATAAAGCAAGGGGTATATAGAATTAACTGAAAAGATGGAAGAGGATAGGGATTAAATACCTTACTAATGAATTTTTTCTCTCTGTTTTGTATCAGTGGCCTCCATATTCTTTTTTGAAACATCTTTATTGAGGTATAATTGATATACAAAAAGCTACACATATTTAATATATTTATGAGATTGGACACATGCGTACACCTGTGATACCATCACCACAACCGTGCCTGGTCCTCCTTTGTGTGTGTGTGTGTGTTAAGATGCTCACCATGAAAGCATCTTTATCCTCTTCAAATTATTCAGTGCATAATACTATATTGTTAACTACAGGCACTGTGTTATACAGCAGATCTCTAGAATTTATTCTAGCTGAGTAACTGAAACTTGGAGAGTTATTGTTCAGTACATACAAAGTTCCATGTTCTTCTGCTTTGCTCACATATAACAGTTAAAACACTTGACCATGAATGCCCAATACAAATATATATGTATACTTTTGATAAAATACATACATTAACTACAAATAAAGTTTGTGTCTCATCAAACACATATAGAAATAGACTTTGTAAATGGGGAGATGTTGGGCAAAGGGTACAAACCTTCAGGTATAAGATGAATAAATTTTGGGGATCTAATGTACAGCATGGTGACTGTATTTAATAATACTGTGTAACATACTTGAAATTTACCAAGACAGTAAATCTTAAGTGTTTCTACCACATTAAAAAGAAATGATGACAACATAAGGTGATGGATGTATTAGTTTCATTGTCATAATCATTTCCAATGTGTATGTGTGTATGTGTGTGTACATATATATATATATGAATCACATTGTATATGTCAAATACATAGTTTTTGGGTCAATTATACCTCAGTAAAGCTGGAAAACAAAGAAATAGACTTTGTGAGCTAAAGAAGAAATAAACCATTCAAAAAATCATTAATCAAATTATTTTCTTAATGAAAATTTTAAAAATGTGATTAAATAGGCCTCACTACTGTTTCTTTTTAAATCATTTTTTAATGATGTATAATAAAGCAGTTCCAAAGACTGGTACCAAGTTCAGTTCTAAATGCTGACACACATGAAAAACATAATTCATAGAGATAGATCTATATGGAAGAAGAATATCATGGTATACATTTTTCAATCCCAAATACCAATTAGGCAAATTGTTTTGCTGTTGTTGAGAATTAGAAAGTAACTATTGCTCAGTTGAAAATAAATAATACTGATTAGAAGTGAACATTTTTATATTGAACAAATATGTTCCAAAATCTTTGAAACTCTATTTTGAATTTAAAAGTCTATTATAAAATTCTGTTTTCAATATATAGAGGTAAGAGAGATTTTACAAACAACATATTATATTGTTCTGGCCAAAAGGAAAAAAAATCATGTGGTGATAAAAACATCCCAAACATCCATCTTTGAAGTGTCCTTTCAATAGTTTAAGTTCCTGTCAAAAGGCTTTCATTTTTTGTTCATAATTAAAATTATTAAGTCACCTATACTTTGGAGATTCAGATAAGTGTCAGTTGGAAGTGTCAGTTCTGGCCATTTGTTTTTATTTGTGCTTAAGTCATCATTATTATCTACAATCTGTGGTTTATTTCTATTAATATCTTTAAGCCACTTATCCACTTTGTGACAACTTAATTATTACATAAAATAATATGAAAATATAATTAACTGGGCATAAGTAAAAAGCAATGTGTAACATTGTGCTCAAAGTAATCCAAAGAGTCAAGTCTGTGGAATTCCCAGTTTTCTCCCAGGATACCTTGAGTTCTATAAACAGACAAAATAAAAGTGTTTCTATGTCAGTGTAGACTAGTGTCAATGAATATGTTAAATATAAATAGTGTTCATTTTTCTTTAAGTAAAGTTACTACTTTTGCATATGTATATAGATTTCCTAATATTTATTTGCATACAGCCCTTGTGGTAATAGAGAAAATGCCATTTGCTCCAACAAAGCCAAAGCTCCACACTCGAAAATGCTTGGTGAAGGTAGGATGATCACAACGTACACCTCAAGATTCGCCCAGGCAATGCTATCATTACCTCCTGATGACATTGCTGTAATGTCTTAGAGCTGTAAAAAAAAGGAAAATTGGTAGTACCTGTCTAAATCATGAGTCCAGACTTTCTCACATTTATTATTAAATGGGCTTGGTGCCTCTTAGATAAACTGGAAAATGTGTTATAGAAAAAAATTTACAAGTATCTTAAGCCAAAGATCATTGGTTGATCTAGTTGTAAGCAAGAGAATTAGTACAATGAAAGTAGGAGAAAACACATATCATATACAAAGCCACTAATAGTAACCAGTCACTATAATATGATTAAAAATGCTTTCAGTCCCATGAATATCATGATTCAAGTTAACCCATATTTTCTAGGTGTATGGTTTTCAGAAAAAGGCTAAGTGCCTGTGATTATGTGTGACCTAGAAATCTAAAATTATGAGGAACCCTTGTAGGCCATACAGATTTCCAAAATGATCCAAGCTGAAATAGAATGATGTATAAAACAAGACTTTGGGAGATGAGGTATAAACTCTTTGTTTTCCAGCTTTACTGAGGTATAAATGACCCAAAAACTATGTATTTGACATATACAATGTGATTCATATATATATATGTACACACACATACACACACACACATTGTGAAATGATTACAACAATGAAACTAATTAATACATCCATCACTTTATGTTGCCATCATTTCTTTTTAATGTGGTGGAAACACTTAAGATTTACTGTCTTGGTGAATTTCAAGTATGTTACACAGTATTATTAAATACAGTCACCATGCTGTACATTAGATCCCCAAAATTTATTCATCTTATACCTGAAGGTTTATACCCTTTGCCCAACATCTCCCCATTTACAAAGTCTATTTCTATATGTGTTTGATGAGACACAAACTCTATGTGTTGGCCAGGTGATCAAGCAATAATTGGATTCTGCCAGTGGATGGAGAAAAAACTGAATGCTTTCTTGCTGCCTTCAAGGTGTTCACAGTTTAATGGGGCTTACAGACTTACAGAGATCATTACAAACATTGTACTGTGAGTGGCACTCACCTCTAACTAGCGGGGAAGTGATTGCAGGTAAGTCTTGACAGAGGAAGTGATGTGGATTTTAAAGATAATAGAAACTTACAAAGTAGAAATGGGGTGGGCAGCGTTCTGGTTGTGGGGGGCTCATTAAAGGCATGGTTGTGTTTAAACTATTACAAGAACATGGCATGGTAATAATTCTGGTTTGGTTGGAAATTAAGTGTGTTTGTATAAAAAAAGTATGGATAGATGTGACTAGAAAGATTGCTTATAGATCAAATTAAGGCATCAGGACCCTACAGACTCTGACTTATTCTACAGCCTCCTTCTAGGAACAGGCCTTGGTTTGACTTATAATAGGTATCTAGTATACATAATGGCCAAAATGGTGCTTATCAAATAACAGATACTGCCTTTAATTAGCATTATGATTGTGCTTTACATCCCATGTAGCCTTTGAGTCTGGATTCTGCTTCCATTATTCATAAGCATTAGCTGAATGGTCTATGAGAATATACAGATCTAGAACACAGGACTAAAGCTCAGGTCCAGTAGCCTCCCCAACCATCAGTCAGATTCTCTCACCATGAGGACTCCTGGAGGGACAGTCAGGTAACAGCACTTCACTGAATCTCATTTGGCCCTGATGCCTTCTAGGCAGCAGAGTGTAAAAAACAGGCATTGGCATCCGACATTCTTTTCCTTTCACTGTCAGTGGTAAAGAACTTAAAATTTTGAGTCATCTTTACTTGTAAAATTGCTGTGATAATACCTACGTGGTATCAGTATTGTAGCGACTGGAAGCTAAATGAATGTTAATTCCCAAGGCTCCCACCCAGTTTTAGGGGCTCTGGACTCTAGCCTGCTTGGCTGTTTTCTCTCAGATGGTGGAGCCGTCATGTGCCCTAGCTCAGCAAGCCGATGCTGCAACAAAGTAGCATTTTTGTATTCAGTACCTATAGATTTCTTTCCAATTCTCAACAATTTCCCTTTCTTTGAGACTTTTCCTTGTCATCTTTCCAAGGTGTGAGCTTCAGGTAAGTGCACAACTGATTAAACCAAGTATAAGTAGCTAGCCAAACAGATTCTTGTGAATTTTGAATTGAGTCTAAAATTTAGTCTTTCTCAAGTGGTGGACCAATGATATGAAAATCTGGGAGTAGCCTGTGATCACATTTTATGTCTAGTGTCTTCAAAAGCAAAAATGACCTGCCTATAGCTAAAATTTTTTAAAATATATGAACCAGGCATAGAGATAAGAGTAGAAAGATTTGGAAAGTTTAATGGCATCTCAGTTTCTAATTTTGGTTCTTAAAGCTTAGCTATACTTCTGCACCTTGAGATCTATGATTCACCCGGTATCCTTATATTCAATCTCCCTTTTTTAGCTTAATACCACTAAGTGTCTGTTATTTGCAACAAAAAATACCTTGATACTACAGGTATGTTTATATTTCTTAACAGAGATTCAAACTAAATCTCTACATTTCATACAGAGTCCTGTATCCAAGACATACAGCTTCAGTTAATATTAATGATCATTTATAAAAGTGATATTTATATATAAGTGCTCATTGTTCCTCCAAATTCCAAAGAGTAATTGCTTTGTATAGAACAAAGTCAAAGGTTGTAATTGAATAGCCATATACTCAGTTTAAATTTTTTTTGCTATGGGCACTTATAATCTATTTTATTTGTATTTCAATTACTTGAATAATTTCTCTTGACTAATAGAGTGTTGTTTTAGGAGGAAATTCTAGTATATCCATATTTGAAACTCAATTATCTCAAAGGTTCTGAAATGTTTTGTTTTGTTTTTTTGCTTTGAATTCTGGCTTTAATAGCATCATGGCAAGGCTAACAATTGTGCAATCCATAATTTCTCTGCTTGGGTGACTGTTTGAGAAAGATACTGGCAGTATCAGGCTTCAGTACAGAAACACCCAGTCCAAAATGCGGTGCTATGAAAAGGCTACTCCCTCAACACCGTTCCTCTCCTTCATTCCAACCCACAAATAGAGTTAAAATGTAAGAGAGCAAAACAAAGAACAATAGTACTTTGAAAAATAGAATGTCAAACAATGCATTCACTGTTTCTTTTTGAAAAGAAACAGGTAATACTTCATAACTACAACTACATCATCCGAGACCTATCAGACCACTATTGTAGATCCCACTTGATTTTTCAGGCTTCGATCTTTGCCATCTATCAGCTTGATTCTGACAATTTTGTATTCTACTGCATAGACTTCAATTGCCCAAAGATCTGCAAAATTGCAGTGTCATTAAGGAGCAAGCAAAACTATTTCCCTGTGATAGCCAACAGAGGGGAGAAAGAAAAACCCTTGAGCTATATGGCCTTTGCTGGAAGGAATGGGCTTTATATTACACATATGTAGGGAGCCCCCTTCTCCAAACATGATAAATTTGTCCAGAAGATAACAACTCCTCTTCCTTTCAGGAGCGCCACAGCCCATGTTCAAGTGTCTTACGGAACAACTTGCACCTTTATATTTTATCTCTGTTTAAGTTCTCAAAAGGTCATTTATTTTAGTAAGATGTCAAAACTTTCTAAAACAGATTTCTTAAACAGGATAATCATGAAAAGTTGTTGCTTAATTTGAGTAACTACTTTTGAACAGAAACTACAGAAGATAGATATATGAGTATTTAAAGTTTTTTGCCTCAAGTAGGTTGAATTTTAAAGATGGATAGACGGAATCAGGGAACAGGAATAAGTGTGCTAGAGTAATAATTAGTATATTATCAGCATGTTAGGAAATAATGATAGTGTGGAGAATGATGGCTAAGCATGTCACAGAATGTAAAGGAAGTTACAAAAGCAGATAGGGTATGAAGGTATTTTAGATAGAGAAGAATGGGAATAAGTGGGGGATTAGAATGTCATGGGGTACCTCAGCACATTTGGGTCACTGTAGTTAAGTACCACAGATGGTGGGCTTATAAGCAGCAGAAACTTATTTTTTGCAGTTCTTGAAGCTGGAAGTCTGAGATAAGAGTGCCAACATGGTCAGGTGAGGGCGCTCTTCCGAGTTAGACTTCTCATGACCTTGCATGGATAAAGGGGCTAAGCAGCTCTCTTAAGCCTCTTTCATAAGACACTAATTCTATTTATGAGGGCTCTACCCTCATGACTTGAGCGCCTCTCAAAAGTCCCACCTACTAATATCATTGCCTTTGGGGTTAGAACTTCAATACATGATATTTTTTTTTGAGGGAGGATACAAACATTCAGACCATAGCCTGGGGTATATTGCAGCAGAGCAAGTAAGTCTATCCAGTTTGCATTTAAGACATAAAAAGGAGACAGAACTGGTGGTCTGAAGGAGGATTTATCCAGCAACATGTAAGAATGGATTACAGAAAACACTATTATGTACAATGTACCTAACATGCTGTATGCCAGACCCAAAGTCACAGACTTGGGCACAGGAAACTAGTTTATGGATGCTCCTGAAATACTGGTGTAGTCAGGAATTCTTAGAGGTGTCCCATTGCATTTTTCCATTTAGACAAGTTTCAGGGAAAGACCATGAATCGTCACAAGGAGTTAGTCTTGTGCATCATTGTGTGACACAACTGGGATTCCAAAATGCAGCAACAGTCAAAAATCTCTTGTATCTTTTGTTGTGAAAGATGGGGACCCAGTTGATCAACACTGTGTTCTTCCTGGGATTCAAATATGCCTGGGCACATCTGGCAGGCTGGTGAGGCAAGCCCACAGGGTCTATTTGCAGGATACACTGAATCACCTGCTGGGGGAAAAAAATCCATTTTGAGTGAAGAGTATATCAGACTCACAAAGATTTACTTCTGTATTCCTTAGTCATCAAAGAGAGGGATGCTTTTGAGCGTAACTTAGTCTCTGTTTCTCATTCTCATGACCCTCTTTTATGATCAACTTCCTAGTAAGACGGGCGCTACAATTAAAAGCAGAAGATCTATGTAGTATATTTAAAATGTAGTTTAAATCTTTGTAATGTTACAGTGCAAGGTGTAACTGCAGTGGGATATTGTGACTCAAGATAGAGGGAAAAGGACTTATCTATATACAGTAGCTACCAACCATAAGACAGAGGAAGGAACAGGAATCAATTATTTTCTGATATTGTGATAGACCAAATTACCAAACCATAGAAAGCCAAATAATGCTCTAATACTTTTTACAAAATTTGACTTGGATATTTTAATGAATTAAAATTGACATTCAATATTATATTAGTTTCAGTTGTACAATGTAGTGATTTGATACTTATACACAGTACAAAATACAGTAAGTCTAGTTACCATCTGTCACCATTCAAAGTTATTTACAATATTATTGACTATATTCCCTATGCTGTACTTCACATCCCCATGACTTATCTGTTCCATAACTGGAAGTTTTTACCTTTGAACCTCCTTTGCCTATTTTGCCCATCCCCACAACTCCCCCTCTGGTAATCTCCAGTTTGTTCTCTATGACTATGAGTCTGTTTCTATTTTGTTTGTTCATTTGTTTTGTTTTTTAGTTTCCACATATAAGTGAAATCAGATGGTATTTGTCTTTCTCTGACTTATTTCACTTGGCAAAATACTCCCTAGGTCCATCCATGTTCTTGCAAATGACAAGATTTTATTCCTTTTTATGGTTGAATAATATCCCATTGCATATATACACCACATCTTCTTTATGCATTCTTCTATTGACGGACATATGCTTTGATTAGGTTGCTTCCATATCTTGGCTACTGTAAATAATGCTGCAGTGATCATAGGGGTGCATATATTTTTTTGAATTAGTGTTTTCCTTTTCTCTGGGGAGAGAGCCAAAGTAGAATTACTGGATGGTACTTCTATTTTTAATTTTTTGAAGACACATGTTTTCCATAGTGTCTACACCATTTTACATTCTCACCAATAGTGCTCAGGGATTCCCTTTTCTCCACATCCTCTCCAATACTTGTTATTTCTTGTCTTTTTGATAATAACAATTCTGACTGGTATGAGGTGATAATTCACTGTGGTTTTGATTTGCATTTTGCTGATAATTAGTGATGTGGAGCATCTTTTCATGTCCCTGTTAGCCATCAATGTGCCTTCTTTGGAAAAACATCTATTCAGATCCTCTGTCCATTTTTAAATTGAATTGATTTTGTTTTGAGTTGTATGAGTTCTTTATATATTTTGGATATTAGCCCCTTATCTGACATATCATTTACAAATATCTTCTCCCATTCAGAGAGTTGCCTTCTTATTTTGTTGATGGTTCCCTTTGCTGTACAAAAGCTTTTTAGTTTGATATAGTCATAATTATTTATTTTGCTTTTGTTGCCCTTGCCTGAAAAGGCAGATACAAAAAAATTTTCTAAGATTGATGTCCAAGGGTTTACTGCATATGTTTTCTTTTAGGAGTTTTATGGTTTCACATCTTACATTAGGTCTTTTATCTATTTTGAGGTTTGTTTTTTTTTGTGTGTGTTGAGTGGTTCAGTTTGAATGTAACTATCCAGTTTTTCCAACACCATTTATTGAAGAGGCTGTCTTTCCCCATTGTATATTCTTGCCTCTTTTGTTGTGATTAATCAACCATATAAGCATGTGTTTATTTCTGGGCTATTTTCTGTTCCATTTAGCTATGATTCTGTTTTTGTGCCAGTAACATACCATTTGATTACTATAGCTCTATAGTATAGTTAGAAATCTGAGGTTTTGATACAAAGCTTTGTTCTTTCTCAAGTTTGCTTTGGCTATTCAGGGTCTTTTGGGGTTCCATACAAATTTTAGAATTATTTTAATTTTGTGAAAAATGTCATTGGTATTTTGTTGGGTAGATTGTTTTGGGTACTATGGTCATTTTTAAAATATTAATTCTTTCAATCCATGAGCACAAATGACTAATTATTTGTGTCATCTTCAATTTCCTTCATCAATGTCTAGTTATAGCTTTCAGAGCATAGGTCTTTCACATCATGGTTAAATTTATTCCTAAATACTATATATTCTTTTTGATCCCATTGACAGTGAGATTGTTTTCTTAATTTCTCTTTCTGCTAGTTCATTATTAGTATATAGAAATGCAACAAATTTCTGTATGTTAATTTTGTATCCTGAAAATTTACTAAATTCATTTATGCTAATAGTTTTTTGGTGGAGTCTTTAGGGTTTTCTATATATAGTATCATGTCATCTGCAAACAGTGACAAGTAAGTCCCTTTTCCTTACCAGTTTGGATGCCTTTTATTTGTATTTGATATCTGATGGCTGTAGCTAGGACTTTCTATACTGTGTGGAATAAAAGTGGAGAGAGTGGGCATCTTTGCCCTGTTCCTGATCTTAGAGGAAAAGCTTTCAGCTTTTTGCCATTGAGTATGACGTTAGCTGTTGGTTTGTCATATATGGGTTTATTATGTTGAGGCATCTTCCTTTATGCCCACTTTGTTGAGGTTTTTTTAATCAAGAATGGATGTTGAATTTTGTAAAGTTCTTTTTCTGCATCTATTGAGATGATCATATGATTTTAATCCTTCATTTTTAAAAATAGTGCATCACATTGAGTGATTTGTGGATGTTGAACCATCTTTGTATCCCTTAATATTTTGTTGAGGATTTTTGCATCTAAATTTATCAGCGATTTTTGCCTATAATTTCCTTTTGCAGTACAGTCCTTTCCTGGTTTTGTTATCAGGAAAATGCTGGTCTTATGAGTTTAGGAGTATTCCCTCCTCTGATTTTTTGGAAGAGTTTAAGAAGGATTGGTGTTAATTCTTTAAATGTATGGTAGAAGTCACCAGTGAAGCCATCTGTTCCTGGCTTTTTCTTCACTGGGAAAATTTTGATTACTGATTCGGTTTCCTTACTAATAATTGAACTATTCAGATTTTCTGTTTATTTATGATTAAGTCCTGATAAGTGTTATGTTTCTAACAATTTTTCCATTTCCTCTAGGTTGTCCAGTTTATTGGCATATCATTGTTCACAGTACCTTTTCATGTTTCTTTGGATTTCTGTAGTATCAGTTGTAATGTCTTATAATATTGCTGATTTGGTTCTTTTCTCTTTTTCCTAGGTTAGCTAAGGGTTTGCCAGTTTATCTTTTCAAATAACAAACTCTTAGTTTGATTAACCTTTAGTGTTGTTTTTCTGTTCTCTGTATCATCTATTTTTCCTGTAATCTTTATTATTTCCTTTTTGATGCTAACTTTGGGCTCAGTTTGTTCTTTTTTCTAGTTCCTTAAGGCATAGAGTTAGGTTGTTTATTTGGGATCTTGCTTGCTTCTTAATATAGCATTTATTGCTATGAACTTCCCTCTCTGAATTGTTTTTTCTGCATCCCATAAGTTCTGGTATGTTGCATTTCAAGTAACTGTTTAATTTCAGTGTGTTTGAGAGTATTCCCTACTGTTCTTGACTTCTAGTTTTATGCCAGAGAAGGTACCTGGTATGATTTCAGTCTTCTTGAATTTGCTGAGACTTGTTTTGTTGCCTAACATGTGGTCTACCCTAGAAAATGTTCCATGTGCAATTGAAAAGAACATGTATTCTGATACTGTGTATTTGTCTATTAGGTCCATTTGGTCTAGTGTTCATATCCAGTGTTTTCCTATCAATTATCTGTATGAATGATCTATCTATGGCTGTGAATGGGGTGTTAAAGTCCCCAACTATTATTGTATTACCCTTTATTTCACCTTTTAGCTCCGTTAGTTTTTGCTTCATGTATTTAGATGCTCCCATATGGGGCATATAAATATTTACAATTGTTGTCTCTTTACATAATGACCTCCTTTGTCCCTTTTTACCATATTTAGTTTAAAATCTATTTTGTCTGATATGAATGTAACTACCCCTGCTTTATTTGGTTACCATTTATTTCAAATTTCTATTTACATCCTTTTACTCTCAATCTATGTGTATCTTTAAGGGTAAAGTGAGTCTCTTAGGCAGCATATTTCTGGATCTTGTTTTTTTATCCATTCAGCCATTCTATATCTTTTGATTAGAGAATTTATTCCATTTACACTTAAACTAATTATTGATAGGTATGGACTTATTTTTTACTAATTGTTTTCTGGTTGTTTTAAAGATCCACTGTTCTTTGTTCTTAGTCTATGTCTTTTGTTATCCATATGCTTTGTTATATATATTGTATTCTTTTGTGTAATTACTGTAAGATCTTCCCTGTGGTTACCATAAGGCTTACATAAAATATCTTAAACTTGTAACAGTCTATTTTAAATTGATAACTTCAATAGAATTCTCATAATTTACACTTTTACTTCTTCTCCCCCTCACATTTTAGGTTATTGTTGTTATAATTTACATTGTTTTTTAGCTTGTGTAACTAAGATCATTGTATATATGGTTAGTTTTCCTATGTTCCTTTTTTTAACATTTAAACTGCAGTTGTGGGTTATACCACTCTTAACATATTGCAGAATCTAAGTATGACTATATATATATATATATATATATATATATATATCCTAACCAGTGACATTTTTGCTACCTTTTTGTTTTTATGATGTTAATTAGTGTTCTTTTATTTCCAAAGAACTCCCTTTAGCATTTCTTGTAAGGCATGTCTGGTAGTAATGAACTCCCTCAGGTTTTGTTTGGGAACGTCTTTATTCCTCCATTTCTGAGGATAGCTTCACTGGCTATAGGATTCTTGGTCTACAGTTATCTTCTCACAATATTTTGAATATCATACCATCCTTTCCTGACCTAAAAAGTTTCTGTTGAAAAATCTGATAGTCTTATGGGGGTTCCCTTGTATGTATCTTCTCTCTTTTCTCCTTTCTCAATCTCTTAAGATTCTTTGTCTCTGACTTTTGATAATTAGTTATAATGTGTCTTCGTGCAGCCCTATTTAGATTTAAACTTATTTGAGATCCTTTGGGCCTCATGGATCTGGATGACCATTTTTCTCCCCGGGTTTGGGAAGTTTTCAGACATTATTGTTTTAAATATACTTTCTGTCCTTTTCCCTTTCCCTTCTCCTTCTTAAATTCCTGTAATGCAAATATTGTTTGTTTTCCTTGTGTCATATAATCCCCATAGGATTTCCTTACTACTTTTCATTCCCTTTTTCTTTTTGTTTCCTCTGGGTACTTTCCAATATCTTATCCTCCAGATCACTGATTCTTTCTTTTGCATGGTTGACCTACTTTTGAAACTATTGGATTTTTCAATTCTAGGATTTCTGTTTGACAAGGAAATAATAACCCTCAAAAACAAAACTTCTCATTTTGTTCATGCATTGTTTTCCTAATTTAATTTATTTGTCTTTGTTTTCTTGTAGCTTACTAAGCTTCTTCAGTAGATGATTCTGAATTCTTTAACAGTTCATAGATCTCCATTTCTTTAGGGTCAGTTGTTGTTGGAGCTTTATTGATTTCCTTTGGTGATGTCATATTTATCTGATTTTTCATGATCCTTGATTCCTTACATTGGTGTCTGTGCATTTGCATAATGGGGCTCCAGATTTTACATGATTGCTTTGGCAGAGAGTTCTTTATCAGTCAGCTCAGTTTGGGCTTATGGGTGTGTCAACTAATAATGTCTTTGGGCAGATGGAGCCTGTTATTATGATCAGTTTGGGAATGGGGCAACTCTTTGAATGCTGAGGATGGGGACTGGGGTAATATTCCTCTGGCTGAGGACAGTTGGATAGGACTGCTAGCTTGGTTCCCTACCCAAGTGAGACTATAGGACGGGCTCTGTGGTTGCCTGAATTTACAGGTTAGGCTTACTAGGTGGTTGGAACTAGGTATCACATTCAGTAGTAGATTGGACCATGAATTAGCTTTTCTGAGGCTTAGCTTGTTGTTTGGGGTCCTAAATCAGGCCTGAGAGTGCACTGAATTCCCTGGTTAGGTGAGGCTACAGGTTTTGTTCTTCAGATAGGGGAAACCACAGGCTGTGCTCTCTGTTCAAGTTCTACCATATGTAGGGCTGTTGAATGGGCTACATACTTTTTGTATGCTCTGATTAGGTTCCCTGGTTGGACAGGCTGAAGGATGCATTGAACTATGAGTAAGGCAATGAATTAGATTCCCTGCCCAGGCACAGCAGGAGAAGCAGCTCTAAAACTAGTAAAGCTCATTTTGTGTTAATTCAAGCCAACCTACAACCCAAATTCCCTAGACTAATAGGGCCCCTGACTTTGCTATGCAAACTATCAGCTCTGTCTGCCTTTCTTTCAGCTTGAGAATCACAGGGCTGCACAGTTTTCAGGTAGTTTTGCCAACCCTTTTGGTCAGATGGGGCCAGAAGACTCTCTCTACAAGTGAGTGAGGCTATGTCTCAGCTCCCTTGCCTGGATGGGAGGAGGAAGGTCTGTTCTAGGCTACTTTCAATTTTCCAGACTCTCCAGGTGGGAGGGGCCAGGATGTACCCTGAAGCATGGCTATTAACATCCCTGCCTGGGTGTAACAGGGAAACTTCTGTGCCCTGTACTGGCTTTGCTCTGGGGCAATCAGCTCTGCCCACCCACCTTTTGGCTTGAGCACTGCCGGGCCACACAACTTCTAGTTGTCACCAGTCCATCTGGTCAGGTGTGGCTGTGACTCAACACCTTGCTTGGGTGTAGGCAAAGCAGGCTGTAGAGCCAGCAAAACTCATTCGAAGAACAGAGCTGCATCCCATCAAGTTCCTTGGTCAGAGTGCCCTTGACTTGGTTCTGCAGATGAGCAAAGCTGCTGATTGGAATTACTACTTGAGTACTTCAAGTATGAACTCAGCCAGCCAAGATCCTTATGCTGGTTGTTGCAAACTCCTTCTCCCCTTCTTTGGCACAGATAGATTCTCAGTGGTAGAGCCCCACATATTCACCTGCAATGCCTGTGGTGCAAGATCAGAGTTGGGACTCCTGCAAAGCAAAGCACAATAATGGGTATCCCCCCTGAGTTCTCTTTTCCTGCTGGAAGAACCAGAGGCTCAGGCTCAGGGGAGATCTCTCAGTGTGGTGTTGTGCTGGTGTGAGGGAGGGTCAATGCAATCAGTGTATAACTGTTTCTCTTCCCATTTTAATACAGTCTGTATTTCTGGGCTACAGGGGGCATGATTTATTCTCACTCTTGTGCTCTAAGATTCTCTCAGTGGTGTCTTGTCCATGAATAGTTGTTCTTATTGTGAGGAGGAGTGAAGTCAGGAACACCCCCAAGTCACTATCTTGTGATATCATCCCTCCATGGTTCTTTAATTGTGGGCCAATGGGAGATAGATTTAAGTATTCAAATAATGTATTTGAACCAGTTGAGAGCCAAATTATTATGTCACACAGTCCAAATGAAAATTTCCCAGTGGTTTGAATTGGGTAAAGTAGTAAAAAATCAAATTGCCACAACACACAGTATGATATAGACATTCTGAATACTCAAAAGAATCTGGAAAGTAGAAATAATCATTACTGTATTAATGTTGTGAGGAATGATCTATTCGTTGGAAAACATCATCTTTCAGATGAAATTAATATTGTGAATTTGAATTTTATTGGCTATGTGAATATGGTTTTATTTAATTTGTAAATACATTTGTTTTATAAGTGTGTAAGAGCTGTAAGGATCAGAAGTTTATTCTTAGCTTTATGATTGTACATATTTAACTAGACATTAAAATAAAAATAAGTCAACAAGTGGGGTCTGAGGAAATGTTTTCCCTACAGTGAGATTAAAATATCTGAGAAATCTATGGTTTTAAGTATTTCAGAACCGCCAAAGTCAGGGACAATGCCTTGGCATCACTAATTTCAAAGTAGCACTAGTCCAACTTTATGCAACCTAATTCTGCAGCTATAATGAAGAAAAAACTTTAAGCAATGTGAATGAACAATGCCAGTTTCTTTTTTAATGAGGTTGAACTAAAAAATTCCTATTAGACCAGTTTTTAATGTTTCTGAAATTCCTCCCTGAATCTTATTCAGCTACAACAAATATTTGTGAGGCTCTGTTCTATATCCTATCAAATGTAGAGGCATTATTGTTTTGTAAATGACAAAACTTGAGGCTCAGAAGGATTGAGTTGTCCTAGGTCACATAGGAAGAAGTATGGTGACACTTGTATGTCTTAGGATCCCAAGTCCTCTGATCTTTCCAATAGTCACACCAACTCCTTCTGGACATATACTTCCTTCTATCCAAAACTTCATTTAACATAGATAAATTGAACTTCTATACATAAAAGACCCTGGGCAAAAAATATAATCTCTTCTTTATCAGATACTCACTGACCTACCATGGGACTTGAGCTTTGAGACTCTCCTGGCATTTTTATGCCTTTCATTATAAACAGTACATATTTGTAATACTCCAAGGGCTTTTGAAATATGCCCTTCTGACTTTAAGCAGGCAGAATTATATGAGAGAGTTTTAGTTGTCACAAAAAAAATTGCAACAATAGAACATCTGACCTATTAAGAATTCAAGTCATAATCATTTACTCAAACAAATCAGCCTTCTTAAAGATGTAATAGCTCTGCCTTCTTTTGTATCTAGGGGCCTTTTAAAAAGAGGGCTTTAGTAGCAAAATATTAGACTTTTTCAGCATAGTAACAGAAGTTTGTAAAGATGGTCAAACAAGTTTTATAATATACTTGCCTTTTTTTCCTTACTCATTGAAATAATTCATGTTACAATGTAAATATATCTGACAGGTTTAATTGGAAATTGCATTTTTTTATTAAAAGTTTTAAATTGTCAACCTTTATAAAATAAACTGTCGCAATTGGATGAGATGGAAAGAAAGGCAAATACTTTCTTGAGGAAATGAAGGTGAAAAGAATAAAGAACAAGAAAATACTCTAGGTTTTCAAACGTCACAAAACTAGTATCTTATCAAAACTTCCCTTCCTCTAATTACATATGAATTGACACCGTTGATCTTAGGCGTATTTTAGGTTAGTGCATGGAAATCCTACGGGAAAAAATCCCAAATGTGAAATTTTCAGCAGTTAAGGATTTTTGATGTCATTCACTTCTATTGCTTGCATTTTAAAGATGTAAATGTCTTATTTCATGAAGGACTCATTGTTACCTTTCATAACACAAAATATATGCAGTATATTATGTTTTCTGAGACAAATGAAATTGAAATGAGTAGAGGCTTGTTATACATATTTCCCTACATTTAAAAAGAAAATAAACATATTGAATGAATTTTTAATACATTTCTATTTAAGTGGACTCGGTACAGGAAGAAAGTTCATTAAAATAATGTTTTGAAAGGGAAAACAAATAACAAAGATAGAGGTATCCTTTTTAACCCAAATTAAACACTTGCATAAATATCTGATATCATTTACTGAAGTTATATATCATATAGGGAAAGGAACAAACTGGGTTGTTACTAATTTCAATCATTTTAGTGAACTCATAAATTTTAAGTGAGACATTCACCCACACTGTGCCCTAATATAATTAGCTGTACTTTTCACTGTACTTTTCACTTTTTATATTTACTTAGAAGTTAGCTGCCTCTCCCCCATCCCTCATTTTCACCTCCCCTCCAGTATGGGTGGGAAGCAAGCATTCTCACACTTTCCCACAGGCATGTAAATTCGCACAACTTTTTGGAACACAATTTGGAAATACTGTCTGCCGTGTGCTAAAAATTTGTGTGTGACTGCTCATATGTGCAACTTGCTCTGACCAACCATTAAGTCCTCTAAGCAGTGGCAACATCAGGGGCGTCTATTAAACTTGCCTGTTCAAAGAAACTGAACATTTCCCAAGGCTTAAAAACTGTTAAATGGTCAAACTTCCCAGGTTTATTCCAGTTCCTTTCCTTCCCATTTCCATAATAGCATCCTGACATAGGGAAAATTTATATGGCATTGTGGAAGCAGCAGGGGAGGGCTTTCTGGGTCGAGTTATCTTTCTCGGTGAATACCTACTGACCTCTGGTTAAGATAGAGCTTGGCTCTCCTGTTTGGGGACTCCATGATATGTTCTTTATCCACTGTTGAAGTATCTCCAATGGCTACACCCTATGGTGTTTTCTCTTGGTAGAGAAATATACAAGGATTTCTAGGACAATCAGCCAGTTCTCCTTGCTTACTAAGCTCCCCATCTTGGTTCTTGTTAATGTGGCTGATCCTCTAACACGTGTCATTATCCTCCATCTAGATGTCAGCTTTGTGATATACACCCTGAGGCCTCTGTAACGTGTGCCCATGCTCTTTGCCATCTTGACACCAGAGAACAACACCCACTTAATTCTTATGTACCTTCTACTCCCTCCACAGGATCTCATGGGATCCTCTGAACCTCTTTCATGTCTAGTGAAAATTGTGGGAAAATGGAGGAGGAGAACATCTCAGACCATCTCTTTTATTAAATACATGAAGTCACCATTCCTACTCTATTATGGCCACTCCAGCTTTGCATTGGGAAGCTGTGAAACTATTATTTCCAGAGTTCCCTAGGGGGAAAGATAAAAAAACACCACATGCTTTTAGTTTCCCCTTTGTTTTTAAGTTATTATTAACACTACTTTGTTCCCCTCTATTTGCCCACCTCTTCCACTTAAACACAGGGCTAGTGTTTAGGGGGAGGAGGCAGTGAACACTATTTCAGTGATGCAGACACTATCTTCATCTTACCCTTTTTGGCTCTTTTCATATTCTTCCCAGGATTGGGAAGCTTTTTCCCATTCCTGTATAACAGGAACTTCAGTCATATTCTCTGTCTTCTCTACACTGAAGATTATGTAAATCTCTGTGCTCAGATACAAGGTTTGTTCTTCATATGAAGAGGAAAGTTTACAAATTTTGAAAATCTCTCTCTCTTTCAAAAGCATCATGGTTAAAAAATATTATCTCTATTTTAAACCTCTAGCTGAGTAATAGCTCCTTTTATCAAGGTAGTATCTAATATCCACTAGAAACACTGATTTCAGTTGACTTGGTAGATGAGGAACCTCAAGTATACAACACTTTCAGAAAATACAAAATTCGAGATATAATATTTTTTAAAATATCGAAGTTGCATTACTAAAATTTGAAAATCTATTCACACCTTCAGTGTACCCACAAAAACATCTATATACATGTTTAATACGTAAATATAAAAGGATGTTCATTGTAATATTCTTTGTGATAACTAAATATTGGGATCAACCAAAATAGCCAACTGGCAACTAAGTAACATGTTATATCTAGAGAATTCATTCAATAATATACACTAATTAGAAAGAATGAATTAGATATATATGTAGTAATAGATAAAAATGTCTGAAAGAGTGTTAATTTAAAAACAATTTTCATTAAAATGTGTATAATATACATCAGACTGCTTTTCTCTGGGGAGGGTATTACCAGGGATTTTCAGTTTCCCTGTTATATATTTTTATAATGTTTGCATTTTTTTGTTTAATTCACAAAAAAAATATTTCATACACACACACACACACACATACACACATAGAGGGGTAATTGTATATCTCAAATCAATAGGTTTCACACTTACTAGTGAAATACTAGTGGCATTCTTATTCAATCCAAGAAGAGAATGATAGGCTTGGTACTATTTTATGTCTTTCAGAATGAATTAGATGATATAATAAGAAATGCAACAGAATTAGAAGATGGAATTATTAGAAGGGCAGAAAATTATCAGTATTTGTAAATGATATGTTCGCTCATAATACTAAATAAGATTAGCAGACAAGCTGTTAAAACTAAAAAGAGTTCAATAAAGTGACTAGTGATCAAACAAGAATATAAAAATCAATAGCTACCCTGTAAAACAGCAATGTACAATTATAAATATATGAGCCACTCAGGAATATCAACAGAATACACAAAGTACTGAAGAATAAAATTAAAAGAAAATGTGAAAGATTTAGAAGAAAATATTTTGAAGAGAAATATGAATACATGAAAATAAAACCATACAACATTCTATATTACGAGATGAGAATTTGTTAGATTGAAAAGATGCCCATTAGGACTTCCGGGAAGATGGCGGTGTGAGCAGGGCGGCAGAAATCTCCTCCCAACACTATATTTATCTACGAAAACACAGAAAATACATCTATTCCTAAAAGAGAGACGAGAATACACAGGAAAGCGCACAGCGTGCAGCTACACCCGAGAGGACTTGGCACCCCAAGAGGCGGGTAAGATACGGAGCCGCGACCTGGCGGGACCCGAGCCCTCCCCAACCCCAGCGCACCAACGGGAGGAGAGGATTCAGAGCCGGGAGGGAGTGGAAGTAGACCCCGCGAAGTAGCCAGCCCCGGTGATCAGCGCGGGGAGCGCTGACCCACATTGCGCAGTGCAGCAGAGATTGGAGAGACAGAGCGGCAGGATCTGAGCAGGGAACGCGCCAGGGTGCTTGCAGCCGGCTCCCGGGAAGGAAAAAAAAAAGTGCGCGCTTTCTTCAGCGGTCTTAAAGAGACAGGAGCCCAGTGGAGGAGCCGGATCGCCCCAGCACACTCAGCCCAGCAGGCTGGGAGTCCGGGGGAGTTTCAGACGCCTTAGCTGGCGACTGAGGAAGCGTAGCCATACTTAACACTTCTCACTGAGATCAACAGCCTCCTATTCGTTCCCACCCCTGCCAGAGCGATAAAGGGCCCTGCGGAGCGGCACAGTCACAGCTGTGGAATAGTAGGGCAGCAGCGCCACCTAGAGCATTCCCACAGAATCTACGTCTGGTGGGCATTTTTTTTGTTTTTTTTGTTTTGTTTTGTTTTTTGTTTTGTTTTTGTTTTTTCTTTTCTTTGTTTTTTTCTTTTCTTTCTTTCTTTCTTTTTTTTTCTCTTTTTTTAAAGTCTTAAAGAGCCCAACTGACATACGTGGCAACTATCAGTGACCAATTCTATAGCCATGAAAAGTCAGAGGAATATGGTTCAGACCAAAATCAACCAGACAACCCCAGAGAGGGAGTCTGAAGGGATGGAAATGCACAGCCTGCCTGAAAAAGAATTTAGAATAAAAGTCATAACCATGTTGATGGACCTACAGAGAAATGTGCAAGAGCTGAGGGAGGAAGTGAGGGAACTGAAGAAAGACAATACAGAAATCAGACAAGCGATTGACGGGCTTAACAGCAGAATGGATGAGATGCGAGAGACTGTTAATGGAATAGAAAACAGAGAACAGGAGTACAGAGCAGCTGAGGTAGAGAGAGATAAAAGGATTTCTAGGAATGAAAGAATATTAAGAGAACTGTGTGACCAATCCAAACGGAACAATATTCGCATTATAGGAGTACCAGAGGAAGAAGAGAGAGAAAAAGGGATAGAAAGTGTCTTTGAAGAAATAATTGCTGAAAACTTTCCCTCGCTGGGGAAGGAAGTAGTCTCACAGTCCACCGAAGCTCATAGATCTCCCAACACAAGGGACCCAAGGAAGACAACACCAAGACACATAATAATTAAGATGGCAAAGATCAAAGATAAAGACAGGGTATTAAAGGCAGCTAGAGAGAGAAAAAAGATCACCTACAAAGGAAAACCCATCAGACTATCATCAGACTTCTCAACAGAAACCTTACAGGCCAGAAGAGAATGGCATGATATATTTAACGTTATGAAACAGAAGGGCCTCGAACCAAGAATATTGTATCCAGCACGATTATCATTTAAATATGATGGAGGGATTAAACAATTTCCAGATAAACGAAAGTTGAGAGAGTTTGCCTCTCATAAACCACCACTACAGGATATCTTAAATGGACTGCTCTAGATGGAAGTACACCTAAGGCTAAAAAGATGTCACCAGAGAAAATAAAATCATAGCAAAGAAAGCAGACCATCCAAATACTAACTAAAGGCAAAGAATAAAACACCTAATATAGAAAGAATGGAGGAGGAGGAATAAGAAGGGAGAGAAATAAAGAAACATCAGACTGTGTTTACAATAACTTAACAAGAAAGTTAAGTTAGATTGTTAGATAGTAAAGAAGCAACCCTTGAACCCTTGGTAACCACGAATCTAAAGCCAGCAATGGCAATAAGTACATACCTATCAATAATCACCCTAAATGTAAATGGACTGAATGCACCAATCAAAAGACACAGAGTAACAGAATGGATAAAAAAGCAAGACCCATCTATATGCTGCCTACAAGAAACTCACCTCAAATCCAAAGATATACACAGACTAAAAGTGAAGGGATGGAAAAAGATATTTCATGCAAACAACAAAGAGAAAAAAGCAGGTGTTGCAGTACTTGTATCAGACAAAATAGACTTCAAAACGAAGAAAGTAGCAAAAGATAAAGAAGGACATTACATAATGATAAAGGGGTCAGTCCAACAAGAAGATATAACCATTATAAATATATATGCACCCAACACAGGAGCGCCAGCATATGTGAGACAAATACTAACAGAATTAAAGGAGGAAATAGACAGCAATGCATTCATCTTAGGAGACTTCAACACACCACTCACTCCAGAGGACAGATCAACCAGACAGAAAATAAGTAAAGACACAGAGGCACTGAACAACACACTAGAACAGATGGACCTAACAGACATCTACAGAACTCTACACCCAAAAGCAACAGGATACACATTCTTCTCAAGTGCACATGGAACATTTTCCAGAATAGACCACATACTAGGCCACAAAAAGAACCTCAGTAATTTCAAAATATTGAAATCCTACCAACCAACGTCTCAGATCACCAAGGTAAAAAACTAGAAATAAATTTTAGAAAGAAATCAAAAAGGCTCACAAATACATGGAGACTTAACAACACTCTCCTAATTAATCAATGGGTTAATGACCAAATCAAAACAGAAATCAAAGAATATATGGAGACTAATGACAACAACAACACAAAGCCACAACTTCTGTGGGACGCAGCAAAGGCAGTTCTAAGAGGAAAGTATATTGCAATCCAGGCCTATTTAAAGAAGGAAGAACATTCCCAAATGAATAGTCTAAAGACACAATTACTGAAATTGGAAAAAGAAGAACAAATGAGGCCCAAAGTCACCAGAAGGAGGGACATAATAAAGATTAGAGAAGAAATAAATAAAATTGAGAAGAATAAAACAATAGAAAAAATCAATAAAACCAAGAGCTGGTTCTTTGAAAAAATAAACAAAATAGATAAACCCCTAGCCAGACTCATTAAGAGAAAAAGAGAATCTACACACATAAACACAATCAGAAATGAGAAAGGAAAAATCACGACGGACCCCACAGAAATACAAAGAATCATAAGAGAATATTATGAGAATCTATATGCTAACAAGCTGGAAAACATAGAAGAAATGGACAACTTCTTAGAAAAATACAACCTTCCAAGACTGACCAAGCAAGAAACAGAAAACTAAACAGACCAATCACCAGTGACGAAATCGAATTGGTAATCAAAAAACTACCCAAGAACAAAACCCCTGGGCCTGATGGATTCACCTCTGAATTCTACCAGACATATAGAGAAGAAATAACACCGATTCTCCTTAAAGTTTTCCAAAAAATAGAAGAGGAGGGAATACTTCCAAACTCATTCTATGAAGCCAGCATCACTCTAATACCAAAACCGGGCAAAGACCTCACCAAAAAAGAAAATTACAGACCAATATCCCTGATGAACGTAGATGCAAAAATACTCAACAAAATATTAGCAAACCGAATTCAAAAATACATCAAGAGGATCATACACCATGATCAAGTGGGATTCATCCCAGGGATGCAAGGATGGTACAACATTCGAAAATCCATCAACATCATCCACCACATCAACAAAAAGAAGAACAAAAACCACATGATCATCTCCATAGATGCTGAAAAAGCATTTGACAAAATTCAGCATCCATTCCTGATTAAAACTCTCAACAAAATGGGTATAGACGGCAAGTACCTCAACATCATAAAGGCTATATATGACAAACCCACAGCTAACATCATACTTAACGGCGAGACGCTGAAAGCTTTTCATCTAAGATCGGGAACAAGACAGGGATGCCCACTCTCTCCACTGTTATTCAACATAGTACTGGAGGTCCTAGCCACAGCAATCAGACAAAACAAAGACATACAAGGCATCCAGATTGGTAAAGAAGAAGTCAAATTGTCACTATTTGCAGATGACATGATACTGTACATAAAAAACCCTAAAGATTCCATTCCAAAACTACTAGAACTAATATCTGAATTCAGCAAAGTTGCAGGATACAAAATTAACACACAGAAATCTGTTGCTTTCCTATACACTAATGATGAACTAACAGAAAGAGAAATCAGAAAAACAATTCCATTCACAATTGCATCAAAAAGAATAAAATACCTAGGAATAAACCTAACGAAGGAAGTGAAAGACCTGTACTCTGAAAACTACAAGACACTCCTAAGAGAAATTAAAGAGGACACTAACAAATGGAAATGCATCCCATGCTCTTGGCTAGGAAGAATAAATATTGTCAAAATGGCTATACTACCTAAAGCAATCTACAGATTCAATGCAATCCCTATCAAACTACCAACAGCTTTCTTCAATGAACTGGAACAAATAATTCTAAAATTCATATGGAACCACAAAGACCCCGAATAGCCAAAGCAATCCTGAGAAGGAGGAATAAAACAGGGGGAATTACACTCCCTGACTTCAAGCTCTACTACAAAGCCACAGTAATCAAGACAATTTGGTATTGGCACAAAAACAGACCCACAGACCAGTGGAACAGAATAGAAAATCCAAACATTAACCCAAACATATACAGTCAATTAATATTTGATAAAAGTGCCTTGGATATACAATGGGGAGATGACAGCCTCTTCAGCAGCTGGTGTTGGAAAAACTGGACAGCTACATGTAAGAGAATGAAACTGGACTACTGTCTAGCCCCATACACAAAGGTAAACTCAAGGTGGATCAAAGACTTGAATGTAAGTCATGAAACCATAAAACTCTTAGAAAAAAACATAGGCAAAAATCTCCTGGACATAAACATGAGCAACTTCTTCATGAACATATCTCCCCGGGCAAGGGAAACAAAAGCAAAAATGAACAAGTGGGACTATATCAAGCTGAAAAGCTTCTGTACAGCAAAGGACACCATCAGTAGAACAAAAAGACATCCTACAGTATGGGAGAATATATTCATAAAAAACGTATCTGATAAAGGGTTGACATCCAAAATATATAAAGAACTCATGCACCTTAACAAACAGAAAGCAAATAATCCAATTAAGAAATGGGCAGAGGACATGAATAGACACTTCTCCAAAGAAGAAATTCAGATGGCCAACAGGCACATGAAAAGATGCTCCACATCGCTAATCATCAGAGAAATGCAGATTAAAACCATTAATGATATCACCTCACACCAGTGAGGATGGCCAACATCCAAAACACAAACAACAACAAATGTTGGCGAGGATGTGGAGAAAAGGGAACCCTCCTACACTGCTGGTGGGATGCAAATTAGTTCAACCATTGTGGAAAGCAGTATGGAGGTTCCTCAAAAAACTCAAAATAGAAATACCATTTGACCCAGGAATTCCACTCCTAGGAATTTACCCTAAGAATGCAGCAGCCCAGTTTGAAAAAGACATATGCACCCCTATGTTTATCGCAGCACTATTTACAATAGCCAAGAAATGGAAGCAACCTAAGTGTCCATCAGTAGATGAATGGATAAAGAAGATGTGGTACATATACACAATGGAATATTATTCAGCCATAAGAAGAAAACAAATCCTACCATTTGCAACAACATGGATGGAGCTAGAGGGTATTATGCTCAGTGAAATAAGCCAAGCCGAAAAAGACAAGTATCAAATGATTTCACTCATATGTGGAGTATAAGAACAAAGAAAACTGAAGGAACAAAACAGCAGCAGACTCACAGAACCCAAGAACGGACTAATAGTTACCAAAGGGGAAGGGACTGGGGAAAATGGGCGGGAAGGGAGGGATAAGAGGGAAAAAGGGGCATTACAATTAGCAAATGTAATGTTGGGGGGGCACGGGGAGGGCAGTACAGGTCAGAGAAGACAAGTAGTGATTCTATAGCATCTCACTACGCTGATGGACAGTGACTGTAATGGGGTTGGTGGGGGGGACCTGATGAAGGGGTAGTTTAATAATCGTAATATTGCACATGTAATTGTAAATTAATGATAATAAAATAAATTATTAAAAAAAAAAAA
Source organism: Smutsia gigantea (assembly GCA_032199065.1). Lineage (NCBI taxonomy): Eukaryota > Metazoa > Chordata > Mammalia > Pholidota > Manidae > Smutsia > Smutsia gigantea. Next base: position 288,355 of record JAVSCE010009464.1, on the reverse strand, counting down.
TAAATAACCTTGCTGGCTTGTCATTTCCCAGAGGAATAATTGGTATTCCATAGAAACAGTGTCTTATCAAGTTGAGTTTATGATTTAGATGACAGGGAGAATTATGCCCTACTGTGAAGTGATCTGCATTCTGAGGTTCACATCCCAAAGTCCACATAGGAGTTCTCCCTTCCCTTCTGCAGTCTTTCCCACTTCCTAGTTTTCAAAGATCCACACTGGTTTGAAAATACGGAATTCAAAATGGCTAACTGATTAGGAAGTCTGAAAATCCTTAGAGGGACCATGCTTTGTCAGAGGAAACAAATTGCTCCCAAAGCAAAATAAATAATTTTTATTCCATTAGTGAAATTCTATAAAGAAAGTCAATATGAATGTTACCCAAATTACAGTCTTGCAGAAGAATTAATGAGTATGAACTTTGCCACAGGTTTCATCTCCTGGAAAATCTCATGTTTCTGTATTAAAGTACATTCTCTGGTAAATGAGACTGGGAAGGGTGGGGATGAATGTTGACATCAGTTCTAGGCCAAGAACTTCTAAGTGTAGAATGCTTTTGATCATCTTCCCTAGTGGTCTTGGGATCAACCAAACTCTTTTCCCCTTTTCATGGTCAGACTGAGCCACAGATAGCAGGATAAACTGGAGGTGATATAAATCAGTGGCAGAGTGCAAGTAATATACTCATTTATCCAAATGGCAGCCCCAGTACTCTGGGGCAAAACTCCTTCCTTAGGGACTCAAGGATCTCTAGGGCTTCCTTGAAAATTATCATCGTCCATGCTTGTATCTTCTCCAGCTCTTCCAGGCTTGGCTTGAATATTAAATCAGGGCTTAGGGCAATATCGTTTCCCCTGTTGGCATAGTTTTGAGAATCACTTTTTTGGACAGCACTTGAAGTGAAATAATGTAGGATACAGTTCATATATGGTTTTCACCAGAGAACTAAGAGAACAGAACTACTTAGAAGCAGGCACGTTTCACTATAATGAGATATGGTTTTCAGGCTTATGAAGAGAAGCAAGACAGCACTCTGTCTTATCCCTTCTGCCGTTCCCTTTTTAACCTAATTGGTTTTTTCAGATTAGCTGTTTCCATTTTCTCACCAAACTCTTACTTAAACAGGTCAGACTTGACCCATACTTATGCCTCTGTGAAAAGATCATCATAACCATTTTGCTCTGGAATCCTTGTTCATAATGTATGCAGCTCACTATTATGATAGTGTACAATGTCAGATTCATTTTGGGAGTTGTGGATTGTCAGGAGACTTCCTCTGGGTCGTGTTTGTGTGCAGTCCCCAAGCCCCTTAGGGATGACTTAAGATGAGTACTTTTGGAATACTTAACGGTCATGTTCTCTTCACCAGTGTGTGGGTAGCTACATGTAGTGGCAGGGGCTAACTCGTAAAATGCTATGAACATTTGCCTGGGAAAACAGAAACGCCACACCAAGTCATTTGAGAGCCAGGGAGCATGAAATAGCTTTAAGTGTTAACAGAGGAGCCAGGGAACTATGCCACACTAATGGCTGCTTTGCCCAGTTCCTTGGAGGCTGTCAAAGAGAGCAATACATTCATTCCTGGTGCTTAGAGGGAAGACCTTTTGTTTTCATCAGATGGATGAAAGGATATCCCTTTTTTGGGGGGAAGTACAAAGTGCATCTCAGAGGCCTGTGGCTAAGTCAAAAGCAGTAGTATGAAGCGACCACTCCCCCTTTGTTGGGCTGGCATTACTGTTTGATTGTAATACCCCTGCTGAAGTTACATGTGTAAAATTGGCAGGAATCTGCCCGTATGGACTAATAATAGGGAGAAGAGAGTGTAGTATCCTTCATTCAATGTGTGAAACAGAGCAGAACTTTTCAGAACTACGTCTTGTGGACAATAGTGATCTCCACAGCTTTCTTTGGGCTTGATGGGTTGGGAGTATCTTGTTCAATCTAGAGATTGAAAGGACATAAGAAAAATAAAGGAGGATGACAATGGGCATTTCTTCATAAAGCAACAAAGAGATAGCTTAGTATAAAACCTTATATAATTCCAAGTACACATCATTTTGCCTCTGTTACTGAATAATTATAGGAAAAGTTATTGTGCTTACACTGAGAGTATCAGCAAGGTGCATTTCCGAATGAGAACCTGCAATTGGTCGGAAGCCACTAGCAAAGAGGTCATCCACTCTATGATTGAGCGGTTTGCCTTGAATGGAAAAGGCCCTGGGTGTGCAGCTACTTTGGATCCCAGGGATTCTGCTTCATCCCTTGACTTGGGCCCAAACAGTCTCAGGTTTGCAAAGAGACAGAGATCTGGGCCTATATAGGCCAAATATTCTTTACTAATCCCATTCCACTCTCACTATACCTGATTCCATGTCCCATTTGATTTTGTATGTATTTTATAAATGCTTATCTGTTATGAATATAGATTGTACATCTCTTCAATGCAGAGAACTTGGCACATAGAAGAATTTTAGTGAAGTTTTGTGGAATAGGTAAATGAACCAATAAATCCAATGTAGGAATTAAAAGACCTGGATTTTAGTTCTACCAGCCACATGATCTTGGGAAAGTCACATAACTTCTCTGAACCTCAGATTAAGTATCAATATGGTTTCTATATCCCAGAGCTGTTGTGAGGCTCCACTGAAGTAATGTCTGTGAAATTGCTTACTATCATTTTTATTAATTCCTTTATCATTAGTAGCTTTTTGTTCAATGGAGAAATTCAGAGTTGGTACTACATGGTAATCTCTAATTCTAGATTAGACTTTTTAGTTCCCTTCAGGCCTATTTCTCCCTTTGGTCAGTAGAAATGATAATGCAGATTGGAGTAAAGAACTAAAAATACACCATATGATAAAATCATGCTGATATACATGGGCTTCTTATCCAGTATTAGCAGAAACTAGATTTTAGAAAATATTAACCTACACCAGAGATGGCAAGTAAGTTGGCATCAGATACCGAAAGCACTATGCTAAGAGATTCTGATGCCATGCCTGGGTGGAAAGAATGTTGTGCTTGTTTTTAAAAATTGAGATATAATTTACATATAACATTGTGTAAATTTATTTGATACATTTATGTATTGCAATATTATTTTCACCGAAGTAGCACAAGTAGCTAATACCGCTATCACTTCATATAATTATCATTCCTTTTTTGTGATGAGGACATTTAAGATCAAGTGTCTTAGCAATTATGAATTATATTATACAGTACTGTTGACTGTAATCACTGTGATGTGTATTAGATATCTAGAACTTTCTATCTTCTAGTTGTACTGTGCTTGGTTATTGATATGTGCAGTCAACATAGAATTAAAGAGTGGCAGCATGTATAACATTCTGGACTAGGCAGTCTTTGAGACCCAGTATCAATGTTGTAATTCTACAAAAGTGGACACCTTCTTTAATTTTTTAAAGTATTGGAGACTTTGTCTCTTTGCCTTAGTGAGTTTTTCTAGTATTTAATACTAGAAATTGTATTCAAAGGCTGAGTCCACTTCTGTTGGGGAAATTGGATTTAAAGCAGCTCTGCTGAACCGGTGGTATAGTGTCTATTTTAGAGCAAAAGGGAAATATGAACTTATAATCCTGGGGTTCAGAAATAGTCTTTTCAATCAATGCCCTATTGTGTTATGGCTGAGCTGATATTAAGAAAACAGCAATATAAATACCTATTTCCTGACATGTAGAAGAATTAGGCACGTTTGCTTGCTAACTTAAGCAGCTTCCTGTCTCCCAGTACTTATATGTTAACCTCATTTCTCCAAGCAAAAGACAGACCATACAGAGAACACTTCCCTTTTCATGCTGAGAGTCAAGCTGGGATTCAGCTGCCCCAGGTTGCTGGTCTTCCTTCCTTTTCATTCTCCACAACCACTGGCATTGCTCTCTGGCACCCCGACATTGACTCTGAGGGGAGAAAATGCTGATGTTAGCTTCAGGTGGCTGGCATGCATTTGATTATCTTCCAAACCTCATGTCAGGCTATTTAAAGAAAATTATCTGTTCCAAAGGATATTCAGTCTTATTGGATCTATCCTCCCCAGAGAACATCCAAGTACAGTAGAGGAAAAGAACTTGTATTTAGCAGGCATCTCCTATATGCCAGGCACCTTTCACACAGGCTCTTAATTAATCTTCCAAAACATCATGAGAGGCAAATATCATTAGTCTCATTTTACAGATGTGGCAACTGAAGTTGGAGAAGTCAAGCAACTTTCTTAAAGCCACTCAGCTAGTGAGTATGATGGTAGGTCTGCCCAAACTTTAGTCTGTGCTTTTCTCATTATGCCAACCTGCCTCTGGAATTGAAGAAGTCTTCATTGGTTAAGTCCAGGGACCCAATATATCAGCAAACTTACAGGACATGGAACTTCAAAAATGACAAACACTATAATGGTAACTCCACTGAGCAACAGGGTGACAGCAATCAGAAATTTGACCACAATGCTCCATTTCTGCCTCTTCTCTAGGCTCTCATCTGTGTCTAAAAAGAGAGAGGGGAGTATAAGAGGGAAAAGAGAATTTGAGAGAGGGAAGAGATCAATCCTTTGACTTGAAGGTCTGGCTCACAGAACTAACGGGCGCAGCCTGATTCAGAGGCAGAGGCTGAATTTCTAATTCAGACTCAGAAGTGGGGTGGGCATCATGGGCTCTGCTTTAATCTCCTTCACAGCCTCTTCTCAGTGAGTCATCTTCCCTGGGATTTGGGATTCTTGCACTGCTTTCAGGGGAGGAAAGGGGGTGCATGCATAAGAAGTTCTAAACTCATCTTTCGCCATCAGCCCTCTTAGGGTCTCTACCCTTGTGCTTCTACCGGCACACTGTATGGGATTAGAAAATCACCTTTCTATGATCCTCTTAGCTTCAGTGGAGCATAGGAGGAACAAAAGTGAATTGGCATTGCTTTGGAGTCATAAGCCCAGTTGGGAAAAATGGCTCTATATGCAGCTTGTTATTACTGATCTCATGTACTTTTCTTGTGTTGGAACTGGGATCTAACCCAAAGTGGAATCTTACAGAATTTGAGTTCTGGCCAAGTTAGGGAAGCCTATTTCCAAAAACAGTGCAGATGAAAACATGCATTTGGTTGTTGTCATCACTGCGATGATTGCTTAGTATTGAAATGTCACCTATCTGTATGTGCAATAGCTGGAACTACCTACTACAGGAATACAGTTTGTTCCATCCTCAAATCTTGCTACTAGGTGAGCTTATTGTGTGGAGGTAAAGGATTATTAATAGTGTAAAACCACAAACATTCTGGGACCTTATTTATAGAGAAACTTATTTTTTCCCCTAAGAAATGGAGTGATTTTCTAATGTAGACTCTCTAACTTAACAACCTCCAGGAAAACATTAGGAAACCCAAACTCATGTTGGGGCTAAATATGTTTATTTTTCTTTCTGTTGTTGTCTCATCCCCGTTTATGCTGTATTTGGTTGTTTCAGAGAGCTATAAAAACCATAAATACTTGTAGTTTTATCTCCTTCTTTATTCCCAGGAGTTACGGAGGTGGTAGTAGTGGGAAAATTCTCTGATGCAGCCCATGTCGCCAGATAGACCTTACAATGGGAGATCCCTGGTAAAAAGGCTATAAAACAAGAAAGAAACAATGAAAAGACAACTGAGAAAACTTCATACTGCCCTTTATTTTACCTGGCAAAACTCCAGCTCTACCCAGCTGTTGGTAAACATCCAATGTGGCCCCATTGATCTGTCCATAGGTTTAGGGTGTGGGCACAAAATAATGCCAAGAATAAATGAGGATAGAGATACTAATAAGAGATATGGATTAAATCCCCATGGGACCTTTGACTAATGTAGAGTCAGAGTGAAGGAGTCCACCATATCTTGTTTGCCTATCATTCTTAAGGCTATAATAATAATAAGGATGGAGGTGTAGCACGGTTGGAAGTTTCCTTATTTAAAAAAGGTGGCTCCAAAGTCCACAGAAGAATGTGTAATATCATAATTTGCCTTAATGACTGCTGCAAGTATGTCTAGTAGAGTCTAAGTAAAGTCTAAGTCAACTACTTCAAGAGAGGATGGGGGAGAGTAGGGGTAGAGGGAAGAAGGAAGACTACCAAGATTCATGCACTCCAAGTTCATTCATTCAACAGATAGTTATAAGTGAGTATCTATTATGTGCCAGTACTGCTTCAGTACTTTGGATATATCAGTTGGCTGCATTCTAGCAAGGAAACAAGCAAAGGGAAAGGAGAGTTGAGGGGTGGGGGGGGGGCAAGGGGAAGCAGACAACGATAAGTACAGTAAATTTTATGGCATGTTTGAAGGGAATAAGTCCTGCTAAAAAAAAAATTAAAATAGAACAAGGTAACTGAGCAGTCTGGGGGTGTGGGTAGGCATGGTTGGGCAACCTGCCGTATAGGCCGGTCTCCTTGAGAAGGTGAGAATTGATCCAGGATTTGAAAGAATTGGAGGAATTAGTGATGCAGCTGCCTGGGGAAACTGCAGTCAGGGCAGAGGGCACACACAGCAAGAATAAAGATCCTGAGACAGAGTGCCTGGCAGGCTATAGTTACAGAGGAAGAGCAAGAGGCCAGTGAGACTGGAGTGGAGGGAGCAAGGGCAACAGTCGTAGGAAATGAGGAAATTTCTAAAGGAACCAGCCCATATCATTTAGGGCCTTGCAGGCTAGTTGAGGGGCTTTTGTTTTTATTCTGACTGAAATGGGGATCCATCGCAAGTGACAGGATAGCTTTATTTTTAAAGGATTGCTGGACTGTTGTGTTGGAAATAGACTGCTGGGCAGGGGTAGAAGTAGAGTAACCTGTTAGGAGGCTATTCCAGAGATCCAAATCAGAGACGATAGGCACTCAAACCAGCTGTGGAAGTGATAAGACATATGGATTCTGGCTGTGGTCTGGAACCTAACTCCACTTGCCTCCAGAACTGACTTAGTCCAGTGCAGTCAGTGGTTCTATTCCATTTTTAATGATCTTATATCATCACTTACTAAATTAAGGTCTGTAACTATTACTTGACTTTTCTAAATCACTCTCCCATGTCTTTATTAAGTCCATGTGAAAATAACAATTCTTTACTTCAGAGACCAGTGGCCACAGTACCAGGCACTATACATGAAATTACAGGGGAAGGACCAGACCCTGATTTCAGTTCAGTCAGGAACACAGTGTTGGCAGAGATAAGCAGAGACAAACCTGTAGGTTCAAAAGGAAAAACAAGGCAATTGTGTGAAATTTTCAGCACAGTGCCAATCAGTTCTCTTGAAGTGATAACATGTTTTATGAGACAGATGAGACAAAGATAAACGAATCTCACTTTGGACAAGTCACTGAAGTTCTCTGAGTTTTGGTTTCCTTATCTGTAAAATGGTTATAATAAAGTAGTTCTTGGTCTACCTATTTCACAGGGATGATGTAAAGATCAGAAACAAATAAAAATGAGAAAGCAGGTGTGAAAATACTTTGCAAACTGAGTGATATTATGATTGAAAGAGAAGGAAAAAACCTAGAGATCTTCTCTGTAAGTAAGAGAACTATGCCCTTTAGCGACAGAGATAATGGTATTTTAATGTGGCATGTCTTCCCACCTCCTGGGAGCCATTGTTTCAAAGTCTACTTAATAGGTTTCATCTGCCAGTGTATTTTCTGCCTAGCTTCAAAATTAATGTCCATCCATGTTGGCAGCTCATCTCTTTTAGGTCTCATCTGCTAGGTAACTGAGCATTAAGGTGGAGCACATCTGTAACTACTAGCACTCCATTCCCAGTGATGATGGAATTGCAATATTAGCTTTTCTTTGGCTAAGGATATTTGAGCAATAATGCTCCACTTAAGGAAATACAGAATAATCCAAATTTATGAAATTGATAACTTTGGAAATGATGCTTTGATTTATTACAAAATTACTTTAAATAGGAAACCTTAGGTGCATTATATTTAAGTGGAAATCTCCCTTAGAGATTATTCTGTAATAATATAGCAGGTTGAAAGGGCTATCACCCTTACACATTTGTTAAGTTTGTGCTTCAGATCTAAACCTCAGCTTTACATATTTAGAAAATAAACTAGTCAAATCTCTCATTTGTAGAAACTGAGCACTGGAGAAATTAAGTAACTTGTCAAAGGAAATAATATCAGAATAAACACATGTTTGATGTTATTTCTCCTATACCCCAGAGTCTCACATGGGGTAAACAAACCTTAGGAATCAGTTCACACTAATCAAATTCCAAAGGCCTAATCTATATATTAAAATGACATTTAAAAAGTTATACCTAGGAGAATATATCTGTCAAATGGATCAGAAAGGACATTTTTCCCTTCTGGGTACCCCATTCTAAACATATACATTCCTGTGAAACCTAATGCATAATTGGAAAGTTTCTTGATTAGTATAGAATCTGAACAATAGGAACTAGGTGGTATAAACTCTACCATAAGCGATAAAGACTTAATGATTCATCTTTCTCCACCAGAAAGAAATTACAGAATATTTATAATAGAGGATTTTTTTCCATGGCCAAATTCCATAAAGAGTAAAAATAGTCTCCATATTATATTTTTCTACATTCCATGTTGACCCACATCTCCTGATGCAGGTGTATGGCAATCCATCATCCTTACAGTTTCAAATTCCTACTTTGTTCTGGGGACACTTCAATGAACTGTCTTCTTGCCGTTTCTGGGACATCCTCCCGTGCAGGCTGATGTCACCAATAGTGTGCTAACTTCAGAGGGTATCTCTTTTATGACCTAGTAATTTGAACATTCACTTAATTTTTATTTCTGCTCTACTTGGATTCTGTCACATCCTTGCACTTAATGTACTTAGACATGAGGCAATAATTCAAAAGCCTATTTCATAAGTTGGTTGTTTGGAACTTTTATTAGAAATGTATTGTGAATGATGATTAGGTCCCCAAACTAACACACCCAATATCCATTTAATTTCTTTTCATGGCTCAAATATTACAGGGTATTAGCTTAAATTCTGCATGTGGGAACCAACCACCATGTCATGAAGGAAGGAGACAGAAAGTCTTCTTCCCTCCCTTGGGCCCTGTGCTAGCCTGAGGCAAATTTTTGAATTAGGTCCAGTGGTCTTTGGCATCTCTCCTTTCCCTTAATCTTCCAGTTTTCCTTGTCCCACATTTCTAAGAACTAGTGTCCTTAATTGTCCTGAGTCTTGCAATGCATAGCACTATATCCAAGAAAGATCTACCCTGTGCAGAGTGCTCTAGACTCCGAAATGAGTTAAGTTCACTATTACCCATCACACCTGCCATTGACTCAAAGGTGGGTGTCACAGATTAGGAGGAAAACAGTCTGGTTGAATTACCTTACATTAATATTGAGTGAGTGAAAGCCCTCAAACACTGTCAAGAGTCTTTTACATTTTTAAGGGTTTTTTTCCACACAAGTTATCATTATGTGAACTTTAGAAAGTAAAAGGGAATTAAAACATTCATGTTATGTAAGGATATATAATTTACTGTATCTACGCCATATCCCAAGACCCTATCCACTTATTTCCTCATCTCTAGTCCTCTAAACCGACTATAGTTTTTTAAAAGTTTTTTTCACTATTCTGTTGTGAACCCCCGGTTTCTCTCAATGTGTCCAGTCTTATTTTTTGAGCAGTGTAGTGATAGTATTTAGGGGGTTGCCTATATGTAAAGGGGAACTGCCAATCCCAGTTTATTGATCCCTAACTACTTGACAGAAAGAATAGATGGGAGAAGGAAAGGAGGTGGAAGCAGAGAGACAGAAGGCTGAGGTCAAAAGCCATTGCCCAGCAACTGTTGGGGAGCAGGCAGGGGTAGGGGTGCGAAGTGGAGTAAGAGCTATGGAGGGTGTTTTAGCAATATCTATCAAACTTTTGATGCAGCAGTCCTGCTTCTTGGAATTTATCCTATTGATAAAGAAGAATGTGTAAGGTCATCGCTTGCAACATTGTGTTTGCGAAAGATGGGATTCATCGAAAATATCCATCAATAGGGAACTGGTGAAATACATTATAATTTAGGCATAAGATGGAATACTTTACAAGTGTTAAAAGGAATGAAACAAATTTATACATATTAATATGAAGCAACCTGTAACATACAATGTTAAGTGGAAAAAAAGCAATGTACAGAACAGCTTGTATGCTATGCTACCATTTATGTTTTTAAAATATGTATATCCATACATGCTTAGAGTAGGAAGGGCAATTCAGTACGTTGGTAATAGTAGTTTCCTCAGGGATAGAGAATTGGAGGATTGAGAGATTGGAGTAGGAAGGAGACTGACATTTCACTGTAAATCTGTGCTTTGTGCATTCAAAATAAAAGTCAAATAACTATTTATTAAAAGAAGACCCATAAGAAATGGGGATAATAGGAAAATTACAGCATGGCAGGAGTAGAAGGGATCAGAAAATCAAATCTCAGAAAGGCCACAGATTTGCCCAAGGAGAGGTTAACCCATTTCTTTGAGGCTTTAGCTGCTACTAAGCTCCACCTGCCTTCAAAGATGTCAACTGCAAGTCAGTGCCTCCCTGTGTCTCATTTTACAGTCTCACCTTTGCCTGATAGAAGGGATCCAGTCTGAAACTTGGATGTGGGAATTAGACGACAGTTTGGGGAGGCAGTTCTCTTTCTTTGGGGAACAGCAATGATTCCCAGGTTCTTCAGAATGTGCTTGACCTTTGGCCTTTTCTCTGAATACACAAGGTTTACTTTCACTTTGCTTCCAGAGCCCAGGCACTGCAGGGTAGCCACAGTCTGATTTTGAATAAATGTGGACCTTTTGGCTTCTGCCTGAGCTTCTGAAAGGAGAAAAGCCAGACAGAAAAATGAAGCTGGCTCTTAATCTGAATGGTGTGCAGCTAAACCTCTTTCCATTGATGACCCCTGTTAAACCCCACGGCTGTACTTCTCTTTTCAGCTTACTTCTTCCTCAGTATATGTTTATTGTATTAAATATACAAGCCCTGCCTTTTCTTCTTTCTGCCATGGGTCCCATGAAGACAGTTGACTGCAGTAAATCCAGCCCGGAGAATTGCCTATAGGTTGTTTTCTCTAATGAGCTGCCTCCTCCTTCTTCACCCCCATCTGTTTGATTTATATAGCCATGCCTTAGGTAATAATAGTTAATTTTAAAGTTGGTTTCCATAAAGCCTCTTGAGGGGATACATATCTTTAAAATGGGTTATTTGAGATCTGGGCTAAAAATTGGGGAGACAGCATCTTTTAAACGATAAAAACTTTCTTGTATGGCAAAGTGATTTTTCAGGAAGTGCCTGTTCCCTACCTTGCATTAGAACATTCCCGATGCTTCTCACTTCCTTTGGGAAAAGCCTAGGCAGTGCCACTTGGCAGCTGCTATCTCTGAATTCTGGAAGAAAAAAAGAAAGGTCAGGATTTACTGGCTACTAACTCTTTAGAATTCTGGGCACTGGAGAGAAAGATACAAAAGAATGCAATTCCTTCTCATAAAACTTGAAATTGGGGAGATCAAACACTCCCAGAAAGAGACTTAAAAATATAAACAAGTAGGACTTAGCCTAGTGTAAAGAAAACTGATTACCAATCTATTACCCTTTGGGGGAAAAAAGGTGAAATAGAGTTAAGTGAAGTTAACTAATAAGTTTATGAAAGACTAACCAACCCCTTTCTTCACACACTGCTTATCTCTTTTCCTTTCTGTTCTCTCTGCCTTCTTGTATTAAAACTTTCAAAAGTTTGTTAAATGTAAATTTGGACAAGGTAACCTCTACTGTTTCTGTGGAACTGTAGGCCATAGTAATTTATGCTTTTGGCACACAACTCACAGGGTGTTGTGAGTTTTTCCATCTGTTAAACTTGTTACTGCTATACATTGTGCTGCTTTGCCTTAGCTCTAATTAGCTAATTTTAGAGAGAAAATATAATTTAGAACACTGAAAAACCATGTTTTAAATGATTAGTTATCAAAGATCAGTGAATGGTGCCATTTTACCCCCACACCATCCTTCTCCTCTGATCTCACCACTCAAGAGCATCCCCATCTATGCGGATATACCACCACCTTGAAAAAGGAAAACAGCATCTTATGAAGGTTATGAATTTGGGAGTCTTAGGTGATGGCAGTATTGAAATTGTCACCGCACCCTCTAATAAAGAAGTCACTAACAGCAACAGGACTCAGTGTTAGCGACATGAACAAGACATAAGAAGGCAGCACACCCTCTGAAGACTTCGCACCATGAAACAGCTAACTCTCTGGGTTGAATAAGTTGCAGTCTTGCTTAGAGGCAAGAGAATACATGGGATGACTGGAAAGCATGACCTATGGAGCATTGGCCATATCTCTGTCTGGCAAAATAGACCTCCAAACATTTTATAGACCTCTCTCTGCATTTTTCCAGGATATTAAGCTAGGGAAGTACTTACCTTTCTTGTTGGCATCAGAGGATGTAATGATTAAGCTGAAAACCAAGATGGTATCCATGTTAGTTTGAGCCCATCCTCTTTGTAGAGACACTATGCTGTTGATCTGTGACAGCCCCTTATAATCTTGTCACTAGGTGCTTTCACTGCCTTGAAACCAAGTTTTACCCTGGGAGAATCTGGCTCCATCCTAGTTATTTTGCCCCATTCCCTGAAGACCCAGGAATAAAGCTTATTGGAGAGAGAACCAAGTCTGCTTGTTAATGATTGACTCAAAACGTCTTCCCCTAACTTCATTGCTGGTGCTGTCATAAAGAATTTTAATTACCTACAGTAGAAAGAAGGGCATAAACACCCAATGATATGCATCATAAATACTTGCAGATAGACACGTAGCCATTCACATTCATGCTCATTAACACAGTCTTGTAGATTTATATGCTGATATAAATAGATACAGAGATTTCTGTTAAGGAAACTGATTTACAGAATAGAGCAGGAAACTAGGACAGAATTAGTTACTGAATGAGTCAGTGGAGAGAGCACTGGGCTAGGGATCAATAAAATTGGGTTCTGGTACAGACCCTATTATTAACTCTATTAACCTTGAGAAAATTGCTAAACTCTAGATTTCAGTTTTCTCCTCTGTAACTGAAGAATTCCAACCAAATGGTCTCTATAGTTCAATTTAAAATTACACACATAAATTCACATTAGCACAGACATACCTATCTAGTTTTGTACATTTTCACACTCCTGAATAGTGAAATGAGTATAGGTAGACCACATGCCCATGACTATCAGGCTGAGAGGTTGTGAGAACGAGGTAAGTGCACTAGGTGAGTGATATTGTCTGTGGTTCAGGAAGGTTTTTCTAGACACGTAACTTACTGAAGATTTTTCTAAAATTGTATCTTTATCTAATGTAATACTTTGTAGGCTTAGTGATAGCATAGGTAGGTGGATCATAAAGCAGAATGAAAATCTACCCAGTGTCTCTTAAGTCCAGAGCTTCTGCAGTCTTTCTACCCACTGTAAATGTACTTCTTTGGAGCCAACATAGATTTGGCTGTGTGCAGGAAGGTTCTGGAAGCTGACACTCTGAATGATAGGGATGTGAACGTAGCTTGATTTAAGGAACTCATCCAAGAGGGAGTTCATGAGAGCTGCATCAAATCATAATTTAAATATTACCCTGTTTCCTGACATTTTAATTCAGGTTGAAACCTGGCTATCTTGAGCATCAAGGGAAATCTTGTGGGGAAACAGAAAGGTAAGAGATGTCACTGAAAGGCAACATGCTGCCCGAAATGTGGAAGGAGGAGAGGAAGTGCTTAACGTTCAGCCACAGTGCCTTTCTCTCTTCCATTCCAGAAGTATTCATTGTGGGCTTACTCTGTGCCAGACACTGTTCTAGCAGTGAGCAAGACCAAGTGTGTGTTCACATGAAATGATGGGAAGCAGAAAACAAACATGGTTAAAAAATAAAGTGCAGAGACTAACAATAAACAGTATACAAATGCATATATAAGATAATTTTAGATAGTTGTTGTAAATCAACAAAAGGGTGATGAAGTGAAGGATTACTGGGAGAGGCCACTTTAAGTAAGGTAGTCAGGGAAGACTTCTCTGAGGAGCTCACATCCGAGTTAAGAAAACCAGGAGAGAGGAGTGCATAGAAGCCAATAAAGGAGAGCATTTCAAGGAAAGAACAGGTTAGCCAAATGCCGAGAAGTTGCATATAATAATGGCAGACTACTCACTGGATTCGACAGTTTTGTAAGAGCAGTTCAAGCAGAGTGGTGAAGTAGGAGAGGGCTGAGAGGGAACTGGAGGTGAAAAAGTATAGGTAACTTTTTCAAGACGTTTTGCTATGGAAGGAAGCAGAGACATGAGGCCACCAAGTAGAGGAAACACAAGGCCCTCAAATCTTTGTTGGCAGCCCTGTCTCGTCCATTTCCCTGTTGCAGTTGCCTGATTGTTCTAGCCGACAAGGTAGGTAGGCCAGCATGAAGGGGCTCGATTACCTTCCCTGGGTTTCAGGGTTTTTGCTTTGTATTTCCTTAGCATGATTCTCTGCTTCTAATGGTATCAGACACTTCCTCCCTGTCACTCTATTTGAAATATTATGTAGATTAGTTCCTGGATGCCACGTTATTGTGCCACCTTGGAGCAGGGCTTGGAAAGGGTCTGAGGGCTCGCTATTCTCATTCTATGTCACAAGGTGGCAGAAGAGCTCACGCTTCCCAAAACAGACCTTGTGCTTGGACAAAGGTAAAATGGAAGTTTCCTTTGATCATTTCTCAGACCATTCCCTTTTTGTGTGCGTCTCAGAGGCCCCAAAAGAAAGCCTGCATGCTCGAGTAGCCATATGGAAGGATAGAGAGAAGTGGAAGAGCTAGCTGCATTTATGAGCCAGAATACCTAGCAGTAGAGAAATAGACCCAGAACTATTTCTCTACTACCAGATATTTTGACTGGTTTTCAAAGGATTTGAAGTATCTGGGAAGGAGAGTCTGTCCCTCCTGATCTCCTTTTCTCACACCAAGAACTTGTTATTTAGGAGGGAAAAAGTCTATAACATAGGTGAGTTTATGACGTGCAAATGAGAGATGTGACTCTTGAAGGTAGTAGGGAACTAGAACTGAATGGATCAACCAGGGTGCGTCTATGGAAGTAGCACTTGGTGGGAAACCAGTAGGTTTACCTAGATTCTGGATTAGGCTCTGAAATTAAATCTCTTTGAGCAAGTCACTTAAGTTCTCTGTCCTCTGTTTTGGTGTCTTTAATGAGATGGTTAAGGTGGTTCCAAAGGCCTCTTCCAGCTCTAAAATTATTATCTTAATGCCACATTCTGCTACTCTTTCTTTAAGGGTGTGCTTTTTGTCTTAATTTAAATTATTTTATTGTGGACTATATCATACATAAGAAGAGTATATAAAACATACATATTTTATTTCATTTAATTTTTAATTTTTTAATTAAAAATTTTGCTATCATTAATGTACAGTTACATGGGCAACGTTATGGTTACTAGACTCCCCCCATTATCAAGTCCCCACCACATACCCCATTACAGTCACTGTCCATCAGCTTAGTAAGATACTATAGAATCACTACTTGTCTTCTCTGTGATGTACTGCCTTTCCCATGCCCACATCCCCCACCCCCACACTATGTGTGCTAATTGTAATGCCCCTTTTCCCCTCTTATCCCTCCCTTCCGACCCATCCTCCCAAGTCCCTTTCCCTTTGGTAACTGTTAGTCCATTCTTGGGTTCTGTGAGTCTGCTGCTGTTTTGTTCCTTCAGTTTTTCCTTTGTTTTTATACTCCACAGATGAGTGAAATCATTTGATAACTTGTCTTTCTCCACCTCGCTTATTTCACTGAGTATAATACCCTCTAGCTCCATCCATGTTGTTGCAAATGGTAGGATTTGTTTTCTTCTTGTGGCTGATTAATATTCCATTGTGTATATGTACCACATCTTCTTTATCCATTCATCTACTGATGGACACTTAGGTTGCTTCCATTTCTTGGCTATTGTAAATAGTGCTGCGATAAACATAGGGGTGCATCTGTCTTTTCAAACTGGGCTGCTGCATTCTTAGAGTAAATTCCTAGGAGTGTAATTCCTGGGTCAATGGTATTTCTATTTTGAGTTTTTGAGGAACCTCCATACTGCTTTCCATAATGGTTGAATGAACTTACATTCCCACCTGCAGTATATGATGGTTCCCCTTTCTCCACATCCTCGCCAACATTTGTTGTATGTCTTTTGGATGGCAGCCATCCTAACTGGTGTGAGGTGATATCTCATTGTGGTTTTAATTTGTATTTCTCTGATGACTAGCCATGTGGAGCATCTTTTCATGTGCTTGTTGGCATCTGAATTTCTTCTTTGGAGAAGTGTCTGTTCAGCTCCTCTGCCCATTTTTTAATTGGCTTATTTGCTTTTTGTTTGTTGAGGTGCATGATCTCTTTATATAATTTGGATGTCAATCCCTTATAGGATATGTCATTTATGAATATATTCTCCCATAGTGTAGGATATCTTTTTGTTCTACTCATGGTATCTTTTGTTGTACAGAAGGTTTGTAGTTTGATATAGTCCCATTTGTTCATTTTTGTTTTGTTTCCTTTGCCTGGGGAGATATGTTCATGAACAAGTTGCTCATGTTTATGTCCAAGAGATTTTTGCCTATGTTTTTTTCTAAGAGTTTTATGGTTTCATGACTTACATTCAGGTCTTTAATCCATTTTGAGTTTACTTTTGTGTATGGGGTTAGACAGAAATCCAGTTTCATTCTCTTATATGTAGCTGTCCAGTTTTGCCAACATCAGCTGTTGAAGAGGCTGTCATTTCCCCATTGTCTATCAATGGCTCCTTCATCGTATATTAATTGACCATATATGCTTGGGTTTATATCTAGGCTCTCTATTCTGTTCCACTGGTCTATGGGTCTGTTCTTGTGCCAGTACCAAAATATCTTGATTACTATAGCTTTGTAGTAGAGCTTGAAGCCAGGGAGTGTAAGCCCCCCTGCTTTATTCTTCCTTCACAGGTTTGCTTTGTCTATTTGGGGTCTTTTGTGGTTCCATGTGAATTTAGAACTATATGCTCTAGTGTATTGAAGAATGCTGTAGGCATTTTGATAGGGATTGCATTGAATCTGTAGATTGGTTTAGGGAGGATGGCCATTTTGACAATATTAATTCTTCCTAGCCAAGAGCATGGGATGAATTTCCATTTATTAGTGTCCTCTTTAATTTCTCTTAAGAGTGTCTTGTAGTTCTCAGGGTATAGGTTTTTCACTTCCTTGGTTAGGTTTATTCCTAGGTATTTCATTCATTTGGATGTGATTCTGAATGGAATGTTTTCTGATTTCTCTTTCTGCTAGTTCATCGTTAGTGTAGAGGAATGCAACAGATTTTTATGTATTAATTTTGTATTCCGCAACATTGTTGAATTCAGATATTAGATCTAATAGTTTTGGAGTGAATTCTTTAGGGTTTTTATGTGCAAAATCATGTCATCTGCAAATAGGGACAGTTTGAGTTCTTCCTTGCCAATCTGGATGCCTTTTATTTCTTTGTTTTATCTGACTGTCGTGGCTAGGACCTTTAGAACTATGTTGAATAAAAGTGGGCAGAGTAGGCATCCTTGTCTTTTTCCTGATCTTAAAGGAAAAGCTTTCAGTTTCTCACTGTTAAGTATAATGCTGGCTGTGGGTTTGTCATATATGGCCTTTTTAATGTTGAGGTACTTGCCCTCTATACCCATTTTGTTGAGCGGTTTTATCATGAATGGATGTTGAATTTTGTCAAATGCTTTTTCAGCATCTATGGAGATGATGATGTGGTTTTTGTCCTTCTATTTGTTGATGTAGTGGATGATGTTGATGGATTTTCGAATGTTGTACCATCCTTTCATCCCTGGATGAATCCCCTTGATCATGATGGATGATCTTTTTGATGTATTTTTGAATTCGGTTTGCTGATATTTTGTTGAGTATTTTTGTCTCTATATTCATCAGGGATATTGGTCTGTAATTTTTTTTGTGTGTGTGGTGTCTATGCCTCGTTTTGGTATTAGAGTGATGGTGGCCTTGTAGAATGAGTTTGGGAGTATTCCCTCCTCTTTTACTTTCTGGAAAACTTTAATGAGGATGGTTATTAGGTCTTTCTAAATGTTTGATAAAATTCAGCAGTGAAACCATCTGGTCCAGGAGTTTTGTTCTTAGGTAGTTTTTTGATTACCGGTTCAATTTCTTTGCTAGTAATTGGCCTATTCAGATTTTCTTTCTTCCTGGGTCACCTTTGGAAGGTTGTATTTTTCTAGAAAGTTGTCCATTTCTTCTAGGTTATCCACTTTGTTAGCATATAACTTTTCATAGTATTCTCTCATAATTCTTTGTGTTTGTGTGGTGTCTGTAGTGATTTTTCCTTTCTCATTTCTGATTCTGTTTATGTGTGTAGACTCTCTTTTTTTCTTGATAAGTCTGGCTAGAGGTTTATCTATTTTATCTATTTTATCAAACAACCAGCTCCTGCTTTTATTGATTCTTTCAGTTGTTTTATTCTTTTTGATTTTATTTATTTCTGCTTTAATGTTTATTATGTCCCTCCTTCTACTGACTTTGGGCCTCATTTGTTCTTCCTTTTCTAGTTTCATTACTTGTGAGTTTAGAGTGTTTATTTGGGATTGTTCTTCTTTCCTGAGGTAGGTCTGTATTGCAATATATTTCCCTCTTAGCATGGCCTTTGCTGCATCCCACATATTTTACGGTGTTTAAATTATTGTTGTCATTTGTGTCCCCATATTGCTTGATCTCTGTTTTTATTTTGTCCTTGATCCATTGATTATTTAGGAGCATGTTATTAAGCTTCTGTGTGTTTGTGGGCTTTTTTGTTTTCTTTGTGTAATTTATTTCTAGTTTCATACCTTTGTGATCTGAGAAGCTGGTTGGTACAACTTCAGTGTTTTTGAATTTACTGAGGTTCTTTTCGTGGCCTAGTATATGATCTATTCTTGAAAATGTTCCATGTGCACTTGAGAAGAATGTGTATCCTGTTGCTTTTGGATGGAGTGTTCTGTAGTTGTCCGTTAGGTCTATCTGTTCTAATATGTTGTTAAGTGCCTCTGTCTGTTTGTTTATTTTCTGTCTGGTTGATCTGTCCATTGTAGTGAGTGGTGTGTTGAAGTCTACTTAAATGAATGCATTGCATTCTATTTCGCCCTTTAATTCTCTTAGTATTTGTTTCACATATGTAGGTGATCCTGTGTTGGGTGCATAGATAATTATAATAGTTATATCCTGTTTTTGGACTGACCCTCTTTTCATTATGTAATGTCCTTCTTTTTCTCTTGTGACTTTCTTTGTTTTGAAGTCTATTTTGTCTGATACAAGTACTGCAACTCCTGCTTTTTTCTCCCTATTATTTGCATGAAATATCTTTTTCCATCCTTTTACTTTCAGTCTGTGTATGTCTTTGGGATTGAAGTGAGTCTCTATTAGGCACCATATAGATGGGTCTTGTTTTTTTATCCATTCAGTAACTCTATGTCTTTAATTGGTACATTCAGACCATTTACATTTAGGGTCATTATCAATAGGTATGTACTTATTGCCATTGCTGCTTTAGATTTGTGGTGACCAAAGGTTCAAGGGTAATTCCCTTACTATGCAACAGTCCAATTTGACTCACTTTCTATGCTATTACAAACACAACCTAAAGATTCTTTTTTTTCCTCCTTTTTTTTCCTCCTCAATACTTTGTTATGAATCATAATCTGTACTCCTTTTTTAGCCCTTGGGTAACATCTGTTTAGCCATAGGAATACTTCCATCTATAGGAGTCCTTCCAAAATGCACTGTAGAGGTGGTTTGTGGAAATTAAATTCTCTCAGCTTTTGGTTATCTGAAAATTGTTTTATCCCTCCTTCAAATTTAAATGATAAGGGGACTTCTGGGAAGATGGCGACATGAGCAGGGCAGCGGAAATCTCCTCCCAGAACCATATATATTTATGAAAATACAACAAATACAGCTCTTCCTAAAAGAGAGACCAGAAGATACAGGACAACAGTCAGGCTACAGCTACACCTGCGAGAACTCAACGCCTTACGAAGCCCGTAAGATACAAAGCTGCGACCTGGCGGGACCCGAGCACTCCCCAACCCCAGCACTCCGATGGGAGGAAAAGATTCAGAGTGGGGAGGGAATGGAAGCGCAGGCCCGCCAAATAACCAGCCCTGGTGATCTGCACTGGGAGTGCTGACACACATCATCTGGTGTATTGGAGATTAGAGAAACAGAAGTGCAGGATCTGAGTCAGACAATGCAACCAGGTCCTCTCATCCGGCTCCCCGGAACAAAAGAAAAGCGTGTGCTTTTTTTAAAGTCTTAAAAATACAAGGGCCCAACAGTGGAACAAAATTGTCCCAGCGAACTCAGCCCAGTAGGCAAAGAGTCCTGGGGCATTTTGGACACCTTGGCCTGCTGCTGGGCAAAGCAGCTGTGCCGAGGCTTCCATGGAGATCAGCAGCTTTCCTCCATTCGTTCCCACCCCAGCCAGAGCCACAAAGAGCCCGGCAGAGCGGCAGGTGCTGCGGAAAAGTGGAGCAGCAGCGCCATCCACAGCATCCTCACAGAATCTAGTTCTGGCGGGTGTTTTTTTTTTTAACTCTTCCTGGTGTGCAGGAAAACAGCTCAGGCCCTGCAGAAGGGCAAGGAGAACAACAAGCGGGAAGGGACTTTGTTCTCCTAGCTGACACACGTGGTGCCTACCAGCGACCAATTCTATCACCATGAAAAGACAGAGGAATATGGTACAAACAAAGCTTAGCCAGAAAACCACATCCTGTTGGGATGGACATGCACAATTTTCCTGAAAAAGAATTCAGAATAAAAGTCATAACCATACTGATGGATCTACAGAGAAATATGCAAGAGCTGAGGGAGGAAGTGAGGGAAGTGAGGAAACACAATGCACAAATGAAACAAGCAATCGATGGGCTTACGAGCAGACTGGACGAGATGCAAGAGACTGTTAATAGAATAGAAATCAGAGAACAGGAATACAGAGAAGCTGAGGCAGAGAGAGATAAAAGGATCTCTAGGAATAAAAGAATATTAAGAGAACTGTGTGACCAACCCAAGTGGAAAAATATTCACATTATACGGGTACCAGAAGAAAAAGAGGGAGAAAAAGGGATAGAAAATGCCTTTGAAGAAACAATTGCTAAAAACTTCCCCAAGCTGGGGAAGGAAATAGTCTCTCAGACAATGGAAGCCCACAGATCTCCCACCACAAGGGAACCAAGGAAGACAACACCAAGACACATAATAATTGAAATGGCAAAGATCAAAGATAAAGACACAGTATTAAAGGCAGCTAGAGAGAGAAAAAAGATCACCTACAAAAGAAAACCCATCAGACTATCATCAGACTTCTCAACGGAAACCTTACAGGCCAGAAGAGAATGGCATTGTATATTTAACGTAATGAAACAGAAGGGCCTCGAACCAAGAATATTGTATCCAGTACGATTATCATTTAAATTTGAAGGAGGGATTAAACAATTCTCAGACAAGCGAAAGCTGGGGGAGTTTTCCTCCCATAAAACACCTCTACAGGATATCTTAAAGGACTGCTCTAGATGGAAGCACTCCTAAGACTAAAAAGAGGTCACCAGAGAAAATAAAATCATAGCAAACAAAGCAGACAATCCAAATACTAACTAAAGGCAAAGAATAAAACACCCAGTATATAAAGAATGGAGGAGGAAGAATAGGAAGGGAGAGAAATAAAGAATCATCAGACTGTGTTTACAATAATTTAACAGGAAAGTCAAGTTAGACTGTTAGATAGTAAAGAAGCCTTGAACCTTTGGTAACCACGAATCTAAAGCCAACAATGGCAATAAGTACATATCTATCGATAATCACCGTAAATGTAAATGGACTGAATGCAAGAATCAAAAGACACAGAGTAATAGAATGGGTAAAAAAGAAAGACCCATCTATATGCTGGGTACAAGAGACTCACCTAAAACCCAAAGATATACACAGATTAAAGGTGAAGGGATGGAAAAAGATATTTCATGCAAACAACAAAGAGAAAAAAGCAGGTGTTGCAGTACTTGTATCAGACAAAATAGACTTCAAAACGAAGAAAGTAGCAAGAGATAAAGAAGGACATTACGTAATGATAAAGGGGTCAGTCCAACAAGAGGATATAACCATTTTAAATATATGTGCACCCAACACAGGAGCGCCAACATATGTGAAACAAATACTAACATAATTAAAGGAGGAAATAGAAACCAATGCATTCATTTTAGGAGACTTCAACACACCACTCACCCCAAAGGACAGATCAGCCAGACAGAAAATAAGTAAAGACACAGAAGCACTGAACAACACACTAGAACAGATGGACCTAACAGACATCTATAGAACTCTACACCCAAAAGCAACAGGATACACATTCTTCCCAAGTGCACATGGAACATTTTCCAGAATAGACCACATACTAGGCCACAAAGAGAACCTTAGTAAATTCAAAACTATTGAAATTCTACCAACATACTTCTCAGGTCACAAAGGTATTAAACTAAAAATAAATTGTAGAAAGAAAACAAAAAGGCTCACAAATACATGGAGCCTTAACAACATTCTCCTAAATAATCAATGGGTCAATGACCAAATTAAAACAGAGATCAAAGAGCATTTGGAGACTAATGACAACAACAACACAAAGCCACAACTTCTGTGGGACGCAGCAAAGGCAGTTCTAAGAGGAAAGTATATTGCCATCCAGGCCTGTTTAAAGAAGGAAGAACAATCCCAAGTGAATAGTCTAAAGACACAATTACTGAAATTGGAAAAAGAAGGACAGATGAAGCCCAATGTCACCAGAAGGAGGGACATAATAAAGATCAGAGAAGAAATAAATAAAATTCAGAAGAATAAAACAATAGAAAAAAATCAATGAAACCAAGAGTTGGTTCTTAGAAAAAATAAACAAAATAGATAAACCCCTAGCCAGATTCATTAAGAGAAAAAGAGAATCTACACATATAAACAGAATCAGAAATAAGAAAGGAAAAATCATGACGGACCCCACAAATACAAAGAATTATAAGAGAATATTATGAGAATCTATATGCTAACAAGCTGGAAAACATAGAAGAAATGGACAACTTCTTAGAAAAACACAACCTTCCAAAACTGACCAAACAAGAAACAGAAAAACTAAACAGACCAGTCACCAGCAATGAAATTGAAGCAGTAATCAAAAAACTACCCAAGAACAAAACCCCCGGGCCAGATGGATTCACCTCTGAATTGTACCAGACATATAGAGAAGAAATAACACCCATTCTCCTTAAAGTTTTCCAAAAAATAGAAGAGGAGGGAATACTTCCAAACTCATTCTATGAAGCCAGCATCACTCTAATACCAAAACCAAGCAAAGACCTCACCAAAAAAGAAAATTACAGACCAATATCCCTGATGAACGTAGATGCTCAGCAAAATATTAGCAAACCGAATTCAAAAATACATCAATAGGATCATACATCATGATCCAGTGGGATTCATCTCAGGGATGCAAGGATGGTACAATATTCGAAAATCCATCAATATCATCCACCATATCAACAAAAAGAAGAATAAAAACCACATGATCATCTCCATAGATGCTGAAAAAGCATTTGACAAAATTCAACATCCATTCATGATAAAAACTGTCAACAAAATGGGTATAGAGGGCAAGTACCTCAACATAATAAAGGCCATATATTACAAACCCACCCCTAACGTCGTACTTAACAGCGAGAAGCTGAAAGCTTTTCATCTAAGATTGGGAACAAGACAGGGATGCCCACTCTCTCCACTGTTATTCAACATAGTACTGTAGGTTCTAGCCTCGGCAATCAGACAAAACAAAGAAATACAAGGCATCCATATTGGTAAAAAAGAAGTCAAATTGTCACAATTTGCAGATGACATGATATTGTACATAAAAAACCGTAAAGACTCCACTCCAAAACTACTAGTTCTAATATCTGAATTCAGCAAAGTTGCAGGATACAAAATTAACATACAGAAATCGGTTGCCTTCCTATGCACTAATGATGAGCTAACAGAAAGAAATCAGGAAAACAATTCCATTTACAATTGCATCAAAAAGAATAAAATACCTAGGAATAAACCTAACGAAGGAAGTGAAAGACCTATACCCTGAAAGCTACAAAACACTCCTAAGAGAAGTTAAAGAGGACACTAACAAATGGAAATTCATCCCATGCTCTTGGCTAGAAAGAATAAATATTGTCAAAATGGCTATACTACCTAAAGCAATCTACAGATTCAGCACAATCCCTATCAAAATACCAACAACTTTCTTCAATCAACTGGAACAAATAATTCTGAAATTCATATGGAACCACAAAAGACCCCGAATAGCCAAAACAATCCTGAGAAGGAGGAATAAAACAGGGGGAATTACGCTCCCCGACTTCAAGCTCTATCACAAAGCCACAGTAATCAAGACTATTTGGTATTGGCACAAAAACAGACCTACAGACCAGTTGAACAGAGTAGAAAATCCAAACATTAATCCAAACATATACAGTCAATATACGATAAAGGAGCCTTGGATATATAATGGGGAGACAACAGCCTCTTCAGCAGCTGGTGTTGGCAAAACTGGACAGCTACATGTAAGAGAATGAAATTGGACTACTGTGTAACCCCATACGCAAAAGTAAACTCAAAATGGATCAAAGACCTGAATGTAAGTCATGAAACCATAAAACTTTAGAAAAAAACATAGGCAAAATCTCTTGGACATAAACATGAGCGACTTCTTCATGAATATATCTCCCCAGGCAAGGGAAACAAAAGCAAAAATGAACAAGTGGGACTATATCAAGCTGAAAAGCTTCTGTACGGCAAGTGACACCATCATTAGAACAAAAAGACATCCTACGGTATGGGAGAATATATTCATAAACGACATATCCGATACGGAGTTGACATCCAAAATATATAATGAACTCATGCACCTCAACAAAGAAAAAGCAAATAATCCAATTAAGAAATAGGCAGAGGACATGAATGGACACTTCTCCAAAGAAGAAATTCAGATGACCAACAGGCATGTGAAAAGATGCTACACATTGCTAATCATCAGAGAAATGCAGATTAAAACCACAATGAGATTTCACCTCACACCAGTGAGGATGGCCAACATCCAAAACACAAACAACAACAAATGTTGGTGTGGATGTGGAGAAAAGGGAACCGTCCTACACTGCTGGTGGAAATGCAAATTAGTTCAACCATTGTGCAAAGCAGTATGGAGGTTCCTCAAAAAACTCAAAATAGAAATACCATTTGACCCAGGAATTCCACTCCTAGGAAATTACCCTAAGAATGCAGCAGCCCAGTTTGAAAAAGACAGATGCACCCCTATGTTTATCGCAGCTCTATTTACAGTAGCCATGAAATGGAAGCAACCTAAGTGTCCATCAGTAGATGAATGGATAAAGAAGAGGTGGTACATACACACAATGGAATATTATTCAGCCATAAGAAGAATACAGATCCTACCATGTGCAACAACATGCACGGAGCTAGAAGGTATTATGTTCAGTGAAATAAGCCAAGTGGAAAAAGACAAGTATCAAATGATTTCACTCATATGATGAACATAAGAGCAAAGACAAAAAACTGAAAGAAAAAAAAAGCAGCAGACTCACAGAACCCAAGAATGGAGTAATAGTTACCAAAGGGAAAGGGACTGGGGAGGATGGGCGGGAAGCGAGGGACAAGGGGGAAAAAGGGGAATTTTTAGCAGACATAATGTTTGGGGAGGGGGCACGGGCAGGGCTGTGCAACTCAGAGAAGTAGTGATTCCATAGCATCTCACTACGCTTATGGACAGTGACTGTAATGTGGTTGGTGGGGGGGACTTGATGAAGGGGGTAGTTTAATAACCACAATATTGCACATGTACTTGTAGCTTAATGATACCAAAAAAAAAGGCAAATAAAGCAAAAAACAGCTCACGAAAAAAAAAATTAAATGATAACCTTGCCGGGTAGAGTATTCTTTGCTCAAGGCCCTTCTGCTTCCGTGCATTAAATATATCATGCCACTCCCTTCTAGCATGTAAGGTTTCTGTTTAGAAGTCATGATCGCCTGATGGGTTTTCCTTTGTATGTGATCTTTTTTCTCTCTCTAGCTGCTTTGAAAAGTCTGTCTTTATCCTTGATCTTTTCCATTTTAATTATTATATGTCTTGATGTTGTGTTCCTTGGTTCCCTTTTATTGGGAGATGTGTGCACCTCCATGGCTTGAGAGACGATATCTTTCCCCACATTGGGGACGTTTTCCGCAATTACCTCCTCAATGACAGTTTCTATCCCTTTTTCTGTCTCTTCTTCTTCTGGCACCCCTATAATTCGAATATTGTTCTGTTTGGATTGGTCACATAGTGCTCTCTGTAGTCTTTCATTCTCATAGATTCTTTTTTCTCTCTCTGTCTCAGCTTCTTCGTATTCCTCTTCTCTAATTTCTATTCCATTTACAGTCTCTTCTACTACATCTAATGTGCATTTAAATCCCTGCATTGTATGTTTAATTTCAGATATGTAATTTCTTAATGATTGAATCTCCGACTTAAATTCGTTCCTGAGTTCTTGAATTTTTTTCTGTACCTACATAAGGATGTTTATAATTTTTATTTTGAACTCTCTTTTGGGAAGATTGGTGAGTTTCATTTGGTCTTTTTTCTGGGGTTTGTGAGATTTTGGTCTGAACCATGTTCTTTTGACGTTTTATATAAGTAGTGCGCAGAAACTCCAGTCTCTGGGTCTGCTCAGCCCCTAAAGTGAGGTTGGGGGTCATAGGGGAATGGAGCTGGTGCCTCGCGGTAGGAAAGATCTGTTTCCTTATTCCCATCTCTGGTGCCTGTCTCCAGTGTCAGAGCCAGTGGGCCAAGCACACACGTGTTAGGCTCTGTGCTTTGCGTCTCTAGCTGTTGTAGGCCGGGCTCCCTCTGGCTGGCCTGATAGCAGCGCAGTGACTGCCAGTTTGCAAGCAGCTGCCACCAGGCCAGTAGGAAAGCTCGGCAAGGTGTGTGTAACAGTGGGCAGCCTCAGAGCTGAGTAGGTAGCCAGCTGGATGGAGCACCTGAACCTCCTCAAAGTTCCCAACCAGCTGGGCAGAGCGCACCCAGACAAACTTTTCCAGCTCTCCCTTCTCCAGTGTGGCCAGCTCTATGCAAACCCCTCCCCTTTAGCAGCCCTCTTGCTGCTAGGAAGCCTCTGAGACCACCCACCCTTCTTCTGACACGGAGCAGCCTGGTGTGGATCCCGTCCTCCACTAACAGCCGGAATGTCAGTCTCCCAGGCCCCTCGCATGTCCGACATCCCCAATGTCCAGATCACCACAGAATATAGGCTTCCGTTTACAAAGCAGATCTCCCAGGCTAGGTGTTCAGCAGTCTCAGGCTTCCGCCCCTTCCCTGCTCTATTTCCCTTCCTCCCACTGGTGAGCTGGGGTGGGGGAAGAGCTTGGGTTCTGCCGGATTAAGGCTTTCGTATGTTACCCTGTTTCGTGTGGTCTGCTCTGTTCATGTGGTCTGTATGCAGTCTGGTTCAGCCTTCTTTCTTCTTGCTGTTTTAGGGTTAGTTGTATTAATTAACTATATTTTTGTAGTATTTTTGGTTTGGGAGGAGTTCTCTGTGTCACCTCTCACACTGCCATCTTGAATCCTCCATTATCCAGATTTTTACCACCACAAATGAGTTCTGCCTGTTTTTGTACTTTATAGAACAGGCAGTTGCTTTTTTGTGTCTGGCTTTTTTTGCTAAACATTATTTTGTAAAATTTATCCATATTGTTTCATGCAGCATTAGTTTGTTTATTCTCATTGTTTGATAATATTCCATTGTATGACTGTACCACAGTTTACTTATCCATTCTACTGCTGAGAGACATTGGGTTTTTTTTTGCTTTGGGCCATAATGAACAATGTTTTTAGAGCACATTTGAAACTTTCTCCAGAGTATAAATCCAGAAATGAAAGCTGGGTTATTGGGTATGCAGGGTATGTTCAGCTTTACTAATTAGTGCCAAACTTTTCTAAGAGATTGTCTACATTACTCTCCCATCTGTAGCATGTGAAAGTTCCTGTTGTTCCATATCCTTGTCTAAGGAGCCAAAGAGTCCTGTTAGAGTTGCATAACAATGGAACTAAGCAGGGCTCAGAGTGCTGACATTTTGGATGATTTTCAGAAGCTCAGGCCATAGCCACTTCTCCTGTTTACTTGAAGTAATGGTAAAGGATTCAGATTATCCCTAGGTCCCAGATCACATGTTTATAATTCTGGAAATGTTGGCCCAGGGTAGGGTGGGGGGTTAATTTAATAGCATAATCATTCCTGAATCTAGTGAGCATCCATAGGATATTTTGCTCTTGTACTGAGCACATGTAGGAAATGAAGGGGCCACTGAGAGATATGGGAAAGTAATATTTTCAGCATGCCATTGTGTTCTAAGCTCTGTGTTACAAACTTTACAGTTTGGGTATAACATTGAATCAAAAACAACCTTGCAAGATAGCTATTATACCTCAGTTTTATAGACAAGGAGACTGAGGCTCAGAAATGGTGTCATTTGCTCAAAGTCAGCGTTAATCAGTGGAAGAACCAAGAGGTAAAGCCTAGTCTAACTGATTAAAGAGCTCCAGCTCTTTACAGAGAAAGCAGAGTCCCTGCTGCTTTTGAGGTAGCTGGCTTAGGTTGCAATGCCAAGAATCCACTTTTCTCAGTTCTGTTTTCCTATATTCACCCCCAAAACTATGCTGTTCAATTGATGATGCCATCTCATTCATTGATTTAAACTACATTTTATTTTAATTCATTTTTTGTTTTCCCTTTCTTTCCTCCTCTTTGTTTTCATTAAGAAAATTGGGCACTTCAGCACAGTAGGCCCACTGTTAAACAAGACTTGTGTTGGGGAGATAGCTTTCTTCCTGCTCGTTTAGTATGTTAATCAGAGGTGAGATTTAAAAAAACAGATATAGTGAAATCTTCTGGTTCAAGTTATGATATAGGAAAACTTGAAAGCTGAAGGAATGAAAAGGATAAAAAGAAGTTGAGTGATAGCTCAGTTTTCCTGAGTAAATATTTTATAAAAAGTATTAATGTTGTATTTTATTATTTGTTTGTTTCATATATAATAACAACGATGGAGAGTGAGGATATTTGTTTGGGGTAGACAGGTGGAGGCCTAAAGATGTAACAAGAAGATGCTGAGTCTGATATCAGAGTAATGGAGGTACTGGAGAAATTTGAAGAGAGGATTGGGACAGGAGTAGGAAGGACACTCACCAGGAGAACTTTCATGGGTTTGTGGGGGAGTGAGGTCAGAGCATGAGAAGGTTGTAAAGCTGATCAATATAAAATGTCAAAATCCCAGGATTGGGAAAGACCTAAAGCCATTATCCTGTCCATATATTCCTTCCTTTAGATGAAAGGGTCCTTTAAACTTTCTCTAGGTATTGAGTTGTGAGTGTGGTACTGAGAGACATTTTTTTTTTTAAAGATATTGAAGGTGTTGTGGAAGAAGCAGTGAAGACTTGGTACCTGCCAAATGTAGGTAGTATAGAAAGGGACTAGAAGTGCTCGGTCTTGGATAAGGAGGGAGGGAGAGCTGAAATGCCATTTGAAAACCTGAGTACCCATGTGACAACCCAGTGTCCATGTGAAAACATCATGGTGACCTCTACTATTAACTGTGTCCTTCATTGTGCAACCCTACCTTTCATCATCTGGACTAGACTTACACAGTGGCCTCCCTGAGGACATTTTCTGACCTTATGGTGTTAAGTTTCCTCAGGCCCTTAACTTTGGACAAACTTGAATAGTTGACCAGAGCAAAGGAACATAGTATTCAGATAGGGCCTCTGTGTTGTCTTTTCTCTTATCTCACAACTGGAGGCACAGTTCTAGTTAAAGCATGAAATCTGTCCATCTCTAAAGCAGCCAAGTATCCTACTGGAGTCTTTGCCTCTCAGAGGCAACATGAAGATGGATAAGCAGATAGGACTTCTCAGGTACAGAGCTAATCTTTATTTCAGTCAGTGAAGCACTTACTGATATCTATAGCTCTACTCTAAGAGCTATAAAGGGCTGCACCAAACTCTTAGAAATGCTCTCTTCTTTTAAGATTATTAAAATATAGCTGGAGAGTTAAGGCCCACATATACACAAAAATTATCGCCTAATAAGTGCCAAACTGTGTTGGTGGTGACCCGATTGCTACAAGAATTCAAAGAAGAGATAGATTAGTAAAAGCTGGAGAAGTAAAAGCTTCTTAGGGAAAAACAGGACTTCCAAAGACTGTAAAGATTCAGAAAATTAGGAGGGAGGAGGGATGAGTTTGCCAAAATAAGCAAAAGTAAGAATAAGCATGGCAAGAGTTAAAAGCCAAATTAGAGTACATGTTATATTTTGGAGGCCAGTGGGAAATAACATCCCAGTATTTCCTCTATTCTCTCTCCTAAAGGTTGATCACTGACCTAGCTACTTAAGAAATTTGGAACCATGGCTAGACAGCCACCAAAGAACAGGGGGCTCTTCATGGTTCCATTTTCTGTTAAGGCACTTTCTTTCTTCCCTTGGTTCAATTCTGACCTGACTTTACAGACTTTCCTGTCTTGGCAGTGCAGGTGTAGGGGAGGCATTGCTGTTTAACAGAGACACTTGCAGCAAAGAGGGGAGCAATAATGATAATTATTAAACTATTGTTTTCAAACTTCAGGGTGATCAGTTAAACTGCAGTGGGGCTGGGGATCTGCATTTTTAATAAGCCCTAGTGATTTCAGGTGGTTGATGGAACATACTTTGAGAAACACTGCCCTAGTAGAACTGACAATAAACTGCCAATTCCCTGATACTTTTATATAACTTTCATGAAAAACTTGGGCCATTTGATATTTGGGACCTTGTTTTAGGTTTCTAGGCCTTCCACAATAAAGTACCACAGACCAGGTGGCTTAAACAATTTATTTTTTCACAGTTCTGCAGACTCTTAAGTCCAAGATCAAGGTGTCGGCAGGGTTGGTTTCTTCTGAGGCTTCTTTCTTTGGCTTATTGATGGCCATCCTCTCCAGCTTAGGAGCTGCAATTCTGGTAAGTGCCTCAGCATTTGTGATTTACAGATGTCTTCCCTTGGTGTGTATCTGTGTCCTAATTTCCTCTTATGAAAGGACACCAGTCATTTGGAATTAGAGCCTACTCTAATGACCTCATTTTAATTTAATTTCCTCTTTAAAGATCCTATATCCAAATATACTGACATTTTGAAGGACTGGGGGTTAGGACTTCCACATATGAATTTTGGGACAAAATTGAGCCCATTATGGGCATCTAATTTCAGCTTCTAGAAATGAACCACTCACTCCTTTCTCTTCCACCTGTTAGTCCTGTATGGTAAGTTCTCTCCACCCTTTGGCTCCTCCTCTGCTTCTTACAGACCTAATGGCTTGTGTGGCAGGAATTAGTGGAACCGCTCTGAAGAGCATACAGTAGAAATGGGCAGGTTGTGGCATGCACCAAACAGCACAATACTTAGGAGTTGAAGTTCTAGGTGTATTGTCTTAAAGACGCAGCTCTCTGCCTACTCTCTGCCCAGTTCCCTTAACATTTGATGATATTAGATTATTATATCCTTTGTAAGTGGTCTTCATGTATCCTAACTCATCCTTCATTTTCTTTCACTCTAGCTCTTTCATTAGGCCTTTCCTTGGCTAGTTCTTTAAAGAGGTCAGTTACTTCAAATATTCAGTTAGGTTTTGACCTCAGGATATCTGAGGGCTTGCTGAAGTTTCATATCAGTATAGTTTTTATCAGAATAACCTCTGGTTTTGCAGTGCTCCTAAAGCTGATAAACAGCAGCACCGCTAAAGAAAGAACCTTGGGGCCGTTGTTCCTATTACTTAAATAGGAAAGGTAGTTGAAAAATAGAAGAGGCAGTCTTAAGACTTTGGTTCTTTCCAAAGTCATTTCTTCATGCCGGCTTCAGAGAGCACTATTAGGGAGAGGCAAAGCTTTTTTCTTCCCAGGCCTTTTTTTTCCCAGCCAGTGAAGTGAAATATCTTGTTAAACCAGGAAGTTGTGTTCAATTATCTTTACGTCCTGATTTTCCAATCTTTGTTCAACTGACAGATGCATCCAATGACAGGCTCAATTATTGTGAAATATGGCTCACTGCTCTGTAAGGCCCACATCTTGTTTCCAAATTTCTATTTTCAGTCCCTGTTTAAGTACATTGGTAAATTCTTGGAGGAGTTACCACCTAGTGTTATTATGAGGGTTCCTACATGAATATTGTTCCTTGTTGTCCAACTTCCTTTCTCTGCTTCTGCCCAAGGACTTCTGACTTCATGGGTGTATTTCTACCCTATTCACTTTTTGCCCTCTGGCATAGAACTTCTTCCCAGCAAATCTTCATACTCTGTATCTTTCTTGGCCTTTAACACAAGCTTGTGTAAGGATCAGGAAAGTACTCCGGGTGCTTCATTAAATACTTGGAAGGGGTTAAACTCATCTTGTTCTCCTGAAGTGTAATTTTCTTTCCTTTCCGCCCGATTATTATTTACTTTTCTGCTCAGTATTATGTACTGGGACTCTTTCCAGTTACTGTTAATTTCCAACAAACCACCACCATGAAATTCTTGCTATGAAATAACTGGCAAAACAAGAGAAGTTGGTTGGCTTCTTAAAGACTTGTAGTAACCACAGTGGAGGTTGGGAGGCATGCTCCAATCCGAGAAGTCAGGAATTTACTGCCATCTGCTTTCCCTCCTCAGGGCAGTCAGATAAGACCGTTGTCCTTCAACACACCGCCAGAGCTTCCTTTACTGAGGCTTCCCTTCAGGACTCCAGCAGCCAGCACCTTGGGGGTGGGTTGCTTTAGGGCTGAGGAGCAAGCCGGGTTGGGGGGGGGTGTTGATTATATTGTTCTAGAATAGGGGTTAGCTACCGTTTACTAACTTGGAAACCAGCCTGTGTGATCCTGGGTAATTCACGGATGCAATAACCACCTCTTCAGCATTGAATATGAGAGGGCCCTTACTGGCCTGAACACTGCCTACCCTACTCAGGCCTCCTTGGTTCTGAGCTCCTTCCCTGGCTTACAATCCGGCTGGCCCCCTCTCTTTCTGCGGCCGAGCGCCTCTCCTCCTTCGGTGGTGCACGTGGGGCTATTTCCCCCACTCCCCTCCCGCCGGGAGAGGGAGCTGGCCAGCCGGCCCTGAACCCGTCCTGAGCAGAAGGGAAGTCGCGACCCTTCCTCCCTCTCTCCCTCCCTGCCACCCTCTCTCCCTCCCTGCCACCCTCTCTCCCTCTCTGCCACCCTTCTCCCTCCCTCTCTCCCTCTCTCCCTCTCTCACCCTCTCTCTCTCTCTCTCTCTCTCTCCCCGCTCAGCCCCGAATGGCAGAGAGGCGCTCGGACCATCAGCATCGCCTCACGTCGCCCCGCCCCGCGCCGCACTCCCATTGGCTGCGGCTAGGCCCTCTGGGCCCACGCCTCGCCTCGCTGCCCGCCAGACCGCGCCGCTGCCGGGATTGGGGTCGGAGGTGAACAGCCTCGAGTAACCCCGGACGTAGTCACCTCTTTGGGTTCAGCCGCCGAGGTGGGAGGCAGGGGCGGGGCGGGGGCGGGGCCGCCCCTCGAGGCCCCCGCCCCTTCCCCGTGTGCGGGGCGGGCCTGGTGCTGCGCGCCTGTCAGCCATCGCCGGAGCTGCCGGCGTCTCCTCCGGCACAGCACGGTCTCCGCGCAGGGCCTCCGAGATCGCCTGACCGCGGACGCCTCGGCTCTGAGGTGAGGTGAGGACCGCTCCAGAGCCTGTGATCCGGGACTTGGCGAGGCTGGGGCCCGAGGAGGGGAGGTGGCAATAGGGGCCGCCACCCATCTTCCGGCCGCACGCGGCCCCGGCTCCATCCTGTCCGTACCGGGGGCCAGGCAGCGCAGCCCTCTCCTCAGCTCTGGGTCCTGCAGTTCCCCTCTGGTGACTTGGAGGAGTCTGGGTTCTCGGGGCGGGTGGGCGTAGCTCAGACCCCGGAACTGGGAGGTTTACAGCCCGGGGCCTCTAAGAAGGGGCTGGGGTGTCTGCCTGAACTCACTCACGCCCTCCCCTCTCTCAGCCCCAGCCCCGCTGTGGTCTGATTGCTTACAGACCTCTTGCTCCAGTCCGACCCCGCGCTGGGTGAGGCAGTAGACCCACGTGGGAGGCGGATGTTGAGGGTTGGGTCTAGTTGGCGCTGGAAGTCTTCCTCTCTCCTGTAGAGTGAGGTGTGGGGTACTGAGCCCCTGGCTTCTGTTGCTCTTGCTGTATCTTTGTATCGTGGTGGGAGCCAGGCCAGGCGAGTTGTCGCTTGCCAGTTCCTGCTCACTTGGATTTTATGTTTTCTGTGAGGGACGTAGTAAATGTATGTGCCTGTTGTTACTCTCCTTCCCGTTTGCCATGCTGATCAAGGGAAGCTAGGAGATGGGACGTCGGAAGGTGATGTGAAGCCAGTGATTTCAGAGGATAATGTGTGTAAAGACCTGCACCAGTCAGCGCCAACATTATTTTTGGATTTGGGGGCAGGAAAGTGGACACTAGTGAACACTTGAAATAAGCTATAAATATCAGGGGCTCCATGTAGCCCTCGTGGATTTTATAGAACCATATAAGACTGTAACTGCTCAGGTAGGGAAATACTTTAATTTCAGATATTTTTGCTTTGGATTTAAATTGAAGACTGAAACCAAAAGACCTGAGGACTTCCTGATTCCTTTTCTACCTAAGCAGTGTTTAGGTAATTTACCAATGTGTGGAATAAATAAACCTAACATCTTGGCCTTCAATCTCAGAACTTGGTTCCCTGTGAATCTTTTTTTTCATTAATTTTTCCCCCCAACTCCATAATGCCCATTAAGGAGCATGCTTGCTTTAGTTACCTGGTTTCTTCTTACTTGGGGTGTAGGAATTCTCTGATTTGTCTGTTGCTTCTTGGTGGGGATGCTTTGGATATCTGTGATGATAAGGATTTCTATGCTGCCGATTTGATTGGCACTTTTAAGGAAAGCCTGTTGTCTAATAGAGCAGGACAGCAGCTTCAGTGTCCAGGTAGGTGCCTGCATGCTACAAAGTAGCCAGTTTTTTCCCACTTAATCTTGCCTCAGTTTCCTCATTTCTAATTATAGGAGGACTGTTGTGTATCTAAGAATAATTAACGAACATTGCAAAGTGGGCATATGAAAAATGTCAAAGGCAAAGTATGAAGCTACCTGTGTTTACTAGTGTTGCAAAAGTTTTATTTCACTTATGCAGAAGAGAAATACATCAAGCATAAGGTTTGTTTTTAAAATGGGAGGGAGAAAAAAAAATTACATGCAAATAAAATAAAATGGGAGGAAGGGTGGAGAAATGGTAACATTTGTCTTAATGAACTTACAGTTCAGATAATGACTAAGTTATGTCAAAGAACTGACATTGTGAAAGCCAGCTTCAGAACCCACTCATGCGGTTTTGACTGACCTCTCTCAAATGATGGGTAGATCGCTATGTAACATTCTATTTCTTTTTCAATCAATGGCAAGGAAGATTTTTTTAAACCTGTCACACAGACTGGTTTAACAGGTCTGGGGCTAGTGTTTTCTTTAAAAGAAATTTTATGATAACTATTAATCCTAATAGTTTTGGTTGAAGGAGGAAATAAATGAAAATAAAAATTGTTGGAATGATACATTGGAATGTAGTATTTTTAATTGGAGGAGTCTTTATAATTTAGGAAAAAAGGTTGTTATATCATTGTCTAACATATTTTGAAAATGAATGATAGGACCTATGCATCAAGCATCTTTCCAAACCCTTAATAAGATTATGAAGAGGTGAATGATCACTAAAGATTCAGTGGCTGAAAATACTTCCATAACTATAGAGGTGACTAACATTTTTAAAGGAAGTCTTCATTGATCTTCCATTTTAACAATTATTGCTTAACTAGTTTTTTTGTCTGTTTTGTTAATTTTACAGTTTAGTGAGTAATCACTGCTTGAATCTAATGGACCATGTGAAGGTAATATTAAATAGATAGGAAAATAGCAGATAATGTCATAAGGACATTGTCTTTACACCAAGAATTGTGCAAGGCTAGTTGATAGGGCATGTGTTCTTATGAGTTCAATCTGCCAGTCTTAGTATGTATGCTCTAAGGATATAGTTCTCTTTACCAGTTTGTTATTTATTCAGGCTACCATAAAGCCACCTAGTCTCAGGATGCTGAAGAAAGTAAGTAAAAAGTGGCTTCAACAACGAGGGCTATTAAGTGCCTTACTCAAAGGTTAGCGGTCCCAGTTGGTTCTGCCTCCCAGTGATGTTATTTGGGACCTAGGCTTGTTCCATCCTCAGCATGCCATACTCACCCTCCTTTAGATAAGGAACCGAAGTCATGTTTACCATCACATGATATCAGGAATTGAAATTGCATAGTAGTACTAGTTATAAGTGGTCTTTCCAGATGGAATAAGCTTGTATAAAATGGTTTTCATTTTTGAAATGAAAACACAAAGTTGGAAAATTCTGAATGAATTCATTGTGTTAAGTTTGAAAAGTAGACTCACTTTTAGAGAATCTTTTCAGGAAGTATAAGGTTTCCTTTATGAATATTTGGCTGTCTCCTGTGATGAAAGTAGAACATACAGTAATAAAGTTCCTAAAAATTACCCTTTGTTTTTGTAGACAGCTTTCAAATCTGTCCTTGGTCATGTAAGTTGGCACACATGTATATGTATATATTTACACACATGCCAAGTTGGGGGATAATGGGTTGTTAGGAGCTTGATTAGTTTTTAAATTTGATGGGAGTAGTATCAGGTTAACACCAAGGGGACAGATAGCTGGGTTGTGTTTTGTGCTTCAGCATTTGGTGGTGGTCCTGGGTCCGGCAAGGCAATCTGTTTAATTTCCCTTTGATTCCATCTCATAAGATCCAAGAACTTAATGGAATTTTTGGTATTAGAATGTACTTTAGTACATTAATTTTCTAGTCCAGTTTTCCACTCAGTATGATTCTCCTGTTGAAAGCTTCCAGCTGTAGGCAGTTCATCATCTGATCCAGTGTATCATGGGGCAACTAACTTTTGAGAGTTCATTTTTTTTAAAACTGTCTGTAAAACCATGTAAGATGTAACTCCAGGCAGATTAGGAATTTCTGCTTTAATCTTTTAATTTCTCCATCCCCACATCTCTGCCAGGTAATATAAAGTATAATGCCTCAACACATCCAGAGGACGTGGGAGGCAAAATAATCAAGTAATATTTCTGCAAGGAAGAAACTGTTTTTATCCTTGAGACTCTCCAGAAGGTAGCTGACACACCTGAATCATGTCTCCAGCGTTTTCTGAATGCTGTTCTTTAAAATAAGATTATGAAGATGAATTGATTCATAATCCCAGAGATCTTTGAATTCACAAAATGGCTTTTTCCCTGGAGGACTCTTAAATGTTTCTAGGGAATAGTAACTGAAATAAACACTGTGGTACACGTCTTCTTCTTTTATAACAAATGTTCATTTGAATTTCTATGAAATACTCAGTCTGAAAAGGCCTAGTGTTTACATAGCATTGTGAGGTATTGGGGATTGGAGATCTAAAACAATTGTAAGAGATTATAACTTTTCCTAGCATCATTGAAGAGGTAACTCAGAGTCAATTACACACTAACACATAATAATAATTAAGTGAATGACATGCCAGTTGTCTACTTAAATGCTCAGGCAGATATGAGGTAAGGGATCAGAGTGGCATGAAATTAACTGGGTAAAACTATTTATTGAACTTTTTAAAAATCCAAATGCTAATACCTAAGTAATACATTCACATAGTTCAAAAGCATATACTGTGACATTGTCCCTCCTTTGTCTTGTAGTCAACCCACTCCCCTTATTAGAGGCAAGGAATACTAATTTCTTATTATTTATTAATAATTATCATATATTAATTTTATGTTATTAATTTTTTAATATCACCAGAGATTTTATTGATATTCAAACAAATGCTCATATATTCTTTCCCCACTCTGCCAACTTTTTTACAAATTGTGCATATTTTATACTTTTGCTTTAACATTGTGATGAACTTTCTACATTTTTATTTCCATCAAAGTTATACAAGTACATAGTTTAAGGCCAAATTGTTCCTAAACTTGTTAAACAGTCTTTAGCCCTTCCCACTTTCTTTTATTCAAGCTGATTTGTTATTTGGCCCTTTTGTTTGTAAATAATATACTTGTCTTCCTACATGTAGGCATTACCTATGGATGTCCTCCTGTGGAAAATTAAGATTTGGTTCTCTTTCCTCTCTTTACCCTCATATTCACCTTGCCTTTCTCATCCCATCCAAACAACCCCCCCAGTCAAGTTATGTTGTAACTTTGGATATATCTATTCAGTCTTTGCATAACTATGAATGTGTAAATGCTACACAGAATTTAGTTGAATAATATCCATGATTTCTTTCCTGCACAACTCTTTCCTTGGAACTAATAATGGTCTTGATTTTTGTGTGCTTAGTTTTCTAAGTACTTGTTACTTGTCAACCTCATTCTTCACCAGTTTTCTAAATCTCTCAGATCATTGAAATGATCAGCTATTCTTTCAATTTTTATTTTAAAATCTCTCTCAGACTCTCTGACTGGCTCCAACCCAAATGGCTTAGCCTCTGCATCTGATGCATAACTGTCATCCAAAGCTTACTCTTCCCTGTCATCCTGGGGGTTCTCTTTATTTCTGTTCTGCTGTGGAGAAATTAACTTCTCACATTTTCCTTATTATTAGTTTATTCCCTCATTTTTGTGGAGATTATCTTCCAATGGCATTTCTAGGAAGAGTGCATGGGAGGTAAGTATTTTTTCCAGCTTATAAGCCTACAAAGAATAGTATAGTACTGTAGTACTGTATAATAAGTAATTAAATAAATAAGTAGTATTGTACATTTCACTGTCACCAATTTTTAACATTTTGCCACATTTGCTTTCTCTCATATATGTGTGTGCATATGTGTGTGTATATACCTATGTTTTTCTTTTCTGAATCATTTCAGAGTAAGTTGCAGACCTTATGACACTTGACCCCTAGATATTTCTGCATGTTTCTCTGAAGAACTAGAACATTTTCCTGTTTAACCACTTATTATAGATTCCCCAAATTTAACATTCATTCAGTATCTAGTAAGTAGTTCATTTTATGTTTTCTCACTTGTCCCAGTAGTGTCCTTTATAACTGCATATGTTTTAATTCATGGTCTAGTCAAGAATCATTTATTGCCCTTAGTTCTCAAGTATATTTAGTTTCCTTAATGTCAAACAGTCAGCCTACCCTTTTTTTGTGTTTCATGCTATTTATCTTTCATTGACATTTTAAAATAATCCAGGTCAGTTTTATTGTAAACTGCCCTACAGTCTGGATTTGCCTGATTGTTTGATCATTCTAGATTAAAGTTAACCGTTTTTGTGAAAAATACTGTATACATAGTATCATACACTTGTAATTGCATCAGGAGGCAACTAATGTCGGTTTGTCCTAATAGTGGTGATATTCAGTTTGAACATTTCATTAAAATGCTGACCACTATATTTCTCTATTGTAAAAATACCTGTTCCCCTTTGTAAATAATATGTAATCTGTGAGGTGATTTTTTCCAATTTTTATGGTATAGTAAAATACATAGAACATAAAACTTACCGCCATCCGTCTCCAGTTTTTTCATCTTGTAAAACTGAACCTCTATACCTATTAAACAAAAACTCCCCATTGGCACTCTCCCCAGCACCTGGCACCCACCATGCTACTTTCTGTCTCTGATTTTGACTACTCTAAGTACCTCATATTAGCGGAATCATCCAAATAATACAAAAAATCATTGTATTTGTCTTTTAGAGATTGACTTATTTCATTTAGCATAATGTGTTCAACGTTTCTCCATGTTGTAGCATATTGCAGAATTTCCTTTTTAAGGATGAATAATAATCCTGTCGTATGTATATACCACATTTCACTTATCCATTTATCCATCAGTGCACTCTTGGTATTTTTCCATGTTTTAGCTATTGTGAATAACACTGCTGTGAACTTAGGTGTCCAGTTATCACTTTGAGACCCGAAGTGGAACTGTTGGATCATGTGGTAATTCTGTTTAGTTTCTTGCGGAACCATCATAGTGTTTTCCATAGTGGCTGTGCTAGTTTACATTCTCATCAACAGTGTCCAAGGGTTCCAGTTTCTCCACATCCTCACCAACACTGGTGTTTTCTTTTTTGATAGTAATCATCTAACGGTTGTGGAGTAGTATCTCTTTGTAGTTTTGATTTGCATTTCCCTATTGATTAATGATGTTGAAAAAGTATCCATGTTGTACTTATTGGCCATTGATTTATCTTCTTCAGAGAAATGTTAAGTCCTTTGTCAATTTTAGAATTGTGTTCTGTTGAGTTTCAGTTTTTTATATATTCTGGATAATCAACCCTTATCAAATATATGATTTGCAAACACTTTCTCCCATTCTTTGGGTTACCTTTTTATTCTGTCAGTAGTGTCTTTTGATGTCCAATTTTTTTTAGTTTCAAGTAGTTCAATTTGCCTGTTTTTTCTTTTGTTCTCTGTGCTCTTGTTGTCATATCATATTCAAGAAATCTTTGCCAACTCTGATGTTGTAAAGCTTTTGTCCTATGTTTTCTTCTAAGATTTTTATTGTTTTTAGGTCTTATATTTAATTTAGGTCCTTGATCCATAGTGAGTTAATTTTTATATATGGTGTTAGGTAACAATCCAACCTCATTTGTTTACATGTGGAGACATAGTTTTCCCAGCACTATTTGTTGAAAAGGCTGTGTTTTGCCCCGTTAAGTGGTCTTAGCAACTTTATCAAGTATCATTTTACCATATATGTGAGGGCTTGTTTCTGGGCTATTCTGTCTTATTGGTCCTACATATCTGTCTTTATGACAGTACCACACTGTTTTGATTACTTTAGCTGTAGTAAGTTTTCAAATCACAGAGCATGAGTCCTCTAGTTTTGTTCTTCTTTTTCAAGATTATTCTGGCTGTTTGAGACTATATATGAATTTTAGGATGTTTTTCTCTATTTCTGCAACAAAGTCATTGGAATTTTGATAGGGATTGCACTGAATGGTAGATCACTTTGTGTGGTATTGACATTTTAATAGTATTAAAGTCTTCTAATCCATGAACGTGGAATATGTTTCCATTTATTTATGTCTTTAATTTGTTCCATCAATGTTTTATAGTTTTCACCTCCTTGGCTAAGTTATTTCTGAAGTATTTTATTCTTTTTTGATGCTATTGTAAATGGACTTGTAAATTTCATTTTCAGATTGTTTATTGTTAGTATACAGAAATGTAACTGATTTTTGTGTGTTAACTTTGAATCCTGTTACTTTGCAAAATTCATTTATTAATGCTAACATGTGTGTTGTGTGTGTGTATGTGTGTGTGTAATCTTTATGGTTTTCTACATATTAAGATCATATTAACTATAAACAGATAATTTTACCTCTTTTTTTCCCACTTGAATGCCTCTTCCTCTGTTTCTTACCTAATTTCTAGCCCTGGCTACAGCTTTCACTACTGTGTTAAGTAGAAGTTGTTAAAGTAGATATCCTTGCTGTATTTCTGATCTTAGGGGAAGACTTTCATTCTTTCACCAGTGAGTATGGTGATGTTCACTTTGGGTTTTTCATTTATGACCTTTATTGTGTGAGACAGTTTCCTTCTATTCCTAGTTTGTTGAATATATTTATCATGAAAGTGTGTTGAATTTTGTCAAATGTTTTTTCTGTTATCAATTGTGTTTTTTCCCTTCATTCTGATAATGTGGTGTATTCCATTTATCAATTTTTGTGCATTAAATCGTCTTTGGGTTCTAGGAATCCAGTGGTATCCTTGCATCCCAATTGGTCGTGCTTATAATCCTTTTAATAAGCTGCTGAATTCTGTTTGCTAGTATTTTGCTGAGGATTTTTGCATCAGTGCTCATAAGGGATACTAGTCTTTAGTTTTCCTTTCTTATAGTGTGTTTGTCTGCCTTTGGTATCAAGGTGATGCTGGCCTCATTGAATGAGT
Source organism: Smutsia gigantea (assembly GCA_032199065.1). Classification (NCBI taxonomy): domain Eukaryota; kingdom Metazoa; phylum Chordata; class Mammalia; order Pholidota; family Manidae; genus Smutsia; species Smutsia gigantea. The sequence goes on along the minus strand of JAVSCE010009464.1, from coordinate 246,239 downwards.
TAGGAAGCGTTCACTCCTCTTCAATTTTTGGAATGTTGAGAACCATTGCTAATGGTTCTTTAAATGTTTGGTGAAAGTCACCAAGGAGACCATCATGTACAGGGCTTTTCTTTGATTACTGATCAATCTCATTACCAGTTACAGGGCTATTCAGACTTTCTGTTTCTTTGTGATTTAGTCTTGGTATGTTTTGTGTTTCTACAAATTTGTCTATTTCATCTAGGTTATCCAATTTGTTGGCATTTAGTACTCTCTCATAATCCTTTTCCTTTCTGTAGAATCAGCAGTAATATCCCCACTTTGATTTCCAATCTTAGTAATTTGAATCTTTTTTTCATAGTCCATCTAGCTAGAGGTTTGGCAATTTTGTTGGTCATTTCAAAGAACCAACTTCTGGTTTCATTGATTTTTCTCTGTTGTTTTTCCATTCTCTTATTTCATCTGTCCCTGCTCTAATCTTTATTTCCTTTCTTCTGCTAATTTTGGATTAAGTTTGCTCTTCTTCTCATTCCTTAAATTGTGAAGTTAGGTTGTTGATTTGAAATCTTTCTTGTATGGAATCATTTATAGCTTTAAATTTCCTCTTTAGCTCTACTTTGATTGCATCCCATAAGTTTTTGTATGTTGTGTTTTATTTCCATTCATCTCTAAGTATTTTCTGATTTTCCTTGTGATTTCTTCTTTGACCCATTGGATATTTAAAGTATGTTGTTTGATACCAAAATTTTTTCCAGTTTTCCTGCTGTTACTGATTTCTAAGTTCATCCATTGTGGTCACAGAAGATACTTTGTATGATATCTAACTTTTCTGTTGAGACTTAATTTGTAGCCTAGTATATGGTCTGTCCTTGAGAATATCCCAAATATGCTTGGGAGGAATATATATGCTATTGTTGGGCAGAGTGTTCTGTCTATGTCTGTTAGGTCTACTTTGCCCATTGTGTTGTTTAAGTCCTCTGTTTCCTTATTTATCTCTGTGGGTGTTCTCTTCATTATTGTAAATGGGGTTTTGAAGTCTATTATTGTAGAACTGCCTATTTCTTCCTGCAGTTTTAGCAGTTTTTCTTTATATATTTTGATGGCCTATCATTAGGCACATAAATGTTAATAAATCTTTCTGTATTGAACCTTTTATTAATGTATAATGTCCTCCTTTGTCTCTTGTAACTTTTTAAAATTTAATGTCTGTTTTGTCTGATGTTAGTATACCGACTCCCACTCTCTTTTGGTTACTGTCATTTTGCTATTTCTCTTCTATATGCCTTATAGCTTTTTTTATCCCTCATTTCCTGTATTACTGGTTCCTTTTGTATTTACTTGTTTTGTTGAAGTGAAATATTTAAAACCTTTCTCATTTTCTTTTGTATATATTCTATAGCTGTTTCCTTTGTGGTTACTATGGGAGATTACATATAACACCGTAAAGTTATAACACCCTAACTTGAATGTCTATCAGCTTAACTTCAATAACATACCAAAACCCTGCTTTTTTAAAATATAATTTATTTTATTATCATTAATTTACAATTACATGTGCAATATTACGATTATTAAACTACCCCTTCATCAGGTCCCCCCACCAACCCCATTACAGTCACTGTCCATCAGCGTAGTGAGATGCTATAGAATCACTACTTGTCTTCTCTGAGTTGTACTGCCCTCCCCGTGCCCCCCCAACATTACATCTGCTAATCGTAATGCCCCTTTTTCCCTCTTATCCCTCCCTTCCCGCCCATTTTCCCAGTCCCTTTCCCTTTGGTAACTATTAGTCCGTTCTTGGGTTCTGTGAGTCTGCTGCTGTTTTGTTCCTTCAATATTTTTTCTTTGTTCTTATACTCCACATATGAGTGAAATCATTTGATACTTGTCTTTTTCGGCTTGGCTTATTTCACTGAGCATAATACCCTCTAGCTCCATCCATGTTGTTGCAAATGGTAGGATTTGTTTTCTTCTTATGGCTGAATAATATTCCATTGTGTATATGTACCACCTCTTCTTTATCCATTCATCTACTGATGGACACTTAGGTTGCTTCCATTTCTTGGCTATTGTAAATAGTGCTGCAATAAACATAGGGGTGCATCTGTCCTTTTCAAATTGGGCTGCTGCATTCTTAGGGTAAATTCCTAGGAGTGGAATTCCTGCAAAACCCTGCTTCTTTACAGCTCTGATCCTACACTACACTTTTTGGTTGTTTATATCACAGATTACATCTTTATAGATTGAGGTGCCCAAAATATAAACTAACTATTCTTTTAAATGCATTAGTCTCTCAAATTATGTTGAAAACAAGATTTGGAATTACAAACCAAAGTTACAGTAATACTAGTTTTTAGGCTAACAGTTGTTTCTTTCTTTAAGTGTTAGTCTCTTAAATAATGTAGAAAACATACAGTTGTAAATCTTTATTACAATAATTCTAGTTTTTATAATTACCCATGTATTTATCTTTATTAAAGTATTTATTTCTCTGTATAGCTTCAAGTTATTATCTTATATCTTTTTATTTCACCTTGCAGGATTCCCTTGAACATTTCTTGCAGGGGAGATCTAGTGGTAATAAAAACTCTCTAAGGAAATGTCTTAATTTCTCCCTCTCTTTTGAAGGACAGTCTTGCTGAACATAGGATTCTTGGTTGACAATTTTTTCTTTTAGCACTTTAAATATACTGTCCACTGCTTTCTGACCTCTAAAGTTTCTGATGAGAAATTTGCTTATAATCTTACTGAGAATCTCTTGTATGTGATGAGTCATTTTTCTCTTGCTGCTGAGCTTTTGAAAATTTGATTATAATGTGGGTCCATGTAGGTCTTTTTTAGTTTGTCTCTCCTGGAGTTTATTGAGCTTCTTGGATGTTTATATTCATGTCTTTCATCAAATTGGGGAAGTTTTCAGCCATTATTTTTTCAAATATTTTCTCTTTTCCTTTTCTCTTTTCTTTTGAGACTCCCACTGTGAATGTGTTGGTCCACTTGTTGGTGTCCTACAGAGCTCTCTGTCTCTGTTCACTTTTCTTCAGTCTGTTTCCTTTTGTTCCTCAAACTGAATAATTTCCCTGCCTTATCTTAAAGTTCTAATTCTTTTTTCTGCTTGCTCACATCCGCCTTTGAATTTCTTAGAGAAATTTTCATTTCAGTTACTGTATTTTTCAGCTGAAGAATTTCTTTTTTGGTTTCTTTTTAGGTTTTCTGTTTCTTTATTGATATTTCCATTTTGTTCAGACATTGTTCTCTTGACTTTCTCCACATCTTTAGTTCTTTGATGAGAACCTTTTAGACAGTTGTTTTAACATCTTTGTCTAGTTTATCTGCCATCAGATATTTTTTAGGGATGGTTTCTGTTGATTTAATTTTTCCTTTGAATGTGCCATACTTCCCTGTTTCTGTGTATGCCTTGTGTTTTTTTTTTTTTAACTGGACATTTGAATTTAATAATGGTAACTGGAAATTAGATTCTCTTCCCTCCCAGAGTTTGATGTTTTTTATTTTCATTTTCTTCCTTCCTTCCTTCCTTCCCTCCCTCCCTTCCTTCCCTTTTTTACTGTTATAGGCTGTCTCAGTGCTGGGGTCAGCCTTAGGTGTAAACTTAAGGTCTTCTCACAACTTTTCTGAGTCTTTCCTGGGGCATGCTCAGTCACTTTATAATTTTTCCTGGTATAAGTGACACTTTTTTAATGTACTAGTGTTTAGTGTGTGGCTCCCAAAAGGGGAAAAAATGAAAAATGAAGGGGTGATAAAAAGTCACTGGTCTTTTAAATCACCTGGAAATTCAACCCAAGGTGGAGGGGCTTGCTACAATGAGGGGAGGTGCAACAATAATGGCTGCCTGACTGCACCTCTGTGATTAGAAGCAGCAGTCAGCAGTCAGAGCACAGATCCCCAGTATTTGGAGGATCAGATTGTTTTGCCTGCTCTGCTCCCACAAGCTCTATGCAAGGTACTCCAGGAACATGTGCATAATTGTCTATCATGTGGCTGAGGGAGGGGTTGAGTAGCAGCTGCTATCCTAAGGTGAAATTATAATCGACCACAATTAACCTTCAAAGTCTTACCCTGAAAGTTAGAAACCTTCAGTAGATTCCAGAGTTCCAAAATAATTACATCAGATAAATTATGCCAGTGCAGTTGTTGCCAGGTGGGGAGACAGATTCCTAGTGCTTCCTACTTCACCATCTTCCCAGAATCCTCTTCTGTAAGGTAATTTTTGTAAGACCACAGGAATATCTTGTTTTTGAGTAACACTTTACCCAGTATATTTGACATACATTTGTGATCCTGGCCTGTATCAGTTTTTGCATTAATGTTTGTGAAATGAAGTACATTTTCTAATTGCTTCATTACATGGTGTAATTAGTTTAAGATTTTGCTTTCTGAAAATATCTTTACCCTATCCTCACAGTTGATCAACAATTGATTGGATCTAGAATTTTAGTTTGAAAATAATTTTCCTTCAGAATTTTGAATGCATTGTTTTACTACCTTCAAGTTTCCAATGTAATTGTTGATAAATATGACAAAATTTCTGATTCTTGATCCTTTGCATGTGACCTTTTTTTTGTCTCTAGAAGCTCATAGAATCTTTCTTTGTCTTCAGTTTTTGAAATATGAGTGATATGCCTTGGTGCCTGTCTTTATTTGTTGTAGTAGGCCCTTCATGGGCCTTTGTAATATAATGTAATGATAATCATGCCCTTTTAATGTTAGGAAGTTAATTGAATTAGTATATTATTTATATCTTGCCCTCCATTTTGTTCTGTTGTCAGTTTTGGGATCTATTATTCATATATTGGACTTTCTGAACAGGTTCTCTAATCTCATCTTTTCTCTCCTGTTGTTCATCTCTTTGTCTTTTTATTCTGATTTACTAACAGTTTTTCTCAGTTTTATTTTCTAATTCCTGTATTGAGTATTTTCATTGCTCTGATGCTGATTTTAACTTCTAAGAACTCTTTCTTGGTCCTTAAATGTTTTTTTTCAAAATGTCCTGTTGTGTTTCATGTACGTAATATCTTCTCCTAGCTCTCTTGGGGTAATAGTTCTTTAATATTAAAAATGTTTTAAGTTTTAAATTTTTGAAGTAATTTTAGACTTACAGAAAAGTTGCAAAGTTAGTACATTAAGTCCCTGCCTACTGTAGCTTCACTAAGTCACCTTAATGTTAATATGTTACATACCACAGTACCTTTATCAAAACTAAGAAGTTAGTATTGGTTCAATACTATTAACTAAGCTATAGTCTTAACTCAGATTTTCCCAGTTCTTTTTTTTTTTAACTGATGTGTTTTTTTTTTATTTGTTTCAGGATCTGTTTCAAGATTTTTTGTTCTAGGATTTTTGTTGCAGAATACCACACTGCGTTCAGACGTGTTCTTAGCCCTCCCCACCTCCAGTATGTGATAGTTTCTTAGTCTTTCCTTTATAAAAAATTACATTGACAATTTTGATGAGGACTGTCCAAGTAGTTTGTAGAATGTAGGTCAAATTTGTCTGATATTTTCTCATGATTATACTAGGATTATTGGTTTTGACAGAAAACACTACAAAAGTGAGGTTGTCCCCCTTGTCCTCCCTCCCCCTGGGTTTTAATGTTTCTTATTTTGCATAATTTCTTCTAGCTGCATTTTTGCCATGTAGTAGGTTTTTCTCAGATATTTAGTAATCCTTAACTGTCTGCTTAATGTTAAGAGTGGGGATTGAAAAGTTGATTTGAGTTTATGGCGCTTGTTGACTATTAATGAAGTTCACTGTAGGGTGATCTGGTTGGGCATTTTAATTAATGAACTGCATGTTACTACTTGAGGTTTTATTCCCTTGGTCTGGCTAGATTTTGCAAAGAAAGATCTTCTAATATCCCCCATGGAAGGTGAAAATGGGGGAAAGAAGACTGCAAAGTCTTATTCAATGTTTACTCAGTCTTTCCATTTTCAGTATGTTGCCCTCCCCTTTATTGTTGCTGGTATCTACTGCCTAGAAACCCTGTTTAACCCACTATAGAGAATAAATCTTCTGTCTTTTTTCAGGTTGGTAGAGCAGTAGGTACCTAGTCTTACTACTTGGAAAGAAAAATCTAAGAATCTGAAGCTTCTGAAACAGAATTTCAACCAGTCCTCTTTATTGAGCTCTATCATTCACTTCCACTTCTTGAACATTTTGGAGATTCTATGATATAAATTGTATTGATTCTAAGTGTACCACAGATGACTTATGATTCAGTTTTCTTGGGTTTGTATAGGTCATTTACTGTTCCATATGCTTTTCAAGAAAATTAAAATTATCTTGCTGTTGTCTCCTCTACCTTTTTTGGGGGTGGGGGTGGGGTAGGAAGAAACAGTCTTTTTGTAGATTATGCCTTTTAAAAACTTACTTTTGTTTTATGGGACTTCAAGCAGGAGCAAAAGTAGATATGTGTTCAACCCACCATCTTTACCCAGAAGTTTCGCAAGACTTTTTAGAGATATCTTAAAAGCTTGTACCGACTTCATCCTTAAAAAATATTCTATATCCCTGGACTGAGAAGGAGCAGGATAGACAATTGTACCATATTATTTTCTCTGACTACTATTCCCTAAAGAAATATGCTCCTATTTTACAAAAAGAAAAAAACCCCAAATCTTTTTTTAAAATTTATTTTGGTATCATTAATCTACAATTACATGTGCAATATTATGGTGATTAAACTACCCCCTTCATCAGGTCCCCCCCACCAACCCCATTACAGTCACTGTCCATCAGCATAGTGAGATGCTATAGAGTCACTACTTGTCTTCTCTGAGTTGTACATCCCTCCCCATGCCCCCCTAACATTACATCTGCTAATTGTAATGCCCCTTTTTCCCCCTTGTCCCTCCCTTCCCACCCATTCTCCCCAGTCCCTTTCCCTTTGGTAACTATTAGTCCGTTCTTGGGTTCTGTGAGTCTGCTGCTGTTTTTTTCCTTCAGTTTTTTTCTTAGTTCTTATACTCCACATATGAGTGAAATCATTTGGTACTTGTCCTTTTCGGCTTGGCTTATTTCACTGAGCATAATACCCTCTAGCTCCATCCATGTTGTTGCAAATGGTAGGATTTGTTTTCTTCTTATGGCTGTATAATATTCCATCGTTTATATGTATCACATCTTCTTTATCCATTCATCTACTGATGGACACTTAGGAAAAACCCCAAATCTTAAACTGACTCTTGAAGGAAATGACCTCAAACTCTTACAACTATTCAGATCTGGTATTTTTTTCTCACAAGTCATCGTATTCTACCATCTGGTGTTTATTCACTTGCTCCTTTTTCATGGAATGTTCCTCCTGTCCCTTCTTGCTTACCTCCCCAGTTCTTCATTGCTAATACCTTCCCACTCCAGGAAGTCTTCCTTTATCCTTGTCCTATTACCACCTCTAAGTTTGGCTAAAGTGCCCTTCTCTTGTGTTTCCACACCTAGAAATTAGATGCTATTTGTAATTTTCCTTTAGGTTTCTATAGGCACCTCGCCAGGGACCAAATCTTTTTTGCCTTTGAATATACATAATCTAGCTCACTATGTGGAACACAAATGCTTGTTATTTAAAAATTTTAAACTTGTGGGAAAATGAAATTTGGCTTTAAAACTCTATAACTCTCTTATGGATACTAAATTAATATCAAAAATCCATTTAAAAGTTAATAAAATGACAAAAATGAAAAAGGCAAATTCAACAATTCTTTATGAAAAAATTTAAATGACATTACTATGGCTTAAAAGGCAAGGATGTGTTGCATTAGCCTGAATACTTTTTTATCAGTGGGTGTGAAAACTGTTTGCTGCATCTTTATTAGAATTGCTTGGAAAATACACTGTCACTTGAGTTCAAGGAACACGTGTTAAGTAAGTTTGGTAAAATCTGCTCTATTTTATTTAGAGAACTATCTCTGAATGAAATGGAGGCTGACTCTTATAAGTATATTAGCTATAATTAGCTTTACCCAATTTTCAGGATCATAGTTTACAGTTAGGGAGCCTTCTGTAATTATTTTCAAGAGTCTCCAAATAAGAGTTCAAGAACATACTATTTTTTTAAATAAGAGAGAATTTGACATTGCCAATAATTTGATATAATGAAGAAGAATTTTATTTGGATAAGCAGAATATCCTACACCTGTATCTGGGGTAAGGCCTCATTTTGGAGGTGATAAGATGGCAACTATATGAGCCTTACGCAGAGATCAACTCCTTTTTTTGTCCTCTTTCCAGAGAGAGAGAGGTCTTAACCTAATTCATGGCAAAGCTTTAGGGATCCCAAAGTGGTGTGCAAGCAAAATTTTGTGTGAGGGTTAATTTTTGTCGGGAAAGCATCCATAGATTTTTATCAGATTTTTAATAGTGTCTTGACCTAAGAAAGTTTAAAAATCATTGGTTTACATATTAACTCACTGTGCTTGCTCTCTAGTGAGGATTTAAAGTGGAGGGAGCAAAAGAGTGAGGATTGTGACTTTAAGACTTTTTTTGACACCACTCTCAATAAGATGTCATTGATATCATGATGTGTATATATAACTGATACAAAAATTAACAGAACAGTATTTATCCTTATAAAATATGGTGCACTCTTAACATTTTCTATTCTATTTCATTTCCACAATGTTGACTGTAATCCACTAAATAATTGCTTAATATTCTGCTTGGTAGTAACCCATAGTTTGAGCAACACTGGTGTAGTGCATCATAGTTTACATGACCCTTTCTATATACTCTCAGTCCTCACAGCAGTCCCCTGAGGTATATATGACCTTGTTTTTATTTTTACAGATAAGGAGGCTTGGAAACATTAAGTGGCTTGTTCAAACTAGCACTATCTGTACTTGGCAGAGAGTCAGAGTTTGATCTTGGGTCCTAGGTTTTGATTCCAGCCTCACTGCACCTTTGGTTACATCTGATCCAAACTATTTTTTCCTTCCTCTTCTCATTTTCCTTCCCTACCACAATTATAGGGAATAATACTAGCTCATAAATCCTAATTCTCCAGTTAACATACCCACACTGTCCCCAATTCTATCAGTTGTCATTTGGGGTCCTCGCTTAGAAGTTCTAGATTTCCCTACCTGTGTAATAGGTTCTTTCCTTCTGTTTTCTGCTCTCCCCTAGACCAGTGGTTCTCAAGCCTGGATTTGTGTCAGTGTCGATTAACTGTATATATTTAATATTCAGATCTCTGGCCCTCCAGCAGCAATTGTTAGTTGGTCTGGGGTAGAGTTTATACATAAATGTTTCAAAAAAATCTCTATAGGTGATTGTTATACACAGTCAAAGTTGAGAATTTCTACCCTGGATACATTTAAATTGTTGGGCATAGATAGAAACCCAGGGTTTAGGAAGTAGCTAGAGACTTCATTGGTCCCTTTGAATTTAGGAACTTAATATAACCTCTCCCCTGCCTCCCAGCCTTTGGATGGGTGTAACCGTTTGGAAACATAATCAGAGCCTGACAGAGTTGTAGAGAATCTAGTGCTTCTCTTCTCACTGCCTCCTTTTTGATGAAATACTGGAAATCATAGATTGGAATGTGTTCATTGAAGTGTGCAGTTGGAAAAGGCACCTTGTGAAATGGTAAGCTTGGATTATTGTTTAATATTTGATGAATAATAAAATTTTGAATGTATAATGCTTTTGATTTACTGATGTTGAATGAATAATAGTTAAACAACTGAACTTTATGCTCCAAGTTAAATAATAGAGTTGTCCAGAAAAATGATACTTTGTGTATTAGTTTTGTACTATGCTGAGCAAAACAGGAATTGATAAAATTTGGATTTCTTTTAAAAATACACACACACTTCAAATTTCTCTCTCTGTCTTTCTCTCTTTAGTTCTTTTTGGAGGTGGATATCTGCTCAGACAGTAAGAATTATAAGAGGTCAGTTACAAATAATGCTCTTTCATGTTTACAGTATGATAACATTTTTTAAAGTTTTATGTTAATATGCTAAAATATTAAGCTGTAGGCTTTTTTTGTTAACAGTTGCCTTCCACAAAAGAACATAGGCAGATTTAGGGGAGATAACCTTAAGTGAACAAGTCAGACAGTGTAGTATTCCACCACTGTTTGTCTTTAATTCAGGACTAGAAGCAATGGAAATGCGACAGGCTGTCGAGTAGCTTCTAGAGTGTCTGGGCAGCTTACTCAGTGATTTTCCATACATGACCTCTCTTTTCTGGTGGTTTGTAGGATTGCACCTAAGAATACCACTTAGTGGAGTTGCTGGCTGGTGGACAGGTTCTTTAGCTGTTGAAACACTTGAGGTGCTTACAGTCTTCACAGCCTTTTAGGGAAGGCTCCCTTTGTGTTCTTAGCTAGGAAAGAAAAAATTGAAGTTGATCTTATGGAACCTTCCATTTATTAGCTAATCATTTCTTGTTCTTCTCCCATGAGATCATGGAATGCTTCATTCTCACAAATTTTATTTTTTTTGTGTAGTCATTTAATTTTGGTCAAACTCTTAAGTTAGAACCTGCCTGAGTACCATATTTATTTCTCTTGTGAAAAAGGCAGCCATTATTTTCTGTGTTAGTTGAGAAGGAGTTTGGAATTTTTTTTTAATTTACTATTTTTAAACGTGATTATTCACTTCTCTAAAATATTGAAAGAAGTAGCTTTTTCGCTGCTGTACCTTTTGGTTCTTCAGAGTCGCCAATCTGTTAGAACTTTGCCCCCGCTCCCTACCTGCCTCCTTCTCTCCCTTTTTCCCCTCCTTCCTTTTTTTTCTCTTTTTAAGTGATTTGGGTTTTCTTTTAAGGTTCTGGAAGTGAGCCTCCCTATAAAACTTGGAGACATTAAAAAAAAATTGTTTTTAAAGAAACCTAATATTGCAAGTGTGATGTATGGTAAATTTGCATGTCAAGTTTTTCCTGTTGCATAATACTTTTGATTCTAGGTTTCAAAATAAAATTTAGCTGAAGCAATCTCCAACTCACTTTTAGGAAATGTCTGTAGGTATTTTTTAGCATTTCTGGAAATTTGTTATTACTGTTTTATTCTCCTAGCACAGTGGTTCTCAAACTTTTAACAATTGCTGAAATGTAGGTTATTGGGCCCTAACTTGTAGGTTTTGATTCAGTCAGTCCTGGGTAGAACCCCAAAATTTATACTTTTAACAGGCTCCCGGGTGCTGCTGCTGGTCTAGGAACCCCACTCTTTTAGAACTTCTGCTCTAGCACTTACAAATACTGTTTTGTTTTTGTAAATGAAAAAGCTCTGATTCACAAATAACACACAAATAATTGTGTATGTGTAATTTAAACATGTTTAGTGGTGATTCCCAAACATATTTAAATCTTGATATTTTGTTATCTAATGTCAAAGAACACTACTCTCTACTTGAGATATAAAAACCTCAAAGTGGTCTACAACATATAAATTTATTAGTAATAAATTTATTATTATCAGTTGATATAACATCTCTTAGAGCTCCTCAAAATCAGGATTGGGAATATTATTCTCTGAATTAGAATGTTGATCAGGCTACAGGCTGCTTAATACTAGTTGATATACAGTTTTAAAGTTTTTTTATAGGATTTTGGAGTGACAAAAATTACTGTTTCATTTAATTTAGGTTTTTATTACTGTTGTGGGCTTTGAACTATGTTTTGATCTTTGTTAATTAGTTTGCTAGTGATTACCAGTGTCTAATCCTGATTAGTAAAGCCCTACATCTGGAAAACTTGTTCTTAATTGAGATGACACCTCCATTATTTTAATTATAGATTATTTGTGATGTATAGTAGGTTCACTTTCTCCCTGTCAGTGTCAGGACATTAGACCAAAAAGCAGACATTTTTTGTGTGTGAATGTTTAACAGCTGTAATTTAAGAAAAAATCATGGGGACAAGTAGAGATTTTTTGTTTTTAATTAAAAAATACCCACCTGGAGTTTGCTGTACAGCAAACTGTGTGTGTGTGTGTGTGTGTGTGTGTGTGTGTGTGTGTGTGTGTGTGCACCGATTTTGTTCTGAAAACAGCAAGAATAATTTTAGCTGAGATTGCTTCACCTTTTCTTGTATATATATATGGCTTGCTTTACATATGTGTACATAAATATACACATGTATATATATTATACAGTTGTATAACATTTTATGGAGGCATATTTATACATAAATGCACTTATGTAAAATTCACAGCCTCTCACAATATAGTGTTTGGAACCAGATGAGATATGTAGTTTACTGCAAACACTCAGTTTCATATGACTATCACTATCCCCAAACCCTTACCCCACATTCTCCCAAATACTAAAAACCCAAATTACAATATTACAAAAATCAGCTTTCACATACTGCAAAAGTTTATCCATTGATGATAATTATCTCTTGGACATCACCAAATTGATAAACTGGGAATGGCTTATAAGTTTTTTGAGAGAGACTTCTTTGAGGAAAAGGGAAGTTGTTTAAATTTTTAGGTATGGTTGCCATAATCTGGATTTCTGTCCCTTGTAGAAAACAAAGGCCCTGAAATAGGATAGCCAAGGAAACTAATTCTCAAACTCTGCCTTACTTCAAGTGCCAGCTGTGGTATATTAGGTATAACCTGTGGCTTTCTTCAGAAATAGGTTGTTATCCATAACCTGCTTTTCTCACTGACTCTTCATTTTCCCCATAGCTCTGAGAGCTCATTTTGAAGGAATAATGACTGAACCATCCCCCTTAGCCAAACCTCTGGAGCTGAACCAGCACTCTCGATTCATAATTGGCTCTGTGTCTGAAGATAACTCAGAGGATGAGATCAGCAACTTGGTAAAGCTGGACTTACTGGAGGAGAAGGAGGGCTCTCTGTCACCAGCTTCTGTCGGCTCAGATACGCTCTCTGATTTGGGGATCTCTACCCTACAGGATGGCTTGGCCTTACACATGAGGTAAGACAGAGAAGTTTAAATATTTTATTTATTTAACCCATCCTGTTGGGTTCACCGATTTTGTTCTGAAAAGAGCAAGGATAATTTTAGCTGAGATTGCTTCACCTTTTCCTGTATCACTGGACTTAAAGCTTTGAGTAAGTGGGAAATGACATATTTTGCCTGGAGTGCAGGTTTTGAAAATCTCCCAAATGTTCCTCTCTACTTGTTCCTGTTCTTCCTACATGCTAGGTCTTTTAGTGAGATTTAGAGATTGAGAGTTAGGTTGAGGAATTTCAGTCTCTGTACTACTTGGACCTAACGTTTTAACTATCTTGATGATTGGAAGACTTTTGGAAGGGTGAGTGTAGTTGTAGTAATCTTGCTTTGAACTGCTTTATCTTTTCAGGAAGTTATGTTCTATTTCTGGTGGGGTTAGTCCTCAAAGACTTGTGCTAGGAACTAGAGGGTTACTCTGGAGCTTTTTTTCTCTAGAAACAATTCTTTATGTAATGTCAGTAAATAGTAACACTGGATTATTTGTATTTACTGATGTTTGATTATACAAGGGTGTGATGCACTAACTTTTGGTCATTTGCTTTGCATTTCTTGGATTAAAGGGTCTGAATTACTGGTTCTTGGTTTTCACTGTACATCAGAATTACTTGAGCAGCCTTAAGAAATGAGCCCCATCGCCAGAGATTCTGATTCATTTAATGTTGTCTTGGTGCAAGGGCATTTTTTTAAAAAGCTATCCAGGTGATTCCAATATACAGCCAGGGTTGAGATTATAGGTCTAGCCTACATAAAGATAAGTTAGGGTGACTATTGCTGCTGTTATTATCTTGGTTCTCCTATTATTAATGGATCATAAAATAATTCAGCTACTTTTTATATACTCAAGATACAGACTCTGTGGTAAAATCCCACATGGGTCTGGTGAATGTGACTGTCCTGTCATATTGTTTTCACTGGGGCTTTTGGGTCCTTTCTTCTGGAAAATGAGGTAGTGAGTGTCATGGTCACTCCCACTTGGCTATGTGGAGGTGGAGAGAAAAGGATTAAACAAGTTATGTAGAAAATTTCTAGAACTAAGAAGAACTAGAGAGATAATTTAGCCTAATGCCTTTTATTTAAATAGGTAAGAAAACTGAGGCCTAAAGAGGGTGAAATAACTTGCTTAAGGAGTAAATAGCTAGAGAACTGGAATTCAAAGTCAGATACCCTGATTGCATTTCAGTGACTTTTCTACTTTATTACTGACCACATAAGTGTCTTAATTACATAACTGGTTCAAGGTAGGTTTTAAGCAGTTAACAAAGTATTGATCCTTGAACAGCACAGGCATTGGGGCATTAACCTCACACCACACAATCAAAAATCTACATGTAACTTTTGACTCCCTAAAAATTTAAATACTAATAGTCTACTGTTGACTGGAAGCCTTACCAATAACATAAACAGTTGATAGACACATATTTTATATGTTAAATGTATTAAATACCATATTCTTAAAAGAAGCTAGAGAAATGAATGTTTTTACAAAGTATTGCAAATCTTCAAAAAATTTTCCAAAATATTTATTGAAAAAGTCCATGTATAAGTGGATCCTCACAGTTCAAACCCACGCGGTTCAAACCCATGTTGTTCAAGGGTCAACTGTTATAATCTAATCTCTGGGCTGAAAAGAGGAATAGAGGGCAGTATTTAGTGTTAGCCACATGGGGTCAGGTCTTTATCTTTATGTAATATTTCTTATTACTTTATAGTTCACTTAATGGTTGACCTGAAGGCTAATACTGGTGGTGGTATCTTACCCTGTCATTTGTAAATATGTGGGGGTTGTGACTGATGGGACAATAGTAGTCCTCTCTTATCCAAGTTGGATACGTTCCAAGACCCCCAGTGGATGCCTGAAACTATGGATAGTACTGAACCCTATATATACTATGTTTTTTCCTATACATACATAGCTATGAGTTTAATTTATAAATTAGGAACAGTAAGAGATTTATAGCAGTAACTAATAATAAAATAGAACAATTATAACAATGTACTGTAATAACAATTGTATGAGTCAAACACCTTATAGGTGTTTCTCTCTCTCAAAATATCTTATTGTACTGAACTCACCCTTGTTGTAATAATGTGGGATGATAAAATGCCTATGTGATGAGATGAAGTGACGTAAATGACATAGACATTGTGATGTAGCATTAGGCTACTATTGACCTTCTGACCATACATCAGAAAGAGGATCATCTGTTTCCAAGCTTCTGTTGACTGCCGAAAGTGAAATCATGGATAAAGGTGGGGGGGCTATTGTGCTTGCATTTAGCGGATTTAGGACCAATGATTCTAAACCTTCTTCAGTATACTTGGTAGTCCCACACAACCAAGAATTGTCCTCAAAAAAGTAATTGTTAGGAAAGACTGGGTTAAATCTAAATCTTTAAAGCCACACAGCATGTTGAGTAATTTGTCCAGTTTGAGACCATATGAAAAAGAATATCCATTTGTTGGATTAGGAAATTGTGAATTAAGCAATGGTGAGTTGAATAACATTATAGGAAACTTGGTTGATGATACTGCAAGGCAGTTTTTGGTTGCCAAGTCATTCCCAAAGTTGTTGGCTCTTATTGCAAAGACTGTGTAAGCAGTGGTATGACTGCCTGATGATTTTTTTTTTACATGCCGTGCTGTTCCAAAAGTCATGCCTGTAACTCATGGAGGAGCCATGGGTTGAAGTGTGATAGGCAGCCTGGAAGGAGACAGTGTCAGTTTCCATTTGCTTCTCAGCCAGCTAATGTTCCAAAATCAGTTCTCCACGGATCGATTCCTTAAGTAATTGTGGATATGTCGTCATTGTGGGTAATTTATATTGAGTCAAATTCACAATACTAAAACTCGTTTCTGACATCTGCCACTAATTACATATGTGACCACAGACAATTCATTTTACCTCTTTGGACTCATTTTCCTCATCTAGGAAAATGAATATACTGGTTCAGATACTCCTTGTCATTCCTTGAACCCAAAGTTAAATATAGACCGGCTGAGTTTTGGATTAGCTCCATGAATGAGTAGCCTAATCCTTCACTGGTGATAAAGATTAAGGGGACAGGTACATTCCTAAGAAGTGTTAACTGGAGGTCATCTAAAACCAAGTGAAGTGATTGCCATAGTATAGGATGAGAGTGGGCCTCTCTCTCAAGTTTAGGACTTAGTTTTAGGTGCTAAGAAATCTAGTGGGTGTGATGGGTAGGCAGAAATAGAAAATAGACTTTTCCAGAAGTGTTGCATATTTTCTAGAGTATAGATGAAAGACTGGTTGAATCACTTTCTAAGCTTTATGATCAAGACATTTGAAAATAACACCCTAAGAAAGTAGTTATTGCTTGATGGGAAGATAAAGGTCTCATTGTAGACATTGTGTTTTGGCTTTTTATTTTAGATAAGATCAGCTAGGGGTTGATATATTTCTGAACCTAATTATTAATGTTTAATTGAACATTTGGGAAGAAAGACCATTAAAGACTGCATGTGAGCATCTTAATTTTGATAACTAATGTACAACTTGGTGGCCATCTGGTTGTATGGATACTGACATTTTCTCTGCTCCTTGTGGGATGCCAGTTAAGGTCAGTTTGTTCTGCATACTTAAAATGCAGTTGTAAATCCACATCACCCCCACACTATCACACTGTCAACGAAACAAAGATTGTAATCAGTTTTGTCAACTAGAATCTGAACTCCTGTTTGAAGTCCGGTTGGAAACAGGTTAGCCCCCTAGTTGAGTCTTTTACGTCTTAGAGTAGTGTGATTTCTTTAAACCTTTTTAATCCTAAAATACATGTTACAGCATTTGAAACTCCATCACAATTTTCTCTTAAATTCTTAAAATAAATACTCAAAATATAAAATAGCCAACATTTTATGCTTTCAAGCATGTTTGCTTAATGACTTCATTTGAGAATAATCTGTAATTGCTGTTATTTATACATACATAAACCGAGCATAGGATGTTCTATAGCTGGGGTTTGAAATTGGAGTTACTGCTTTAGGAGGAGAGAGTGATTAAGTTCACCTAGGCAAAACTTCTTTCTTTTTTCACGCAATTCCACGAATGCCTGTATTTATCAATTCTTTTTTTTAATTAAGGTATTATTGATATACCCTCTTATGAAGGTTTCACATGAAAAACATTGTGATTACTGCATTCACCCACCCATATTATCCAGTCCCCCACCACACCCCATTGCAATCAATGTCCATCAGTGTAGTAAGATGCCATAGAGTCACTACTTGTCGTCTCTGTGCTACACTGTCTTCCCCATGATCCCCCCCACACCATGTGTACTAATCATAATACCCCTCAATCCCCTTCTCCCTCCCTCCCCACCTGTTCTCCCCACCCTCCCCGTTGGTAACCACGAGTCCCTTCTTGGAGTTTGTGAGTCTGCTGCTGTTTTGTTCCTTCAATTTTGCTTCACTGGTATACTCCATAAATGAGGGAAATCATTTGGTACTTGTCTTTCTCCAACTGGCTTATTTCACTGATCATAATACTCTCCAGTTCCATCCATGTTGTTGCAAATGGTAGGATTTGTTTGTTTCTTATGGCTGAATAGTATTCCGTTGTATATATCTACCATATCTTCTTTATCCACTCATCTATTGATGAACACTTAGGTTGCTTCCATATCTTGACTATTGTAAATAGTGCTGCAGTAAATGTAGGGGTGCATATGTCTTTTTGAATCTGAGAAGGTGTTTTCTTTAGGTAAATTCCTAGGAGTGGAATTCCTGGGTCAAATGGTATTTGTATTTTTAGTTGTTTGAGGAACCTCCATATTGCTTTCCACAATGGTTGAACTAGTTTACATTCCCACCAGCAGTGACAGAGGATACCCCTTTCTCTGCATACTCACCAGAGTTGTTGTTCTTAGTCTTTTCGATGCTGTGCATCCTAACTGATGTAGGGTTATCTCATTGTGGTTTTAATTTGCATTACCTAATAATTCGCTATGTGGAGTATCTTTTCATGTGCCTCTTGGCCATCTGCATTTCTTCTTTGGAGAATTCTCTGTTTGTATCCTCTGCCCAATTTTTAAATCGGGTTATTTGCTTTTTGGTTGTTGAGGCATGTGATTTCTTAATATATATTAGATGTCAACCCCTTATTGGATATGTCGTTTAAAAATATATTCTCCCAAAATGTAGGATGCCTTTTGTTCTGCTAATGGTGTCCTTTGCTGAACAGAAGCTTTTTAGCTTGATGTCCCATTTATTCATTTTTCCTTTTGTTTCCCTTGCCTGAGGAGATGCGTTCAGGAAAAAGTTGCTCATGTTTATATTCGGGAGATTTTTGCCAGGTGGTCTTCTAAGAGTTTTATGGTTTCATGACTTACATTAAGGTCTTTGATCATTTCAAGTTTACTTTGTGTATGGGGTTAGACAATAATCCAGTTTCACTCTCTTACATGTAGCTGTCCAGTTTTGCCAACACCAGCTGTTGAAGAGGCTGTCATTTCTTCACTGTATATCCATGGCTCCTTTATCGGATATTAATTGACCATATATGCTTGGGTTTATATCTGCGCTCTCTGTTCTGTTCCACTAGTCTATAGGCCTGTTCTTGTGCCAGTACCAAATTGTCTTGATTACTGTAGCTTTGTAGTAGAGCTTGAAGTCAGGGAGCATAATTCCCCCTGCTTTATATTTCCGTCTCAGGATTGCTTTGGCTGTTCAGGGTCTTTTATTGTTCCATATGAATTTTAGAGCTATTTGCTCTAGTTCATTGAAGAATGCTGTAGGCATTTTGATAGGGATTGCATTGAATCTGTAGATTGCTTTAGGCAGGAGGGCCATTTTGACAATATTAATTCTTCCTAGCCAAGAGCATGGGATGAATTTCCATTTATTAGTGTCCTCTTTAATTTCTTTTAAGAGCGTCTTGTAGTTTTCAGGGTATAGGTCTTTCACTTCCTTGGTTAGCTTTATTCCTAGGTATTTTATTCGTTTGGATGCAATTGGAATGGAATTTTTTCCTGATTTCTCTTTCTGAGAAATCATTAGTGTATAGGAATGCAACAGATTTCTGTGTATTAATTTTATATTCCGTAACTTTGCTGAATTCAGATATTAGATCTAATAGTTTTGGAGTAGATTCTTTAGGGTTTTTTAATGTAAAATATCATGTTATCTGCAAACAGGGACAGATTGAGTTGTTCCTTGCCAATCTGGATGCCTTTTATTTCTTTGTGTTGTTTGATTGCCCTGGCTGGGACCTCCAGAACTATGTGGAATAAAAGTGGGGAGAGTGGGCATCCTTGTCTTGTTCCCGATCTTAAAGGAAAAGTTTTCAGCTTCTCACTGTTAAGTATAATGTTGGCTGTGGGTTTGTCATATATGGCCTTTATTACGTTGAGGTACTTGCCCTCTATGCCCATTTTGTTGAGAGTTTTTATCATGAATGGATGTTGAATTTTGTCAAATGCTTTTTCAGCATCTGTGGAGGTGATCATGTGGTTTTTGTCCTTTTTGTTGTTTAGTGCATGATGTTGATGGATTTTCAAATGTTGTACCATCCTTGCATCTCTGGGATGAATCCCACTTGATCATGATGGATAATCTTTTTAATGTATTTTTGAATTCAGTTTGCTAATATTTTGTTGAGTATTTCTGCATCTATGTTCATCAGGGATATTGGTCTGTAATATTCTTTTTTTGTGGTGTCTTTGCCTGGTTTTGGTATTAGAGTGAGGTTGGCCTCATAGAATGAGTTTGGGAGTATTCCCTCCTCTTCTACTTTTTGGAAAACTTTAATGAGGGTGGGTATTAGGTCTTCCCTAAATGTTTGATAAAATTCAGTAGTGAAACCTTCTGTTCTAGGGGTTTTGTTCTTAGGTAGTTTTTTGATTACCAATTCAATTTCTTTGCTGGTAATTGGTCTATTCATATTTTCTTTTTCTTCCTGGAACAGCCTTGGAAGGTTGTATTTTTCTAGAAAGTTGTCCATTTCTTCTAGGTTATCCAGTTTGTTAGTGTATAATTTGTCATTGTATTCTCTCATAATTCTTTGTATTTCTCTACTGTTCGTAGAGATTTTCCCTTTCTCATTTCTGATTCTGTTTATGTGTGTAGATTCTTTTTTTCTTGAAAAGTCTGGCTAGTGGTTTATCGTTTTTGTTTTTTGTTTATTTTCTCAACCAGCTCCTGCTTTCATTGATTATTTGTATTGTTTTATTCTTCTCAATTTATTTATTTCTGCTTTAATATTTTTTATATCCCTCCTTCTACTGACTTTGGGCCTCATTTGTTCTTCCTTTTCTAGTTTCATTAATTGTGAGTTTAGACTGTTCATTTGGGATTGTTCTTCTTTCCTGAGATAGGCCTGTATTGCAAGATATTTCCCTCTTAGCACGGCCTTCGCTGCGTCCTACAGATTTTGCGGTGTTATGTTTTTGTTGTCATTTGTCTCCATGTATTGCTTGATCTCTGTTTTTATTTGGTCATTGATCCATTGAATATTTAGTAGCATGTTATTTAAGCCTCCATGTGTTTGTGGGCTTTTTCATTTTCTTTGTGTAATTTATTCCTAGTTTCATACTTTTGTGATCTGAGAAGGGGGTTGGTACAATTTCAGTCTTTTTGAATTTACTAACGTTCTTTTTGTGGCCTAGTGTATGATCTATTTTTGAAAATTTTCCATGTGCACATTGGAGGGATGTGTATCCTGTTGCTTTTGGATGGAGTGGTGTATAAATGTGCGATAGGTCCATTTGTTCTAATATGTTGTTCAGTGCGTCTGTCTCTATTTATTTTCTGTCCGGTTGATCTGTCTTTTGGAATGAGAGGTGTGTTGAAGTTTTCTAAAATGAATGCATTGCATTCTATTTCCCCCTTTAATTCTGTTAGTATTTGTTTCACATATGTAGGTGATCCTGTGTTGGGTGCATAGATATTTAAAATAGTTATATCCTCTTGTTGGACTGACCCTTTTATCATTATGTAATTGTCCTTCTTTTTCTCTTGTGACTTTCTTTGTTTTGAAGTCTATTTTGTCTGATAAAAGTGCTGTAACTCCTGCTTTTTTCTCACTATTAGTTGCATGAAATGTCTTTTTCTATCCCTCTACTTTCAGTCTGTGTATGTCTTTGGATATGAATTGAGTCTCTTGTAGACAGCATATAGATGGGTCTTGTTTTTTTATCCATTCTGTAACTCTTTGTCTTTTGATTGATGTATTCAGACCATTTACATTTAGGGTGATTATCGATAGGTATGTACTTATTGCCATTACATGCTTTAGATTCGTGGTTACCAAAGGTACAAGGGTAATTCCTTTACTATGTAACAGTTTAATTTAACTCCCTTCATATACTATTACATACACAACCTAAAGCTTCTCTTTATTTTTCCTCCTCCATTCTTTGTATGTTATGAATCATATTCTGTACTCTTTGTCTAGCCCTTGGGTGACATCTATTTAGCCTTAGAAATACTTCCATCTATAGGAGTCCCTCCAAAATGCACTGTAGAGGTTTGTGGGAGGTAAATTCTCTCAGCTTTTGCTTATCTGAAAATTGTTTAATCCCTCCTTCAAACTTAAATGATAGGCTTTCCGGGTAGAGTATTCTTGGCTCAAGTCCCTTCTGCTTCATTGCATTAAATGTATCATGCCACTCCCTGGCCTGCAAGGTTTCTGTTGAGAAGTCTGATGATAGCCTGATAGGTTTTCCTTTCTGTGTGATCTTTTTTCCCTCTCTTGCTGTTTTTAACAGTCTCTTTATCCTTGATCTTTTCCATTTTAAGTATTATATGTCTTGATATTGTCTTCCTTGGGTCCCTTGTTTAGGGAGATGTGTGCACCTCTATGGCTTGAGAGACTATCTCCTTCCCCAGATTGGGAGAATTTCCAGCAATTACGTCCTCAGTAACACTTTCTATCCCTTTTTCTCTCTTCTTCTTCTTCTTGTACCCCTATAATGTGAATATTGTTCCGCTTGGATTGGTTACACAGTTCTCTCAATATTTTTTCATTCTTACAGATTCTTTTTTCTCTCTGTGCCTCAGCTTCTTTGTATTCCTCTTGTCTAATTTCTATTCCATCTACTGTCTCTTCAACTACAATTAATCTACTTTTAAATCCTTCCATTGTATGTTTCATTGCAGATGTGGAATTTCTTAATGATTGAATCTCTGACTTAAATTCTTTCCTGAGTTCTTGAATATTTTTCTGTACCTCCATAAGCATGTTCATAATTTTTATTTTGAACTCTTTCAGGAAGATTGTTGAGTTCAGTTTCATTTGGCCCTTTTTCTGGGGTTTGTCATATTTTGGTCTGAACCATGTTCTTTTGACATTTCATATTTCTCTGTGGTGCCCACTAGTGCATAGAAACTTCAGTCTCTGGAGCTACTCAGCCCCTAGAGTGAACTTGGGGGTCATAGGAGAGTGGAGCTGGAGCCTGGGGGGTGGAAAGATTTGTTTCCTCATTCCCATCTGCGGTGCCTGTCTCCAGTGTCAGAGCCAGTGGGCAAAGCACATACATGTAAGCCTCTGTGCTTTGCGTCTCTAGCTGTTGTAGGCTGGGCCTCCCTTTGGCTCGCCTGACACCAGCACAGTTATTCCCGATTTGCAAGCAGGTGCCTGCAGGCCAAGAGGAAGGCTCAGCAGGCTGTGTGTCACAGTGGGGGGCCTCGGAGCTGAGTATGCAGCCTCGGGGATGGAGCACCTGAAGCTCCTCAAAGTTCCCAACCTGTTGGGCAGAGCACACCCAGACAACCTTGTCCAACTCTCTCTTCTCCCATGCAACAAGCTCCTTGCAAACTCCGCCCCTTCAGCAGCCCTCTTGCTGCTAGGCAGCCTCCCAGACCGCCGGCCCTTCGTCTGACACAGAACAGTCAGGTGTGGATCCCATCCTCCACAAATGGCTGGAATTTCCACCTCACTAGCTCTCCGCCCATCCAAGCTCCCCAGTGCCCAGAGCACCACAGAATATAGGCTTTCCCTCAAAAAGCAGATCTCCAGGGCTACGTGTTCAGCAGTCCCAGGCTTCCACCCCCTCCCCATTCTTTTTCTCTTCCTCCCGCCAGTGAGCTGAGGTGGGGGAAGGGCTTGGGTGCCGCTGGTTTAAGGCTTTTGTATATTACCCTGTTTCCTGAGGTCTGCTCTATTTGTAAGGTCTGTATGCAGTCTGGTTCAGCCTTCTTTTTTCATGCTTTTTTAGGGTTAGTTGTATAAATTAACTATATTTTTGTACCATTTGTGGTTTTGGGAGGAGTTCTCCATATCACCTCTCACGCCATCTGGAGTCGAATCTCTTGGCGTAATTTATATCTAGTTTCATAACATTGTGGTCTGATAAGCTGGTTCATACAAGTTCAATCTTTTTGAATTCACTGAGGCTCTTTTTGTGGCCTACTATATGATCTATTCTTGAAAATGTTCCATGTGTACTTGAGAAAAATGTGTATCCTACTGCTTTTGGATGGAGTGTTCTGTGGATGTCTATTAGGTCCATCTGTTCTAATGTTCTGTCCAGGGCCTCTGCCCCCTTTTTATTTTCTGTCCGGTTGATCTGTCTTTTGGAGGGACTCGAGTATTGAAGTCTCCTGAAATGAATGCATTGCATTCTGTTTCCCCCTTTTAATTCTGTTAGTATTTGTATCACATATGTAGGTGCTCTTGTGTTGCATGCATAGGTATTTATAGTGATTACATCCTCTTGTTGGACTGACCCCTTTATCATTATGTAATGTCTTTCTTTGTCTCCTGTGACTTTCTTTGTTTTGAATTCTATTTTGTCTGATAGGAGTACTGCAATTCCTGCTTTTTTCTTACTATTAGTTGCATGAAATATCTTTTTCCATCCCTTCACTTTTAGTCTGTGTATGTCTTTGGGTTTAAAGTGAGTCTCTTGTAGGCAGCATATGGATGGGTCTTGTTTTTTTATCCATTCAGTGACTCTGTGTCTTTTGATTGGTGCCTGCAGACCATTTATATTTAGGGTTATTACCAGTAGGTATGTACTTATTCCTATTGCAGGCTTTAGATTCGTGGTTACCAAAAGTTCAAGGGTAACTAACTTAGTATCTAACAGTCTAACTTAACTCACTTAGCATGCTATTACAAACACAATCTAAAGGTTCCTTTTTTATTTTTCCTCTTTTTCTTCCTCCTCCATTCTTTATATATTAGCTGTCATATTCTGTACTCTTTGTCTGCCCCTTGAGTGACTTTGGGGATAGTTGATTTAATTTTGCATCTGCTTAGTAATTTATTGTTCTACTTTCTTTACTGTGGTTTTATTTCCTCTCATGACATCTATTTAGCCTTAGGAACACTTCCATCTATAGCAGTGCCTCCAAAATACACTGTGGAGACAAGTTTGTGGGAGGTAAATTCTCTCAGCTTTTGCTTATCTGGAAATTGTTTAATCCCTCTTTCAAATTCAAGTGATAATCTTTCCAGATAGAGTATTCTTGGCTCAAGATCCTTCTGCTTCATTGCATTAAATATATCATGCAACTCCCTTGTGGCCTGTGAGGTTTCTGCTGAGAAGTCAGGTGATAGCCTGATGGGTTTTCCTTTTATGTGATCTTATTTTTCCTCTGGCTGCTTTTAATAGTCTGTCCTCATCCTTAGTCTTTGTCATTTTAATTATTATTGTCTTCATGTTGTCTTTCTAGGGTCCCTTGTGTTGGGATATCTGTGCACCTCCATGTCCTGAGAGACTGTGTCCTTCCCCAGATTGGGAATTTTGCAGCAATTACCTCCTCAAAGCACTTTCTATCCCTTTTTCTCTCTCTTCTTCTGGTACTCCTATAATGCGAGTATTGTTCTGGTCACACAGTACTCTCAATATTCTTTTATTCCTAGAGATCCTTTGTTCTCTCCCTGCCTCAGTTTCTTTGTATTCCTCCTTTCTAATTTCTATTCCATTTACCTTCTCCTCCACTGTATCTGATCTGCTTTCAAATCCATCCATTGTATGTTTCATTTCTGATAGTGAATTCCATAGTGATTGAACCTCTGTCCGGAATTCTTCCCTGAGTTTTTGTATATTTTACTATACGTCCATGAGCATGTTTATCATTTTTATTTTGAAATCTTTTTCAGGAAGATTGATGAGTTCAGTTTCATTTGATCCATTTTCTGGTGTTTGTGGGATTTTGGTTTGAACCATGTTCCTTTGACATTTTATATTTCTATGTGGCTCCCTCTAGTGCCCAGAAGCTCACTTCCCTGGAGCTGCTCAGCCCCTGGAGCGATGTTCTGGGTCCTAGGGGAGCTGCGTTGTTGCCTGGTAGGAGGAGAAAAGAGCTGTTTCCTTCTTCCGCCTGCTGTGCCTGTCTCCACTGCCAGAACCAGTTGGCTGAGCACACAGGAGCAAGGCTCTATGCTTTTGTTTTAAGCTACCATGAGCAGGGCTTCCCCCTGGCTGGCCTGATGCCAGGACAGGAACTGCCGGTTTGTGAGCTAGTTGTGGGCTGTCCCAGAGTAAGTGTCAGCAGGATGTGTAGCAAGGTGGGGGGCCTTGGAGCTGTGTAGCCAGCCAGGGGGATGGAGCACCTGAAGCTCCGGAAATTTCCCAATCTGCTGAGCAGCGTGCCAAGAAAATTTTATCCACTTATCCTTTCTCCTGAGCAGTAAGCTCTGTGCATTCCTTGTCCCTTTAGCAGCGTGTCGCTGTTCGGAAGTCTCTCAGACTGGCGGCCTTTCTTTTGTCCCAGAGCAACTGAATGTGGATCAGTTTTCCACAAGCACCTGGAATCTCAAGTCTGTCCAGGTATTCCGCCTATCTTAGCTTTACAACCCTCTAATCTCCAGAGCTCCCTGCATTATTGGTTGGTGCTCCCAGAGCAGATCTTCAGGGCTTGGTGTTCACCAGTCCTAGGCCTCCACACCCTCGTTGCTCCATTTCTCTTCCTCCTGCTGGTGAACTGGGGTTGGGAAAGGGCTTGGGTCCCCCCAGATCATGTCTTTGGTACATTACCCTGGTCCATGACGTCTGTTCTTTTCTTCTGGTATATGCAATCTGGCACAGCCTTATTTCCTGTGTTCTTTCAGGATTAATGGTATTCATTTTTTTAAATAATTTATTTTGGTATCATTAATATACAATTACATGTGCAATATTATGATTCTTAAACTACCCCCTTCATCAGGTCCCCCCCACCAACCCCATTAGAGTCACTGTCCATCAGCATAGTGAGATGCTATAGAATCATTACTTGTCTTCTCTGAGTTGTACAGCCCTCCCCGTGCCCCCCCAACATTACATCTCCTAATCGTACTGCACCTCTTTCCCCCTTGTCCCTCCCTTCCCACCCATCCTCCTCAGTTCCTTTCCCTTTTGTAAGTGTTACTCCATTCTTGCGTTCTGTGAGTCTGCTGCTGTTTTGTTCCTTCAGTTTTTTTCTTTGTTCTTATACTCTACATATGAGTGAAATCTTTTGATACTTGTCTTTTTCTGCTCGGCTTATTTCACTGAGCGTAATACACTCTAGCTCCATCCATGTTGTTGCAAATGGTAGGATTTGTTTTCTTCTTATGGCTGAATAATATTCCATTGTGTATATGTACCACATCTTCTTTATCCATTCATCTACTGATGGACACTTAGGTTGCTTCCATTTCTTGGCTATTGTAAATAGTGCTGCAATAAACATAGGGGTGCATATGTCTTTTTCAAACTGGGCTGCTGCATTCTTAGGGTAAATTCCTAGGAGTGGAATTCCTGGGTCAAATGGTATTTCTATTTTGAGTTTTTTGAGGAACCTCCATACTGCTTTCCACAATGGTTGAACTAATTTGCAGTCCCACCAGCAGTGTAGGAGGGTTCCCTTTTCTCCACATCCTCGCCAACATTTGTTGTTGTTTGTGTTTTGGATGTTGGCCATCCTCACTGGTGTGAGGTGATATCTCATTGTGGTTTTAATGTACATTTCTCTGATGATTAGTGATGTGGAGCATCCTTTCATGTGCCTGTTGACCATCTGAATTTCTTCTTTGGAGAACTGTCTATTCATGTCCTCTGCCCATTTCTTAATTGGATTATTTGCTTTTTGTTTGTTGAGGTGCGTGAGTTCTTTATATATTTTGGATGTGAACCCCTTATCGGATATGTCATTTATGAATATATTCTCCCATACTGTAGGATGTCTTTTTGATCTACTGATGGTGTCCTTTGCTGTACAGAAGCTTTTCAGCTTGATATAGTCCCATTTTTTCATTTTTGCTTTTGTTTCCCTAGCCTGGGTAGATATATTCATGAAGAAGTTGCTCATGTTTATGTCCAAGAGATTTTTGCCTATGTTTTTTTCTAAGAGTTTTATGGTTTCATGACTTACATTCAGGTCTTTGATCCATTTTGAGTTTACTTTTGTGTATGGTTTTAGACAGTACCTCAGTTTCATTCTCTTACATGTAGATGTCCAGATTTGCCAGCACCAGCTGCTGAAGACGCTGTCATCTCCCCATTGTATATCCAAGGCTCCTTTATCATATATTAATTGACTGTGTATGTTTGGGTTAATGTTTGGATTTTCTCTTCTGTTCCACTGGTGTGTGGGTCTGTTTTTGTGCCAGTACCAAAGTGACTTGATTACTGTGGCTTTGTACTAGTGCTTGAAGTCATGGAGCGTAATTCCCCGTTTTATTACTCCTTTTCAGGATAGCTTTGGCTATTTGGGATCCTTTGTGGTTCCATATGAATTTTATAATTATTTGTTCCAGTTCATTGAAGAAAGCTGTTGATATTTTGATACGGATTGCGTTGAATGTGTAGATTGCTTTAGGCAGGATGGCCATTTTGACAATATTTATTCTTCCTAGCCAAGAGCATGGGATGAATTTCCATTTGGTAGTGTCGTCTTTAATTTCTCTTAGGAGTGTCTTGTAGTTTTCAGGGTATAGGTCTTTCACTTCCTTTGTTAGGTTTATTCCTAGGTATTTTATTCTTTTTGATGCAATTGTGAATGGAATTGTTTTTCTGATTTCTCTTTCTGTTAGTTTATCGTTAATGTATAGGAAAGCAACAGATTTCTGTGTGTTAATCTTGTACCCGACAACTTTGCTGAATTCAGATATTAGTTCTAGCAGTTTTGGAGAGGAGTCTTTAGGGTTTTTTATGTACAATATCATGTCATCTGCAAATAGTGACAATTTGAGTTCTTCTTTACCAATCTGGATGCATTGTATGTCTGTCTTTGTTTTGTGTGATTGCCATGGCTAGGACCGCCAGTACTATGTTGAATAAGTGGAGAGAGTGGGCATCCCTGTCTTGTTCCCGATCTCAGATGAAAAGCTTTCAGCTTCTCGCTGTTAAGTATGATGTTAGCTGTGGGTTTGTCATATATGGCCTTTATGATGTTGAGGTACTTGCCGTCTATACCCATTTTGTTGAGAGTTTTAATCATGAATGGATGCTGAATTTTGTCAAATGCTTTTTCAGCATCTATGGAAATGATCATGTGGTTTTTGTCCTTCTTTTTATTGATGTGGTGGATGATATTGATGGATTTTCGAATATTCTGCCACCCTTGCATCCCTGAGATCAGTCCCACTTGATCATGGTGTATGATCCTCTTGATGTATTTTTGAATTCGGTTTGCTAATATTTTGTTGAGTATTTTTGCATCTACGTTGATCAAAGATATTCGTTTGTAATTTTCTTTTTTGGTAAGGTCTTTGCCAGGTTTTGGTATTAGAGTGATGCTGGCTTCATAGAATGAGTTTGGAAGTATTCCCTTCTCTTCTATTCTTTGGAAAACTTTAAGGAGAATGGGTGTTATTTCTTCTGTATATCTCTGGTAGAATTCAGAGGTGAATCCATCTGGCCCAGGGGTTTTGTTCTTGGGTAGTTTTTTGATTACCGCTTCAATTTCATTGCTGGTGATTGGTCTGTTTAGTTTTTCTGTTTCTTACTTGGTCAGTCTTGGAAGGTTGTATTTTTCTAAGAAGTTGTCCATTTCATCTAGGTTTTCCAGCTTGTTAGCATATAGATTCTTATAATATTCTCTTATAATTCTTTGTATTTCTGTGGGATCCGTCGTGATTTTTCCTTTCTCATTTCTGATTGTGTTTTTGTGTGTAGATTCTCTTTTTCTCTTAATGAGTCTGGCTAGGGGTTTATCTATTTTGTTTATTTTTTCAAAGAACCAGCTCTTGGTTTCATTGATTTTTTTCTATTGTTTTAGTCTTAATTTTATTTATTTCTTCTCTAATCTTTATTATGTTCCTGCTTCTGGTGACTTTGGGCCTCATTTGTTCTTCTTTTTCCAATTTCAGTAATTGTGTCTTTAGACTATTCATTTGGGAATGTTCTTCCTTCTTTAAGTAGGCCTGGATTGTAATATACTTTCCTCTTAGAACTGCCTTTGCTGCGTCCCACAGAAGTTGTGGGTTTGTGTTGTTGTTGTCATTAGTCTCCATATATTTTTTGATTTCTGTTTTGATTTGGTCGTTAACCCATTGATTACTTAGGAGAGTGTTGTTAAGTCTCCAAGTATTTGTGAGCCTTTTTGATTTCTTTTCAAAATTTATTTCTAGTTTTATACCTTGTGATCTGAGAATTTGGTTTTTAGGATTTCAATATTTTTGAAATTACTGAGGTTCTTTTTGTGGCCTAGTATGTGGTCTATTCTGGAAAATGTTCCATGTGCACTTGAGAAGAATGTGTATCCTGTTGCTTTTGGGTGTAGAGTTCTGTAGATGTCTGTTAGGTCCATCTATTCTAGTGTGTTGTCCAGTGCCTCTGTGTCTTTACTTATTTTCTGTCTGGTTGATCTGTCCTTTCGAGTGAGTGGTGTGTTGAAGTCTCCTAAGATGAATGCATTGCTGTCTATTTCCTCCTTTAATTCTGTTAGTATTTGTCTCACATATGCTGGCGCTCCTGTGTTGGGTGCATATATATTTATAATGGTTATATCTTCTTGTTGGACTGACCCCTTTATCATTATGTAATGTCCTTCTTTATCTCTTGCTACTTTCTTCGTTTTGAAGTCTATTTTGTCTGATACAAGTACTGCAACACCTGCTTTTTTCTCTTTGTTGTTTGCATGAAATATCTTTTTCCATCCCTTCACTTTTAGTCTGTGTATATCTTTGGATTTGAGGTCAGTTTCTTGTAGGCAGCATATAGATGGGTCTTGCTTTTTTATCCATTCTGTTACTCTGTGTCTTTTGATTGGGGCATTCAGTCCATTTACATTTAAGGTGATTATCGATAGATATTTACTTAATGCCATTGCTGGCTTTAGATTCGTGGTTACCAAAGGTTCAAGGGTTGCTTCTTTACTGTCTAACAATCTAACTTAAGTTTCTTGTTAAGTTATTGTAAACACAGTCTGATGTTTCTTTATTTCTCTCCCTTCTTATTCCTCCTCCTCCATTCTTTCTATAATAGGTGTTTTATTCTTTGTCTTTAGTTAGTATTTGGATGGTCTGCTTTCTTTGCTATGATTTTATTTTCTCTGGTGACATCTTTTTAGCCTTAGGTGTGCTTCCATCTAGAGCAGTCCATTTATGATATCCTGTAGTGGTGGTTTATGAGAGGCAAACTCTCTCAACTTTCGTTTGTCTGGAAATTGTTTAATCCCTCCATCATATTTAAATCATAATCGTGCTGGATACAATATTCTTGGTTTGAGGCCCTTCTGTTTCATCACGTTTAATATATCATGCCACTCTCTTCCGGCCTGTAAGGTTTCTGTTGAGAAGTCTGATGATAGTGTGATGGGTTTTCCTTTGTAGGTGATCTTTTTTCTCTCTCTAGCTGCCTTTAATACCCTGTCTTTACCTTTGATCTTTGCCATCTTAATTATTATGTGTCTTGGTGTTGTCTTCCTTGGGTCCCTTGTGTTGGCACATCTGTGGGCTTCCATGGACTGTGATACAGTTCTCTTAATATTCTTTCATTCCTAGAAATCCTTTTCTCTCTCTCTGCCTCAGCTGCTCTGTACTCCTGTTCTCTGATTTCTATTCCATTAACAGTCTCTTGCATCTCATCCATTCTGCTGTTAAGCCCGTCGATCACTTGTCTCATCTCTGCATTGTCTTTCCTCACTTCCCTCACTTCCTCCCTCAGCTCTTGCACATTTCTCTCTAGGTCCATCAGCGTGGTTATGACTTTTATTCTGAATTCTTTTTCAGGAAGACTGTGCATTTCCATCCCTTCAGACTCCCTCTCTGGGGTTGTCTGGTTGATTTTGGTGTGAACCATATTCCTTTGTCTTTTCATGGCTATAGAATTGGTCACTGATAGTTGCCACGTATGTCAGCTGGGCTCTTTAAGACTTTAAAAAGAGAAGAGAAAAAAAAAAGAAAAAACAAGAAGAAAGAAAGAAAGAAAAAAAGAAAGAAAAGAAAAAACAAAAACAAACAAAAAAATGCCCATCGGACGTAGATTCTGTGGGAATGCTGTAGGTGGTGCTATTGCCCCACTATTCCACAGCTGTGACTGCGCCGCTCCGCAGGGCCCTTTATCGCTCTGGCATGGGTGGGAACGAATAGGAGGCTGTTGATCTCAGTGAGAAGTGTAAGTATGGCTATGCTTCCTAGTCACCAGCTAAGGCGTCTGAAACTCCCCAGGACTCCCAGCTGCTGGGCTGAGTGTGCTGGGGCGATCTGGCTTCTCCGCTGGGCTCCTGTCTCTTTAAGACCGCTGAAGAAAGCGCGCGCTTTTTTTTTCCTTCCCAGGAGCCGGCTGCAAGCACCCTGGCGCGTTCCCCGCCCAGATCCTGCTCCCCTGTCTCTCCAATCTCCACTGCACTGTGCAATGTGGGTCAGCACTCCCCGCGCCAATCACCGGGGCTGGTTACTTTGCGGGGTGTAGTTCTACTCCCTCCCTGCTCTGAATCCTCTCCTCCCGCCGGTGCGCTGGGGTAGGGGAGTGTTCGGGTCCCGCCGGGTCGCGGCTCCGTATCTTACACGCCTCTTGGGGTGTCGAGTCCTCTCGGGTGTAGCTGCACGCTGTGCGCTTTCCTCTGTATTCTCGTCTCTCTTTTAGGAATAGTTGTATTTGCTGTGTTTTTGTAGATAAATATAGTGTTGGGAGGAGATTTCTGCTGCCCTGCTCACACTGCCATCTTCCCGGAAGTACTGATGATCTTTGCCATTTTAATTATTGTGTCTTGGTGTTGTCTTCCTTGGGTCCCTTGTGTTGACACATCTGTGGGCTTCCGTGCACTGTGAGACAATTTCCTTCCCCAGCTTGGGGAAGTTTTCAGCACTTATTTCTTCAAAGACACTTTCTTTCCTTTTTCTCTCTCTTCTTCCTCTGGTGTTCTTATATTGCAAATATTGTTCCGTTTGGATTGGTCACACTGTTCTCTTAAAAGTCTTTCATTCTTAGAGATCCTTTTATCTCTCTGTGCCTCAGCTTCTCTGTATTCCTGTTCTCTGATTTCTATTCCATTAACAGTCTCTTGCATCTCATCCAGTCTGCTGGTAAGCCCGTCGATCGCTTGTCTCATCTCTGCATTGTCTTTCCTCACTTCCCTCACTTCCTCCCTTAGC
Organism: Smutsia gigantea; assembly: GCA_032199065.1. Lineage (NCBI taxonomy): Eukaryota > Metazoa > Chordata > Mammalia > Pholidota > Manidae > Smutsia > Smutsia gigantea. Next base: position 213,854 of record JAVSCE010009464.1, on the reverse strand, counting down.
TCTTACATATTTCTCTGTAGATCCATCAGTATGGTTATGATTTTTATTCTGAATTCTTTTTCAGGAAGATTGTGCATGTCCATCCCATCAGGCTCCCTCTCTGGGGTTGTCTGGGTGAGCTTTGTTGGTACCATATTCCTCTGTCTTTTCATGGCGATAGAAGTTTTCAGAAAAAGAAAAAAAGAAGAAAGGGAAAAAAGAGAAAAAAAAAAAGAAACGCCTGCTGGGTGTAGTTTCTGTGTCGATCCTGTAAGTGTCGCTCCTGCTCCACTATTCCACAGCCACGCCGGTCCGCCGGGCCCTTTGTGACTCTGGCTGGGGAGGAAACGAATGGGAGGCTGCTGCTTTCTGTGGGAAGTCTCCGTTCGACTGCTTTTCCCAGCCATAGTCCAAGGGGACCGAAATTCCCCAGGACTCCCAGCCTGCTTGGCTGAGTGCGCTGGGGTGATCCTGCTCCTCCGTTGGGCCCCTGTCTCTTTAAGACCCCTGAAAAAGCACACGCTTTTCTTTTGTCCCGGGGAACCGGCTGGGTGGACCTTCTGTCTTGGAAACTGCACCTCTGTCTCTCCAATCTCTGATACACCGCGCGAAGTGTGTCAGTGCTTCTGGTGCCCATCACCCAGACTGGTTATTCAGCGGTCATGTGGTTCCACTCCCTCCCCTCTCTGAATCCTCTCCTCCAGCCAGTGCGCTGGGGGAGTGTTTGGGTCCTGCCGGGTCGCAGCTTCATATCTTATCTGCCTCGCGGGGTGCTGAGTCCTCTCAGGCGTAGGTGCAGGCTGGGGTCGTCCTCTATCTTCTGGTCTCTCTTTTAGGAATAGGTATTTGCTGTATTTTCATAAATATATTTGGTTTTGGGAGGAGATTTTCGCTGCCCTGCCCACGCCACCATCTTCCCGGAATTCCTCGTATTAATTTTATTTTCATATTATATGTGGTTTTAGGAGCAGGCCCCTGTCTCACATCTTACACCATCATTTTTAATCTCATCACTTACACCCCAATGCCGGTACAATTTTTTTTAATTAAGGTATCACTTATATACAATCTTATGCAGGTTTCACCTTTGAAGCATTGTGGTTTCAACATTCACCCATAAAATCAAGGTCCCCCAACAACACCGCATTGCAGTCACTGTCTATCAGCATAGTAAGATGCTGTAGTCATTACTTGTCCTCTCTGTGCTATACTGCCTTCCCCATGACCTACCTGTATTGTGATTCTCAGGCAGGGCTTTTTGAAGGTGAGTTATATGTGTTCCTATCTCATTTCTACTATAGAGAGAAAAATACCAATATCTTAGAAAATTTGAATTCAGTTATGACATAAAATTCAAATATGACATATAAGGTGTTTGGCTCTTCAGAAGAATGTAACTAGAGAGCTTCAAAGCTATTTTGCAATCAGAAAAATCTATAAGTTTTCTCCCATGATACCAGTCATGGAATGCCACTGAGCTTGGGATCAGCTTCTAGATACCACATTTTATGATCATAGATTTTTTTTGCTATTATTAATATTCAATTACATGAGCAACATTATGGTTACTAGACTCCCCCTATTATCAAGTCCCCACCACAAACCCCATTGCAGTCACTGTCCATCAGTGTAGTAGGATGTTATAGAATCACTATTTGTCTTCTCTGTGTTAGACTGCCTTCCCCGTAGCCCCCCACCCCACCCCCACATCCACTACATTATGTGTGCTAAATGTAATAGCCCCTTTTCTCCCTTATCCCTCCCTTCCCACCCATCTTCCCCAGTCCCTTTCCCTTTGGTAACTGTTAGTCCATTCTTGGTTTCTGTGAGTCTGCTGCTGTTTTGTTCCTTCAGGTTTTCTTGGTTCTTATACTCCACATATGAGTGAAATCATTTGATACTTGTCTTTCTCCGCCTGGCTTATTTCACTGAGCATAACACCCTCTAGTCCATCCATATTGTTGCAAATGGAAGGATTTGTTTTCTTCTTATGGCCAAATAATATTCCATTGTATATACATACCGCATCTTGTTTATCCATTCATCTACTGATGGACACTTAGGTTGCTTCCATTTCTTGGCTATTGTGAATAGTCCTGAGATAAACACGAGGGTGCATATATGTCTTTTTCAAACTGGGCTGCTGCATTTTTAGGGTAAAGTCCTAGGAGTGGAATTCTTGGGTCAAATGGTATATCTATTTTGAGTTTTTTTGAGGAACCTCAACACTGCTTTCCACAATGGTTGTAATAAGTTACATTCCCACCAGCAGTGTAGGAGGGTTCCCCTTTCTCCACATCCTTGCTAACATTTGTTGTTGTTTGTCTTTTGGATGGCGGCCATCCTAACTGGTGTGAGATGATATCTCATTGTGGTTTTAATTTGCATTTCTCTGATGACTAGTGATGTGGAACATCTTTCCATGAGCCTGTAGGCCATCTGAATTTCTTCTTTAGAGAAGTATCTATTCATGTCCTCTGCCCATTTCTTAATTGGATTATTTGCTTTTTGTTTGTTAAGGTGTGTGAGTTCTTTATATATTGTGGATGTCCACCCCTTATCGGATACGTCATTTATGAATATATTCTCCCATACTGTAGGATGTCTTTTTGTTCTACTGATGGTGTCCTTTGCTGTACAGAAGCTTTTCAGCTTGATATAGTCCCACTTGTTCATTTTTGCTTTTTTTCCCTTCCCAGGGAGATATATTCATGAAGAAGTTGCTCATGTTTATGTCCAAGAGATTTTTGCCTATATTTTTTTCTAAGAGTTTTATGGTTTCATGACTTATATTCAGGTCTTTGATCCATTTTGAGTATACATTTGTGTATGGGGTTAGACAGTAATCCAGTTTCATTCTCTTACATGTAGCTCCCCAATTTTGCCAACACCAGCTGTTGAAGAGGCTGTCATTTCTCCATTGTATATCCATGGCTCCTTTACTGTATATTAATTGACCATATATGCTTGGGTTTATATCTGGGATCACTATTCTGTTCCACTAGTCTATTGGTCTGTTCTTGTGCCAGTACCAAATTTTCTTCATTACTGTGGCTTTGTAGTAAAGCTTGAAGTCAGGGAGCGTAAATCCCCCTGCTTTATTGTTCCTTCTCATGATTGCTTTGGCTATTCGGAGTCTTTTGTGGTTCCATATTAATTTTAGAAGTATTTGCTCTAGTTCATTGAAGAATGCTGTTGGTAATTTGATACATATTGCATTGAATCTGTAGATTGCTTTCAGCAGAATGGCCATTTTGACAATATTAATTTTTCGTAGCCAAGAGCATGGGATGAATTTCCATTTATTAGTGTCCTCTTTAATTTCTCTTAAGAGTGTCTTCTATTTTTCAGAGTATGGGTCTTTCACTTCTTTGGTTAGGTTTATTCCTAGGTATTTTATTCATTTGGATGTGATTGTGAATGGAGTTTTTTTCTGATTTCTCTTGCTGCTTGTTCATCGTTAGTGTATAGTATTGCAACAGGTATCTGTGTATTAATTTTGTATCCCGCAACTTTGCTGAATTCAGATATTAGATCTAGTAGTTTTAGAGTGGATTCTTAAGGGGTTTTTATGTACAAAATCATGTCATCTGTAGACAGGGACAGTTTGAGTTCTTCCTTACCAATCTGGATGCTTTTTATTTCTTTGTGTTGTCTGATTGCCATGGCTAGGACCTCCAGAACTATGTTAAATAAAACAGGGGAGCCTTGACATCCTTGTCTTGTTCCCGATCTTAAAGGAAAAGCTTTCAGCTTCTCACTGGTAAGTATAATGTTGGCTGTGGGATTGTCATATATGGCCTTTATTATGTTGAGGTACTTGCTCTTTATACCCATTTTGTTGAGAGTTTTTATCATGAGTGAATGTTGAATTTTGTCAAATGCTTTTTCAGCATCTATGTAGGTGATGATGTGGTTTTTGTCCTTCTTTTTGCTGATGTGGTGGTGATGTTGATGGATTTTCTAATGTTCTACCATCCTTGCATCCCTGGGATGAATCCCACTTGATCATGATGGATGATGCTTTTGATGTATTTTTGAATTAGGTTTGCTAATATTTTGTTGAGTATTTTTGCCTCTATGTTCATCAGGGATATTGGTCTGTAATTTTCTTTTTTTGTGGTGTCTTTGCCTGGTTTTGGTGTTACAGTGATGTTGGCCTCATAGAGTGAGTTTGGATTCCCTCCTCTTCTACTTTTTAGAAAACTTTAATGAGGATGGGTATTAGGTCTTTGCTAAATGTTTGATAAAATTCAGGAGTGAAACCACCTGGACCTGGAATTTTGTACTTAGTTTTTTGATTACCAATTCAATTTCTTTGCTGGTAATTGGTCTATTCAGATTTTCTGTTTCTCCTGCGTCTGCCTTGAACGTTGTACTTTCCTAGAAAGTTGTCCATTTCTTCTAGGTTATGCAGTTTGTTACCATATAATTTTTCATAGTATTCTCTCATAATTCTTTTTATTTCTGTGGTGTCCATAATGATTTTTCCTTTCTCATTTCTGATTCTGTTTGTGTGTGTAGATTCTCTTTTTCCTGATACGTCTGGCTATGCGTTTATCTATTTTGTTTATTTTCTTAAAGAACCAACTCCAGCTTTCATTGATTCTATTGTTTTATTCGTCTCAATTTTATTTATTTCTGTTTTAATATTTAGTATGTACCTCCTTCTACTTACTTTGGGCCACATTTGTTCTTCCTTTTCTAGTTTCATTAATTTTGAATTTAGTGTGTACATTTGGGATTGTTCTTCTTTCCTGAGGTAGGCCTGGATTGCAGTATATTTCCCTCTTAGCACAGCCGTTGCTGCATCCCACAGATTTTTTGGTGTCATATTTTTGTTATCATTTGTGTCCCTATATTGCTTGATCTCTGTTTTTATTTGATCATTCATGCATTGAATATTTAGCAGCATATTATTAAGCCTCCATGTGTTTGTGCGCTTTTTTGTTTTCATTGTGTAATTTATTTCTAGTTTCATACCTTTGTGATCTGAGAAGCTGGATGGTACAATTTCAGTGTTTTTGAATTTACTGACGTTCTTTTTGTGTCCTAATATATGATGAATTCTTGAAAATGTTCCATGTGCACTTGAGAAGAATGTGTATCCTGTTGCTTTTGGATGGAGTGTTCTGTAGATGTCTGTTATTTCCATCTGTTCTAATATGTTGTTCAGTGCCTCTGTCTGTTTACTTATTTTCTGTCCATTTGATACGTCCTTTGGAGTGAGTGGTGTTTTGAAGTCTCCTAAATGAATGCATTGCATTCTATTTCCCCCTTTAATTCTGTTAGTATTTGTTTCACATATGTAGGTGATCCTGTATTGGGTTCATAGATATTTATAATAGTAATATCATCTTGTTGGACTGACCATTTTATCATTATGTAATGTCCTTCTTTGTCTCTTGTGACTTTCTTTGTTTTGAAGACTATTTTGTCTGATACAAGTACTGCAACTCCTGCTTTTTTCTCACTATTGCTTGCATGTAATGTCTTTTTCCATCCCTTTACTTTCAGTCTGTCTATGTCTTTGGGATTAAAGTGCGTCTGTTGTAGACAGCATATAGATGGGTCTTGTTTTTTTATACATTCAGTGACTCTATGTCTTTTCATTGTTGCTTCAAGACCATTTACATTTATGCTGATTATCAATAGGTACGTACTTATTGCCATTGCAGGCTTTAGATTCGTGGTTAGCAAATGTTCAAGGGTAATTCCCTTTCTATATATCAGTCTAATTTAACTCACTCTGTATGCTAGTACAAACACAATCTAAAGGTTATTTTTTTCTTTCCTCCTTTTTCTTTTTGTTCCTTCTCCATTCTTTGTGTGTTATGAATCACATTCTGTACTCTTTGCCTATCCCTTGGGTAACATCTGTTTAGCCTTAGGATATGTCCGTCAATAGGAGTCTCTCCAAAATGCACTATAGAGCTAGTTTGTGGGAGGTAAATTCTCTCAGGTTTTGCTTATCTGAAAATTGTTTAATCCCTCCTTCAAATTTAAATGATTACCTTGCCAGGTAGAGTGTTCTTGGTTCAAGGCCCTTCTGCTTCATTGCATTAAATATATCATGCCACTCCCTTCTGGCCTGTAAGGTTTCTGTTGAGAAGTCTGATGATAGCTTAATGGATTTTCCTTTCTATGTTATCTTTTTTCTCTCTCTAGCTGCTCTTAAAAGTCCCTCCTTATCTTTGACCTTTGCCATTTTAGTTATTATATGTCCTGCTGTTGTCTTCCTTGGGTCCCCTGTGTTGGGAAATCTGTGGACCTCCATGGCTTGAGAGACTATCTCCTTCCCCAGATTGGGGAAGTTTTCAGCAATTACCTCCTCAGTGATACTTTCTATTCCTTTTTCTCTCTCTTCTTCCGATACCCCTATAATGCGAATATTGTTCCGTTCGGATAGGTCACACAACTGTCTCAATATTCTTTCATTATTAGAGATCCTTTTTTCTTTCTGTGCCTCAGTTTGTTTGTATTCCTCTTCTGTAATTTCTGTTCCATTTACTGTCTCTTCTACTACATCCAATCACTTTGCAATCCCTCCATTGTGTGTTTCATTTCAGATATAGCATGTCTTTTTTTTATACAATTTATTTTAGTATCATTAATCTACAATTACATGTGCAATATTATGGTTATTAAACTACCCCTTCATCAGGTCCCCCCCACCAACCCCATTACAGTCACTGTCCATCAGCATAGTGAGATGCTATAGAATCACTACTTGTCTTCTCTGAGTTGTACAGCCATCCCTGTGCCACCCCCAACATTACATCTTCTAATCGTAATGCCCCTTTTTACTCCTTATTCCTCCCTTCCCACGCATCTTCCCCAGTCCCTTTCCTTTGGTAACTATTAGTCCGTTCTCGGGTTCTGTGAGTCTGCTGCTGTTTTGTTCCTTCAGTATTTTTTCTTTGTTCTTATACTCCACATATGAGTGAAATCATTTGAAACTTGTCTTTTTCTGCTTGGCTTATTTCACTGAGCATAATACCCTCTGGCTCCATCCATGTTGTTGCAAATGGTAGGATTTGTTTTCTTCTTATGGCTGAACAATATTCCATTGTGTATATGTACCACATCTTCTTTATCCATTCATCCACTGATGGACACTTAGGTTTCTTCCATTTCTTGGCTATTGTAAATACTGCTGTAATAAACATAGGGGTGCATCTGTCTTTTTCAAATTGGGCTGCTGCATTCTTAGGGTAAATTCCTAGGAGTGGAATTCCTGGGTCAAATGGTATTTTATTTTGAGTTTTTTGAGGAACCTCCATACTGCTTTCCACAATGGTTGAACTAATTTGCAGTCCCACCAGCAGTGTAGGAGGGTTCTCTTTTCTCTACATCCTCACCAATATTTGTTGTTGTTTGTGTTTGGGATGTTGGCCATGCTCACTGGTGTGAGGTGATATCTCATTGTGGTTTTAATCTGCGTTTCTCTGATGATTAGCGATGTGGAGCATCTTTTCATGTCCCTGTTGGCCATCAGAATTTCTTCTTTGGAGAAGTGTCTATTCATGTCCTCTGCCCATTTCTTCAATGGATTATTTGCTTTTTGTTTGTTGAGGTGCGTGAGTTCTTTATATATTTTGGATGTCAACCCCTTATCGGATACGTCATTTATGAATATATTCTCCCATACTGTAGGCTCTGTTTTTGTTCTACTGATGGTGTCCTTTGCTGTACAGAAGCTTTTCAGCTTGATATAGTCCCACTTGTTCAGTTTTGCTTTTGTTTCCCTTGCCCGGGGAGATAGGTTCATGAAGAAGTCATACATGTTTATTTCCAAGAGATTTTTGCCTATGTTTTTTTCTAAGAGTTTTGTGGTTTCATTACTTACATTCAGGTCTTTGATCCACCTGAGTTTACTTTTGTGTATGGGGCTAGACAGTAGTCCAGTTTCATTCTCTTACATGTAGCTGTCCAGTTTTTCCAACACCAGCTGATGAAGAGGCTGTCATCTCCCCATTGTATATACAATGCTCCTTTATCAAATATTAATTGACTGTATATGTTTGGGTTAATGTTTGGATTTTCTATTCTGTTCGACTGGTCTGTGGGTCTGTTTTTGTGCCAATACCAAAGTGTCTTGATTACTGTGGCTTTGTAGTAGAGCTTGACCTCAGGGAGCGTAATTCCCCCTGTTTTATTCCTCCTTGTCGGATTTCTTTGGCTATTCGTGGTCTTTTGTGGTTCCATATGAATTTTGGAATTATTTGTTCCAGTTCATTGAAGAAAGCTGTCGGTATTTTGATAGGGATTGCGTTGAAACTGTAGATTGCTTTAGGCAGGATGTCCATTTTGACAATATTTATTCTTCCTAGCCAAGAGCATGGGATGAATTTCCATTTGGTAGTGTCGTCTTTAATTTCGCTTAGGAATGTCTTGTAGTTTTCAGGGTACAGGTCTTTCACTTCCTTCGTTAGGTTTATTCCTAGGTATTTTATTCTTTTTGATGCAATTGTGAATGAAATTTTTTTTCTGATTTCTCTTTCTTTTAGTTTATCGTTAATGTATAGGAAAGCAACAGATTTCTGTGTGTTAATCTTGTACACTCCAACTTTGCTGAATTCAGATATTTGTTCTAGCAGTTTTGGAGTGGAATCTTCAGGGATTTTTATGTGCAATATCATGTCATCTGCAAATAGTGACAATTTGACTACTTTAGCAATCTGGATGCCTTGTATTTCTTTGTTTTGTGTGATTGCCATGGCTAGGACCTCCAGTACTATGTTGAATAACACTGGAGAGAGTGGGCATCCCTGACTTTATCCCAATCTTAAAGGAAAAGCTTTCAGCTTCTCCCTGTTAAGTATGATGTTAGCTGTGTGTTTGTCATATATGGCCTTTATGATGTTGAGGTACTTGCCGTCCGTACCCATTTTGTTGAGAGTTTTAAACATGAATGAATGCTGAATTTTGTCAAATGCTTTTTCAGCATCTATGGAGATGATTATGTGGTTTTTGTTCTTCTTTTTGTTGATGTGGTGGATGATGTTGATGGATTTTCGAATGTTGTACCATCCTTGCATCCCTGGGATGAATCCCACTTGATCATGGTGTATGATCCTCTTGATGTATTTTTGAATTCGGTTTGCTAATATTTTGTTGAGTATTTCTGCATCTATGTTCATCAGGGATATTGGTCTGTAATATTCTTTTTTTGTGGTGTCTTTGCCAGGATTTTAGTATTAGAGTGATGCTGGCTTCATAGAATGAGTTTGGAAGTATTCCCTCCTCTTCTATTTTTTGGAAAACTTTAAGGAGAATGGGTGTTATTTCTTCTCTATAGGTCTGGTAGAATTTAGAGGTGAATCCATCACGTCCGGAGGTTTTGTTCTTGGGTAGTTTTTTGATTACCGATTCAATTTCATTGCTGGTGATTGGTCTGTTTAGTTTTTCTGTTTCTTACTCGGTCAGTCTTGGAAGGTTGTATTTTTCTAAGAAGTTGTCCATTTCTTCTATGTTTTCCAGCTTGTTAGCATATAGATTCTTATAATATTCTCTTATAATTCTTTGTATTTCTGTGTGATCCGTCGTGATTTTTCCTTTCTCATTTCTGATTCTGTTTGTGTGTGTAGATTCTCTTTTTCTCTTAGTGAGTCTGGCTAGGGGTTTATCTATTTTGTTTATTTTTTCAAAGAACCAACTCTTCGTTTCATTGATTTTTTTTCTATTGTTTTAGTCTTCTCAATTTTACTTATTTCTTCTCTGATCTTTAGTATGTCCCTCCTTCTGGTGACTTTGGGCCTCATTTGTTCTTCTTTTTCCAATTTCAGTATTTGTGTCTTTAGACTATTCATTTGGGAATGTTCTTCTTTCTTTATATTGGCCTGGATTGCAATATACTCTCCTCTTAGAACTGCCTTTGCTGCGTCCCACAGAAGTTGTGGCTTTGTGTTGTAGTTGTCGTTTGTCTCCATATATTCTTTGATTTCTGTTTTGATTTGGTCATTAACCCATTGATTAATTAAGAGAATGTTGTTAAGTCTCCATGTATTTGTGAGCCTTTTTGGTTTCTTTCTACAATTTAATTCCAGTTTTATACCTTTATGATCTGAGAAGTTGGTTGGTAGAATTTCAACATTTTTGACTTTACTGGGGTTCTTTTTGTGGCCCAGTATGTGGTCTATTCTGGAAAATGTTCCATGTGCACTTGAGAAGAATGTGTATCCTGTTGCTTTTGGCTGCAGAGTTCTGTAGATGTCTGTTAGGTCCATCTGTTCTAGTGTGTTGTTCAGTGCCTCTGTGTCTTTACTTATTTTCTGTCTGGTTGATCTGTCCTTTGGAGTGAGTGGTGTGTTGAAGTCTCCTAAAATGAATGCATTGCTGTCTATTTCCTCCTTTAATTCTGTTAGTATTTGTTTCACATATGCTGGCACTCCTGTGTTGGGTGCATATATATTTATAATGGTTATATCTTCTTGTTGGACTGACCCCTTTATCATTATGTAATGTCCTTCTTTATCTCTTGCTACTTTCTTCGTTTTGATGTCTATTTTGTCTGATGCAATTACTGGAACATCTGCTTTTTTCTCTTTGTTGTTTGCATCAAATATCTTTTTCCATCCCTTTACTTTTAGTCTGGGGATATCTTTGCGTTTGAGGTGAGTTTCTTGTAGGCAGCATATAGATGGGTATTGCTACTTTATCCATTCTGTTACTCTGTGTGTTTTGATTGGTACATTCAGTCCATTTACATTTAGGGTGATTATCGATAGATATGTACTTATTGCCATTGCTGGCTTTAGATTCGTGGTTACCAAAGGTTCAGGGGTTGCTTCTTAACTAACAATCTGACTTAACCCTCTTGTTAAGATATTGTAAACACAGCCTCATGTTTCTTTATTTCTCTCCCTTATTCTTCCTCCTCCCCTCTTTATATACTACGTGTTTTATTCTTTGCCTTTAGTTAATATTTGGATGGTCTGCTTTCTTTGTTATGATTTTATTTTCTCTGGTGACATCTTTTTCACCCTAGGAGTGCGTCCGTCCAGAGCAGTTCCTTTAAGATGTCCTGTAGAGGTGGTTTTATGGGAGGCAAATTCTCTCAGCTTTTGCTTTTCTGGAAATTGTTTCATCTCTCCGTCATATTTAAATGATAATTGTGCTGGTTACAGTATTCTTGGTTCAAGGCCCTTCTGTTTCATTACGTTAAATATATCATGCCATTCTCTTCTAGCCTGTAAGGTTTCTGTTGAGAAATCTGGTGTTAGTCTGATAGGTTTTCCTTTGAAGGTGGTCTTTTTTCTTTATCTTGCTGCCTTTAATACTCTGTCGTTATCTTTGATCTTTGCCATTTTAATTATTATGTGTCTTGGTGTTGTCTTCCTTGGGTCCCTTGTGTTAGGAGATCAGTGGGCTTCTGTGGACTGTTCGACTATTTCCTGCCCCAGCATGGGGAAGTTTTCAGCAATTATTTCTTCAAAGACACTTTCTATCCCTTTTTCTCTCTGTTCTTCCTCTGGTACTCGTATAATGCGAATATTCTTCTGTTTGGATTGGTCACACAGTTCTCTTAATATTCTTTCATTCCTAGAAATCCTTTTGTCTCTCTCTGCCTCAGCTGCTCTGTATTCTGTTCTCTGATTTCTATTCCTTTAACAGTCTTTTGTATCTTGTCCAGTCTGCTGCTGAGCGTGTCGATGGCTTATCTCATTTCTGCATGTTCTTTCCTGACTTCTCTTACTTCTTCCCTCAGCTCTTGCATATTTCTCTGTAGATCCATCAGCATGGTTATGACTTTTATTCTGAATTCTTTTTCAGGAAGATTCTGCATTTCGATACGTTCAGGTTCCCTCTCAGGTGTTGTCTCCGTCTGGGTGATTTTTGCCTGTACCATGTTCCTCTGTCTTTTCATGTCGGTAGAAGTGGTCGCTGGTCGGTGCTGCGTATGTCAGGTGGGCTCCATAAGCCTTAAAAAAAAAAACAAGAAAAAACAAACAAAAACAAAGAAGCAAAAAAAAGAAGGAAGAGAAAGAAAAGAGAAAGAAGAAAGAAAGAAAAGAAAGGGGAAAAAAACAAAAAAAATTGCCCACCCAGAGTGGATTCTGTAAGGATGCTGTAGGTGTCGCTGTTGCTTCACTATTATACAGCCCCAGCCATGCCGCTCTTTGTAGCCTGACCGGGGCGGGAATGAATGGGAAGTCTGTTGTTCTCTGTATAAAGTTCTAATGTGGCTGCTACCTTTACTCAGTCACCACCAAGGGGTGCGAAATTCCTCAGGACTCCTAGCTCTCTGGGCTGAGCTTGCCGGGGTGATGGTGTTCCCTCGCTGGTCCCCCCGCCTCTCCAAGACTGCTATAAACAGCATGCGCTTTTCTCTTGTCCCGGGATGCTGGCTGCACCGACCCGGGCGCGTTCCCAGCTCAAAACCTGCACCTTCTGCCTCTCCAATGTCCGATGTACCGCACGATGTGTGTCAGTACTCCTGGCTCAGATCACCGGGGCTGCTTATTTCGCCAGCCTGTTCTTCCACTCCCTCCTGGCTCTGGATCCTCTCCTCCCGCCGGGGCGCTTGGGTGTGTGAGTACCCAGGTCCTGCCGGTCGCGGCTCCGTAGCTTACCTGCCTCATGGAGTGCCGAGTCCTCTTGGGTGTAGATGCACGCTGTGCGCTTTCCTGTGTATTCTGGTCTCTCTTTTAGAAATAGTTGTTTTTGCAGTATTTTCATAGATTTATATAGTTTGGGGAGGAAATTTCCGCCGCCCTGCTCATGCCGCCACCTTCCCAGAACTCTCCTTGGTTTCTTTCTAAAATTTATTTCTAGTTTTATGCCTTTGTGATCTGAGACATTGGTTGGTAGGATTTCAATGTTTTTGAATTTACTGAGGTTCTTTTTGTGGCCTAGTATGTCGTCTATTCTGGAAAATGTTCCATGTGCACTTGAGAAGAATGTATATCCTGTTCCTTTTGGGTGCAGAGTACTGTAGATGTCTGTTAGGTCCATCTGTTCTAGTGTGTTGTTCAGTGCCTCTGTATCTTTACTTATTTTCTGTCTGGTTGATCTGTCCTTTGGAGTGAGTGGTGTGTTGAAGTCACCTAAAATGAATGCATTGCTGTCTATTTCCTCCTTTAATTATGTTAGTATTTGTTTCACATATGCTGGCGCTCCTGTGTTGGGTGCATATATATTTATAATGGTTATATCTTCTTGTTGGACTGACCCGTTTATCATTATGTAATGTCCTTCTTTATCTCTTGCTACTTTCTTCGTTTTGAAGTCTATTTTGTCTGATACAAGTACTGCAACACCTGCTTTTTTCTCTTTGTTGTTTGCATGAAATATCTTTTTCCATCCCTTCACTTTTAGTCTGTGTATATCTTTGGGTTTGAGGTGAGTCTCTTGTAAGCAGCATATAGATGGGTCTTGCTTTTTTATCCAATCTGTTACTCTGTGTGTTTTGATTGGTGCATTCAGTCCATTTACATTTAGGGTGATTATCGATAGATAATTACTTAATGCCATAGCTGGCTTTAGATTCGTGGTTACCAAAGGTTCACGGGTTGCTTCTTTACTATCTAACAATCTAACTTAACTTTCTTGTTAAGTTATTGTAAACACCGTCTGATGTTTCTTTATTTCTCTCCCTTCTTATTCTTCCTCCTCCATTCTTTATATACTAGGTGTTTTATTCCTTGCCTTTAGTTAGTATTTGGATGGTCTGCTTTCTTTGCTATGATTTTATTTTCTCTGGTGACATCTTTTTAGCCTTGGGTGTGCTTCCATCTAGAGCAGTCCATTTAAGATATCCTGTAGTGGTGGTTTATGAGAGGCAAACTCTCTCAACTTTCGTTTGTCTGGAAATTGTTTAATCCCTCCGTCATATTTAAATGATAATCGTGCTGGGTACAATATTCTTGTTTCGAGGCCCTTCTGTTTCATAACGTTAAATATATCATGCCATTCTCTTCTGGCCTGTAAGGTTTCTGTTGAGAAGTCTGATGATAGTGTGATGGGTTTTCCTTTGTAGGTGATCTTTTTTCTCTCTCTAGCTGCCTTTAATACTCTGTCTTTATCTTTGATCTTTGCCATCTTAATTATTATGTGTCTTGGTGTTGTCTTCCTTGGGTCCCTTGTGTTGGTAGATCTGTGGGTTTCTGTGGACTGCGAGACTATTTACTTCCAGCAAGGGAAAGTTTTCAGCAATTATTTCTTCAAAGACACTTTCTATTCCTTTTTCTCTCTCTTCTTCCTCTGGTACTCCTATAATGCGAATATTGTTCCATTTGGATTGGTCACACAGTTCTCTTAATATTCTTTCATTCCTAGAAATCCTTTTATCTCTCTCTGCCTGAGCTTCTCTGTTCCTGTACTCTGATTTCTATTCCATTAACAGTCTCTTGCATCTCATCCAGTCTGCTGTTAAGCCCATCGATCTCCTGTCTGATTTCTGCATTGTCTTTTCTCACTTCCCTCACTTCCTCCCTCAGCTCTTGCACATTTCTCTGTAGGTCCATTGGCATGGTTATGACTTTTATTCTGAATTCTTTTTCAGGAAGACTGTGCATTTCCATCCCTTCAGGCTCCCTCACTGGGGTTGTCTGGTTGATTTTAGTCTGGACCATATTCCTCTGTCTTTTCATTGCTATAGAAGTGGTCGCTGGTAGTTGCCACGTATGTCAGCTGGGCTCTTTAAGACTTTAAAAAGAGAAAAAAAAAAGAAAGGAAGTAAAAAAGAAAGAAGAGAAAAAAACAAAAAACAAAAGAAAACTAAACTAAAAACAAACAAACAAAAAAAACCGCCCACCAGGAGTAGATTCTTTGGGGATGCTGTAGGTGGCACTGTTGCCCCACTACTCCGCAGCCATGTTCGCGCCGCTCTGCAGGGCCCTTTATAGCTCTGGCCTGGGTGGGAACAAATGGGAGGCTGTTGATCTCAGTGAGAAGTCTAAGTGTGGCCACGCTTTCCCAGTCGCCAGCTAAGGGGTTCGAAACTCCCCAGGAGTCCCAGCCTGCTGGGCTGAGTGTGCCGGGGCGATCCAGCTCCTCTGCTGTGCTCCTGTCTCTTTAAGACCACTGAGGAAAGCACGCGCCTTTCTTTTTCTTTTCTTTTTTTTTTTCCTTCCCGGCAGCCAGCTGCAATCACCCTGGCCCATTCCCCACTCAGATCCTGCACCCTGTGTCTCTCCAATCTCCGCTACACCGCGCTGTGTGTGTCAGCACTCCCCGCGCAGATCACCAGGACTGGTAATTTCGCGGGGTGTACTTCCACTCCCTCCTGGCTCTGAATCCTTTCCTCCCGCCGATGCGCTGGGGTGGGTGAGTGCTCGGATCCTGTCGGGTCGTGGCTCCGTATCTTACCTGCCTCTTGGGATGCCGAGTCCTCTCAGGTGTAGCTGCATGCTGTGCGCTTTCCCTGTGTATTCTGGTCTCTCTTTTAGGAATATTTGTATTGGCTGTATTTTCGTAGATAAATATAGTGCTGGGAGGAGATTTCTGCCGCCCTGCTCATGCTGTCATCTTCCCAGAAGTCCCAGATACGGTATTTCTTAATGATTGAATCTCCCACTTAAATTCGTTTCTGAGATCTTAAATGTTTTTCTGTACCTCCATAAACATGTTTATAATTTTTATTTTGAACTCTCAGGAAGATTTGTGAGTTCTGTTTCATTTGGCCCTCTTTCTGGGGGTTGTGAGATTTTGGTCTGAACCATGTTCTTTTGTCGTTTCATATTTCTGTGTGGTGCCCACTAGTGCTCAGAAACTCCAGTCTCTTGAGCTGCTCAGCCCGTAGAGTGAGGTTGGGGGTCTCGGGGAGTGGAGCTGGTGCCTTGGGGTAGGAATGTTCTGTTTCCTGATTCCCATCTGCGGTGCCTGTCTCCAGTGTCAGAGCCAGTGGGCCAAGCACATGTGTATAAACCTCTGTGCTTTCGGTCTCTAGCTGTTGTAGATGGGGCTTCCCTCTGGCTGGCCTGATGCCTGTGCAGTGACTGCGGGTTTGCGAGCAGGTGCCTACAGGCTAGTATGAAGGCTTGGCAGGCTGTGTGTCACAGTGGGGGGCCTCGGAGCTGAGTAGGCAGCCAGTGAGATGTAGTACCTGAAGCTCCCCAAAGTTCCCAACCAGGTGGGCAGAGGGTACCCAGACAATCTTGTCCAGCTCTACATTCTCCCACACAGCATGCTGCGTGCAAACCTGCCTTTCCTCTGACACAGAGCGGCTGGGTGTGGCTCCCGTCCTCCACTAACGGCTGTAATGTCAATTTCTTTAGCACTCCGCTTGTCTGAGCTCCCCAACGTCCAGAGCACCACACACTATAGGATTCTGCTCACAAAGCAGATCTCCAGAGCTAGGTGTTCAGCAGTCCCAGTCTTCCACCCCCTTCCCCGCTCCATTTCTCTTCTTCCGGCTGGTGAGCTGAGGTGGGGGAAGGGCTTGGTTCCCGCCAAATAAGGCTTTCCTATGTTACACTGTTTCGTGGAGTCTGCTCTGTTCGTGAGGTCTCCTTGCAGTGTGGTTCAGCCTTGTTTCTTGCTGTTTTCAGGTAAGTTGTATCAATTATATTTTTGTACAAGTTGTGGTTTTGGGAGGAGCTCTCTGTGTCACCTCTCCCGCCGCCATCTTACAATTCGGTACAGTTTTATAACACTTGCAAAGACTGTATATTTTGCAGTTGTAGATTATAATTCTGTATTTGTCAGTTTAGTCAAGTTTTCAATTGTTATTCTTCTAATCATTGATTTTTTTTGCCTACTTCTATCAGTTGCTGAAAGAGGAATATTAAAATCTGTCATTACCAGAATCTTTTAAATAAGATAAAATATTTCATTGTTCTTTTTTTAACTTAAGTATAATTGACATAATATTATATTATATCTAGTGTACAACTTAGTAATTCAACATGTATATTCATTATGAATGATTTCCACAGTAAGTCTAGTTACCATCTGTAAACTATACAAAGTTATTGCAATATATTGGTTATATTCTTTATGTGGTACTTTATATCCCCATGACTTACTTATTTTATAACAGGAAGTTTGTACTTCTTAATCCCCTTCAACTGTTGCACCCGTCCTCTACCCACCTCCCTCTGGCAATCACCAATTTTTTCTTTATATTTTTTAGTCTTCTTCTGTTTTGTTTTTTAGATTGCTCGTATTGGTGAAATCATATGATATTTGCCTTTTTCTGTCTTATTTCTCTTAGTATAATACCCTCAAGATCCACCTGTGTTTTCACAAGTGGCAGGGTTTCATTCTTTTCAATGGCTGAGTGATATTCCATCATATACATATACTACATCTTCTTTATCTGTTTATCTATTTATGGAGACTTAGGTTGCTTCCATATTTTGGTTATTACAAATAGTGCTGCAGTGAATGTAAGGGTGCATGTATCTTATCAAATTAGTGCTTTTGTTTTCTTCAGGTAAATACCCAGAAGTGGAATTTCTGAATCATATGGTAGTTCTATTTTTAATTTTCTGAGGTACCTCCATACTGTTTTCCATAGTGGCTGTACTATTTTACATTCCCATCAACAGTGCACGAGGTTTCCCTTTTCTCCACATTCTTGCCAAGTATTGTTATTTCTTGTTTTTTTTATACTAGCCATTCTGACAGGTATGAGATAATATGTCATTGTGGTTTTGATTTGCATTTCCTTGATGATTAGTGATGTGGAGCATCTTTTTATATGTCTATTGGCCATGTGCATGTTTTCTTTGTAAAATGTCTATTCAGGACCTCTGCTCATTTTTTAATCGACTGGGCGGTGTTTTTGTTGATGTTGAACTGTATGAGTTCTTTGTATATTTTGGATATTAACTCCTTATTGGATATACCACTTGCAAATGTCTCCCCATTCAGTAACTTGCTTTTTCATTTTGTTTGTTTCCTTGCTATTTCAGTTTTTTATAAAAACATTTCAACCCAATAGGAATACGGGGAAAGACTTGAACTTCACTAAACAAGATAACCAAATGGCAAATAAACTTATGAAAAGGTGTTCAATATCATTGGTCATTAGGGATTTGCAAGTTAAAATCAGCATGAATTTAATACCATCCCAACCAAAATGGCTTAAATTGAAAGACTGACAATATTAAGTGTTAGCAAGGATATGGGCACATGAAACTCCCATACACTGCTGGTGGGAATATAACCACTTTAGAAAACTGTTTTGCAATATCTTTTGTAATTAAACATACACATATTTTACTAACAAACAAGTCTACTCCTGGGTCCTTACTCAAAATAAATGAGTGTATTTGTCCACCAAAACCCAAGTATAAGAACAAGTATAGTTAAAATTCATTAACAACCCTAATGTCCTTCAGTAATAGAACAGATAAATAAATCATGCGTAGTCATACAATGGAATACTACATAGCAATGAAAATGATAAAATCACTGCTGTGTTACAACACAGATGAATTTCATAGACATAGTATCAATCAAATACATACAGTATGACTCTAAATATGAAGTTCAAGAACCGGCAAAACTGATTTATAGCAATAGAGTTCAGAATAGTGTTTACATTGGGGAGCATATTGACTTCAGAAGGCAGCACAAGGGAGCCTTGTGAAACTGGAAATATTCTGTATCTTAATGGAATGGTTGGTCATATGAGTGTATACATATGTAAAATTAATTGAGTATATACTTAAGATTTTTGCGCTTCAAAATATGAATTGTATCTCAAAAAGTAAATAAAACAGGTGGGACTTCCAGCTGTAGCAGAGTTCAGGAGGTCAACAAATCCTTAACCGCAAAAACAACTATAAAACTTGATAAAACCATTTTAGTAGCCTTGAAATTAAATGAAAGGCATACAACAATCTGAGAAAAGTTTGTTTGAAAAACCACTGTAATTCAATAAGACAATTGGATTCTGTGGTATTCTTGTCTAGGACTGTTCCTACCCTTCCATCAGCTTCTTTGGCCTGGAGGTTTTGCCATTGTGGGTAGGCCAAGAGGACTGGCAGTTTTGATGCTGCAGTTGAAGAGAGTTTACTCATTTTGGGTGGTGGATGATGCCTATGTCCAGTGGTGGTATGAAAGTGATCATCTTGGCATACGACAAGGGGAGTGAGCCAACGGTTCTCTTAGCCTGAGGTGTGTTTGTGTTTGGGGCAAGCATATGCTGGCTGAAGCTTGGGCTTGCACATAGTAAACATAGTAAGGCCCAGTAGAAAATAAAAGCCAGGGCTGACTTGAAAATGTCCTGAACTTTGAATGTGCTACCCTACCCCACATAGTGA
The DNA here is from genome assembly GCA_032199065.1 of Smutsia gigantea. NCBI lineage: Eukaryota > Metazoa > Chordata > Mammalia > Pholidota > Manidae > Smutsia > Smutsia gigantea. The sequence continues at coordinate 194,658 of JAVSCE010009464.1, read as the reverse complement.
TATATGAACAAAGTACAAAAGCCTTACTGGCTTCAGGTGTTTAGTATATGACCCCTGCGTAATCATTGGCCAATATCTGTGCAGACATAGAGGTAATCTCTTAGAAGGCAGGTTTAAAAATTCAAACAAGAAATAAAAAGAAAATGAGTTGAGGCATCAGTGGCTATTCATTTTGGGAAGACACATTTCACAGATTTAGCCGAGGCAAATTAATAGGCCAAGAAAGAAAGAAGTGGATAATAATAACAATAACCACCTTCATGGGTAAAGGAAATCAGAATCCAGAGTTGCTATAATAAATTATTTAGAATGTTAAGTTTCCAACAATGAAAAAACATGATACATGAAAAGAAATAGGAATGTGTGACCTATATTTAGGAAGAAGTCAATATTAACTGTCTCCAAGGGTCCCTAGATGCTGGATTTAGCCAAGTCTTCAAAGCAACTATCACAAATGTTTTCAAAGAACCAAAGGAAACCATATTTAGGGAATTTTTTGAAATTATGACAACAATGAATCAATAAATACAATTCTCAATAAAGAGTGAGAAATAAAAAAGAAGCAAATGTTACCAAAGAGGATATGCAGATGGTAAATAAGGATGTGGAAAGATAAGTTTAACATCATTAGCTATTAGGAAAGTGCAAATTAAAACAATGAAGTATTACTGTATAACTATCACAGTGCCTAAAATAAAAACTAGTAACAATACCAAATGTTTGTAAGAATGTGGAGGAATTAGATCACTTGTTCATAGTTGGTGAGAATGTAAAATGATACAGCCACTCTGGAAGATAATTTGGAAATCTCTTATAAAACTAAATATTTGCAATATGATCCAGCAATTCTACTCCTAATTATATACTGATGAGAAATGAAAGTGTATGTCCACGTAAAAACTTGTACATGAATGTCCACAGCAGCATTATTCAAAATATCCACAAAGTGGAAACAGCCCAATATCCATCACCTGATGAATGGATAAACAAAATATGGTATGTTTATACAATGGAAAATTATTTGGCCATGAAATGAAGTTATGGATACATGCTGTGACACTGAAAGCATTATGCTAAATGAAAGAAGCCAGTCACAAAAGACTGCATATTATGTCATTCCATTTATATGAAATATCTAAAACAGGCAAGTCTATAAGGCCAGAAAATAGATTAGTTATTGCCTAGGACTGGGGAGGGATTTGGGGAAATAGGGAGTGACTGCTAATCAGTACGGGTTTCTTTTAGAAAGTGTTCTAAAAATTGAACATGATGATGGTCCACAACTGTGTGATATATTAAAAACTGTTGAATTATACAGTTTAAATGGTTGAAATATATGGTATATGAATTATATCAATAAAGTTATTTAAAAGATTTTTAAATTAATTTAGCAGGGTCACAGACTATAAGATCCATATACAAAAATCAGTTGCACTTCTATATACCAGCTAGCAATGAACAAGCAAAAAATGGATATTTCATTGCATCGAAAGGAATAAATTTAACAAAAAAAGTGTAAGACTTGAACATTAAAAATTATGGAACATTGCTGAGAGAACTTAAAGAAGAAATTAAAAATCTAAACAAAAGGTAAAGAAGAAATAAAAAATCTAAATAAAAGGAGAGAGTCCATGTTCAGGGATTAGGAAATGCAATATTGTTAAGATGATGATTTTCCCTAAATTCATCTATAAATTCACAGTCCATATGGAAATCTCCACAGGCTTTTTTTTCTTTCTAGAATTTAACAAGCTGATCCTAAAATTTACATGGAAACCCAAAGGACCTAGAATAGACAAAACAGTTTTGGAACAGGAGAGGAGAGCAAAGTTATAGGACTTAATGCTACCTGATTTCAGAACCTACCACAAAGCTATAGTTTTCAAGGCAGTGTGTAATTGTTGCAAGGATAGGCATATAGATCACTGGATCAGAATTTAGAATCCACAGCTAAACCTTTATATACAGGGAGGGTTGATTTTCAAAAGAGATAATTCCTTGATCCAAGATTTCTCTGCTTAGAAAAGCCCCAGTTGTAAAATAGTCTCTCATAGCGTGTGCTGCAGTATAACTCAGAACTGCATTGCAATCAAGCCAGCTAATGCATCACTGTCAGCTGGATAAACTGCTACGTCATCCTTGGTGCTTGGCATGTTACAATGCTGGCATCATTGTGGGCTTCTAGTTGGATTTTGTGCCAGGTATGTGTCTACTTTGGACACTCTTATTCGTCATAGATTAAAATGGGAATGCTTTGAATTTGGAGGAATGAATGTGGCTTTTTTATTTCTTTTGTTCTAATATTACAGAAGGATTTGTTCTAATATGAGCAGCATCCATAAAAGATTAGAAACTCTAGCTTTGTTTCTGGATCTGGGTGTGGTATGTTAATATTTGGTTGTTTTAGAAAGATCCCTTTGGGGAAAGGAAGCACAAACTCCATTACTGAGTGTGCATCTTCAGTATATTTTCTGATACGATTGAGTGCAAAATAACCTGCTTTATTCTATATTCAATGCTTTATTTGGTTTTGAATGTTGAACTTCCATAACAAAGGCAGAGGGTGGTTTCCTTTTGGGAAGTGCTTATATCTCTAGACACTAATAAGATGTGTGTAAAATTGAGCTCACTCTCTATCTGTGGTTACTGTAATTGTTCTGAACAAAGGCCTCAGTACTCTATTTTTGAGATGTTATTCTGAAGAGAAATAAAGATAGGAGGACTCCTATATGTCATCATGGTTCTTTAAAGGAAAAAGTAAACTTGACTAACTGTATTGGACATTGGCATAGTAGTATATAAGGAATGATGCACAGTGGTACAGACTAGAGAACAGCCCAGGACTTCCATTTTCTACTATGGCTGGTGGTCATGTTGAGTCTTTTCAGCGCAGGTCATCTAAACTAAGATGAAGGTTTGTTTGTCTTAATCATTTATTGTCTATTTGATCTTTTATCTTGTCTTGTTTCAGGTCATTTGTGTACTTCTGTTTTTCAGGGCTTTTCTGGAAGGTTAATAGATTCTCAGCAGGGTTGGCATCAGATTATTAACTATTTCTATACATCATTTTGGTGGGAAAGAATTTTTTGTGTGTTGCCTGAATCAGATTAGATTTGATTCTGGTGAATTATACCATTCCTGAGGACTTGTCACAGGAAGTTGTGATGCTGTAGATTCTAACCGTTAGAGTCTTTTCTCCCATTACGAGGAAGCAATATCACAAGCATCAATTTAATTAAAAGCTAAAGCAGATCTGTGTTACTGTTTAACACTCAGCCTCTATTTATTTATGTAAGGGGTATATTCATCTGTGGCAGATTTGCTTTTATAGCAACATACATGTATCAGTAGCCTTTCTGGGCAGGATTTTTCTTTCCTGCTTAAACTGGGTTAGACGTCTGTGTCTGAAATACTTGTCTGGCCCCTTTTCCTTTCAAGGATTTTACCCACACATTCTCTGTATTGCATTTGTACCAGTTCCCTTCTTAATTCTCAACCTTTGGTGAATAAAATAGTGGGTTTTGTTGTTTTAAAAAAGGCTTTTGCATGTGTATATCATTACTTTCGCATGAAAATTGTATTGTGGCTCCCACATTACTCAAAGTTCCTTAGCAATGGCTTGTTTTATCCTTTCTGCTTGTTTTCTTTACTGTCTGACCTGCTTTTCCCCTTCTTGCAGTCTGATTATCAGTATTACTTGTTTTGATTGGGTCTCAGAAATTACCTGCTTGGACTCTGCTGTCCTCGTCCCTCTGAATTTCATGACCCCATTATTTTCTTGGCTTAGTTGTCCTTGTAAACTTTGCCTTCTTTTTGTCTCCAGCTCTCCTTGTCATGTGCTTCTGGCAGCCAGGAGAGGCTGTGGAGCTTTTCTTTGGTGATTGACAGAAAAAAGTAACCATTGTTGAAGCATGTGGCTAATGCAGAGCTAAGATGTATTTTGTAGTTACACAGCGTTTATATTTCTCCCCTTCTCCTCTCAGTCCCTTAGGGAAATCAGCTAATTCTGTGTGTGAGCCAAGTGTAGGGGGAAATTACAAAACGAGGAAAGGTGGGGAAATATGGAAATTGGGAACAAAGAAGACAAAAAGACTAGTTTGAGGGCATCAGAAATACTCTAGTCTTACTGAAGCAGAGCCAAGAAGTAGGCAGAAGGCACAGTATCTCTTGTCCTCCTGGGTTTTAAGCACCTGCTACAGGAGGACGAACTGCGGCTTCTGTTTACAAGGCTGAAATTGGAAGAAAGAGCATCTATTCCTTTGCCATCTTGATATGGATGGTTCTGCAGAGGAAAATAAGGATATGAGATATCACATGCTTCAAAGGTAAGTTTTAGGTGCCGTATTTGGACAATATGTACCTTTATAAATAGTAAGGCATTGACAGCTAAGCCCTAGAATTTATGGGGAATTTGATTTGATGATTTTTTTTGTATCTATAGGAAACTTGTTTTTTTAGGGAAATGAATAAAAACTTTCATTTGGCTCTTGGATTTCTAAACCTTTATTTTACATCAGAATTTGAACCAAAGATACCTGAGCCCATGCATGATACTCTAACTTCATTGAAAACAAGCACCCCTGCACAGAACTTGCTATTATTTCACTAAGGAAATCTCACTCCGCCTGTGCCAGATTTGTTCACTGAATTTGGCTGGCTTTCGAGTGAAGTCTCTTCAGCTGTTGTGAAGGAGATATCAGTTCTGTGTAGGAGGTAGCATTACATGGAAGGTAGTTTTGAGAAAACTCTTTTAGAACGCCAGGAAAGGTGCCTGCTTCCATTGTCCTGGCATGTGACAGTGGGCAGCCAGGCTGGAGCTGTTGAGTGTGCCAAGCTCTCTTACGCTAGAATCTTTCTTCTTCCTGCTGTTAGAACAGAGAGGCTGAGGAGGGGGGATGAGTCAGGCTTTCTTGACATTCCTCAGGCCTCTTGCAAGTCTGTGCCTCGCCAGCAGAGGATTAACATAAAAGACCTGAATTATTTGATTGATAGCAGTCATGAATGAAGGGTCCCCCATTATCTTTTTTGTTTGCTTGTTCTTAAAATCTAGAGTTTTTATTTTGAAAAACATTATCTGAAAATTAAACTAGAAGCTGCAAAAAACAGAGAACTGAACAAAAGACTCCAAGTTGGCAAAATTTATATTTAGAATAATCATCTTTTCCTTTTCCTTTTCATTTGACCTCTTATCTTGCCAATGGGTTTCAGCCCAGGGCAAGTTCACTATGGATTCAATGTGACCACAGAAATGACAGTAGAACGTTCTCGGGGTTAAACGGTTATACCCAACTTTATTTCCATGGTGGCAGGTCAATCACTAAAATCCCGTTCACTCAGAGCGAGTCTGCATGCAGCAAGCCAGTCTCTGCTTCTGGGCCTCTCTGCCCACACAGCTGTCCTCTGGGCCTCTGTCCTCGGCGCTGCCACCACTCCAGCCTCTCTGCTCTGCTCTCCTGCAGCCTTGCAGCCTTGCCACTGTGTTTCCCAGAGCACTGGCAGGGCTGTTATATAGAGTCAATAACGATGTATTGCTAGCCATGTGTGTAGTGAGCTAGCCAACCAGGGCCAGTTGAGAATCCTGGCCACACGAACCTTCATTTTATCCACACCTCTTCCATCATTTTGGGCAAAAACCAAGCAAAACCTTCACTGAGAATCTAATAAGTAAAAAGCAACTGAGATATTTAAATAATTTAAACAGTATTTTTAAACAATGTAATAATATAATATTTGATTTTATATATTAAATAAAAACTTTTATATGTATAACATTTTTATATATAATATTGTTCATATATATAAAACAAACATATATAAAGAAAACACACACATTATTTATATATACATACATCTAAAGTTTTATATTTCTGTGGTTAAATACAACAGGTGATCTGTCCATTTTTTTCAAGTAGGCATCCTTCCTGGGGTCCAGTTTGACCAAGCATCTAGGGAACTCCCTTCTCTTCTGTGTTGGATCCTTTGTTTCTTACATCTCTTGTTTTCCTTTTTCTTGGTTCACTCCATCTTTTTGGAAGACATTTTCAAATAATTTCCTGAGTAAAGATAGGTCAGAGGTGAAGATTTTGAGATTGGTTCTGTCTTTACACTTGACTCCCTTGTTTTCAGCATGGTGCCTCTCTTCTGAATATGGAGGATCCCATCATTAAAAGTAAAATAGAAGTAAAATAGATTTCTGTTTTTTTTTTCCCACCTGATGATAAGTGACCCTTAGAGCACTCCTTTGCTATCTCTAAACCATCAGTTAAATCTGTGATGAATCCCTTCACCACCTTAATTTTATCAATAAAGACTTTGTTTCCCTTCTTGTCTCATACTCAGGCAGCCCCTTATTGATTCTAGGCTATATCTTGTCTATTCCTTCACTCTCTCCTTAAATATCCAAAAGCTGATTTCTGCGGAATGTGTATATGTATGTGTTTAACTTCAGGAACATAGAATTATATAATCATAATCTTTGGTTCATGACACATTCATTGGTCCATGTGTAGCCCCTTATTATTTATTTACTTGGTTAGTCATTTTAGAAATAATTTTAAAAGAATTTGAAAACCCACCTAAAACAAAGATATGTCCTTGGCCATCACCTGCATCTAACCACATGGCCTCTCTTCCTCAACCTTTCTCGCTGCAGCCTTCCACCCATATAATCATTTTCCTTAGTTACATGTTCATCATATTCTTTGTTTTCTGTTTATATAGTTAACTCTATATGTGTATCTTAAAAGTATGTATATTTTAGTTGTTTTTAATTTTATGATGTTTTTAATTTTACAATCTATAATATCTTTGTACCTCATGTCTATTAATCATATATCTAGACACTAAAGTTCTATTTCTAATAATTTGCCTACAGAATCTTTTGTGTTTTCTATGTAAATGATCACACATTCACAAACAATGACAATTTTCTTCTCCTTTATAATCCTAAATGTCTCTAATTTGTTTATTTTTCACTTTATTACACTTGCTAGGAAATAAGAGTTATAATTTATGGATTTTTAAAAATTAAACTTCTTTAATTTGTCCCATACCTTGGACAAACTCAACTTGGGCATGGAATAAAATATTTTTAATGTTTTGCCCATCCTTGCACCAATACCCTACTATTTTGAATATTTTGTTTAGAATCTTGCAGTTGTGGTCATGAGTAACATGGACCTGGACTTTTCCCTTCATGTAACATTTGTCTAGTTTGGGTATCATTGTTAGTCTAGCTGGGAAGTTCTACTTCTTTTTCCATTGTTTGGGAATTTGATAGACTGAAACCCTTGAAAATTTGATAGAACTCATCTTAAAACCACCTGGATCTGGTATTTTCTTTGTACTCCTTTACTGTGAAAAGATCAGTTACTGTAGCATCAAGGTTAGAGTGTAGGAGAAAGGAAGAAAAGATAGGAGAAGAAAAAAGCTGTCTATTAAAGAGTGCATAAAGTTTCTTATTTATATCCATTAACTCATTTAATGTCCAGTCAGGGAAAGAGAAACCATGTTAGGTATTATAAACAGAAGGCATTCAATAGTGAGAATTAGTTACTTGGGTATTAGAAGAAAAACAGAACACAAAATGTCTGCTGAGGTAACCCAGAGTTAATACCTATAGGAGGCAGCTACTACCCATAAGGCTGGGAAAACAAAAGGAATAGAGGGACTGTTACCAGAACCTAAGAGCTTGGAGGAGGGCCTCTGGGGGCTGGTGCTTGGATGTCTGGGAGTAAGCTTTGAGTAGCTGGTGCTCATATCCCTAAGGAGGAGGCCTGGCCAGACAGGTGGGCAATAGATCCAGGCAGTGTGTAGCCTAGACAATGAGTGAGCATTGGAAGGCTTGTACTTTGCCTGCCAAGGAGCCACAAGCACTGCTCTGAGTACCTCCAAGGGAATCAGGGTTCTTCCTTGTCTAAAGTTGAAAGATGCTAGAGGCTGGAAATTAACTCTGTTACTGTGGAGCAAAGCTGTTAAGTAAGCTGGAAAACAAGAAGGAAGTCCCTTTTTTTTACCCTCCTGCCTTCCCATTAGCACAACTGAACAAATTTGCAGTCTTAGCCCTATTTACACACAATAGAGTTTAAAAGAGTGGGCTTGGAGCTGAGAGACAGTAAGTAAATAACTAGAACCGTGGATGCTGTGAGCAAGGTTAAGTTATTTGTGAAAGATCATTGGAGCTATTCAGTGGACGGATCTAGATTTTAAACCCAGGCCTATGCTGTTTCCACTACTATATTTCATCTAATCTGAAAACCATTGATTGTTAGATGCACCATTATTGAATGTGCCACCAAGAAAATAAATTAACTGCCAATGAAGTAAAGCACACCATCAGTGGTAAGACACACAAGAATTTCAGGTATTTTCAAAAGTCAAAAAAAAACAAACAGAAGAGCATCTTATAAATAATGAAAAATGGTATGTTATACTGCTTATAAAGAATTTGGTTTTAGAGTTGTTGATTTTGAAACACCTGTGGGATACACAAAGTAGTACATTTAGTAGACAGTTAAAACCATGGAATTACAGCTCATAAAAGAGGTGGAAGCTAGAGATACAGAGGTGAGGGTCATCTCTGTGCTAGAATCATGATCCAGAAACAGCTCTGTTGTTTTTTTCTTTTCACTTCAGCAGTCTCTCTGAGCCTATTATTTGTACCATCTCATTTCATTCTGTCCATTGTCTCTTCATGATGGCATCTGTTGGTAAACCTTAATGTTATCTTTTATCATTCAGGAACACTTATTTTTTTCTTAAATTTTCACAAGCTAAGATCTTTTTATTCTCTCTCTCTTCTGTTTAAAAAGTATGTGGTCTGCTAGAATGCAGTCTACACAAGGGTACAGTTTGATGTGCTATTGTTATATGTATGGTAGTGAAAAGCAGATCTCCAGGGGAGATAGGTGGTGTGAAGAAATCCTGTCTGTGGACTTACATGGCTTCTCTATTTTTATAGGTCCAGCATGTCTGGCTTGCACCTAGTAAAGCAAGGTCGAGACCGAAAGAAAATAGACTCACAGCGAGATTTTACTGTAGCTTCTCCAGCAGAATTTGTTACTCGATTTGGGGGGAATAAAGTGATTGAGAAGGTAAGTTATAACTTGGCTAAATTGTTTTTTCAAAAGTACATGAGATGTAATGCCTAGGTTGTTGTCTAGATTTACTCAAAACCGATGTTTAGATTTTCAGAGACTTTGCCTCTTTATGCAGAATTATCCTTTCTGCCTCCCTAGCATCCTGTTTATTATTTTCAATAATATGTATTTACTACAGATAATTCAATCACAGCTAATTAAGAAGATGAAGCAGTGCCCATAAAGTTCTTTTTAAAAGATCTTGTTTTGGCACAAGATAAAGAAGCTCAAAATCTTAGTCATAGTCATGGGGATGAAAGGACCACATAGAGAATATAGTCAATAATTCATTAGCATCTTACTGTGGTGACAGATAGTAATGACACTAATTGGGGTGAGCATTTAATAATATAGGTAACTGTCAAATCACTATGTTGTGTACTTGAAACCAGTATAATATTGTGTATCAACTCTACTTAAATGAAAATAATTTAAAAAAATGAAAGATCCTATGGTTTTCCAGGGTTTGGCTGTACTACTCTAGAAGGGTATGATAAATTGATTAGCTTATGGGGTGTTGGTGAAGAGATGATAGGTCAGAGCAAAGGGAGTAGGGAGTCTTTTAGAACAAAAGCATTTAAACAGTTTGATATACTGACTTACTAGCTTCTACCAGGTATTTGAGATGTTTAGAGGGAATGTGCCACATGAAATGTTAAAGAGATTACAGGTATTTTGAAATGTTATGAGTACTTCTGTCCCTTTTATCTGAAACCATGTCAGAGCTGAGAGGATGACTTGGTTGAAATAGCTTGAGTGATTAAAAGATTAAAGGGTGGGGACCTATATTCCCACTCAGAAAAGTATTGCTTAGTGGTGTCCTTCTGTTAGTCTTCCCGTAAAGGTAGATTATGTGTCTCCTGGCCCTTTTTATCCTTGGGCCATGACTACAAGAAAGGTAAAGAGCTGAAAGATTTGTTTACAGAGAAGTCTCAGAATCATTGTTTATTCTACTCTTTTTCTTGTGACCACTCTTTCTAAAGCAGTCTCTACAATTCTAAAGCATTTTGGATTCAGCATTTTGGAGAGAGAGGGTAGTGTTTGGTGCCAGGGTTTATCATGTTTAGGACTCTGTATCTTGTTTTATTTAGTACAACAACAGAGAATAGTGCATGACACTACACTGTTTAGTCATCCCCCATTTCTTATTTGGTAATACGTCATCCTTCTGAAGTTTGGTATCCGTTTGTTCCCTAGTAATAGCTAGAGTAGAATAATTCACAAACTCACAAGATTTAAGTAATAGTGATTTTTTTTTCCTTCAAGACATGAAGTTAGAAAGGAGTAAGTTTTATCTGGCACATATTAAAGTGACTGCTTAGCTAACATTTAAAAATATCGCTTGGTCATTTGGGAGCTGATTCCTAACTGCCTAGCCAGCAATACAAATTCCTAGTTGAGAATCTGGCTTTTCAGAAAGACATCTACAAAAATGGTCTTTTCTCTTCTTTTTTTACCCATCATTACCTGCATTTTCTACTTTTCTCTCCAATTCCCATGCCTCCCAACTTTCTCAGGTTCTTATTGCCAACAATGGCATTGCAGCAGTGAAATGCATGCGGTCTATCCGTAGGTGGTCTTATGAGATGTTTCGAAATGAACGTGCAATCCGATTTGTTGTCATGGTCACACCTGAAGACCTTAAAGCCAATGCAGGTAAGTTTTAGAATAAGAAAGTAACACCCTCAAGTGTAAAAATTGAACAAACAGCACAGCCCTTAAAGTAGGATAATGTTAACCTAGGGGGATTCCCTAGCCAAAGGAGTTCTCTTTTAAAAAGTGTCTATAATAGGCATATACATGTACTATATGTAACCCGGGCACAGACTCCAATGTCCTAAGTAGATAAAATGTAACCAAGGTGTTGATTTAGGTTTTCAGGTGTATGCCTTTTCAGCATCAAGTATTTGCTAAGCCACCTACCTCCTCCACCTGAGGGAGAGAGGACCCAAGTAGGTTTCACTCTGCAAGTTCCTCTGCATGTTGTCTCCACTTGGATGGCCCTCTGTCTGAAATTATAGGGAAAGACTGTTGGTGTAGCTGAGAGGTTGTGGCTAGTCTTTCCTCTCCTTACTTTTTATCACTAAAGTATAATCCCTAAGGTAGAATACCCACAGATAACCTTATCTCTTTAAAGAGCTATCTTTTAAAACCTATTTTGGTCTGTATGTTCTCTCTGTTGAAACAATGATACTATGACTGTTCCTAAGGATTATTACATTATTTAGAAACAGAGGCAACAATTTATTAGAAAGCAGATGTTATGTAAAATCATTTAGATTGACCTCTTAACATCTCTGAGCCAAATTTTTGTATCTGTAAAAGGAAGATCATAATGTCTGTCTCACTGGATAGTTGTAAAGGTGAAATTATCTACAATAAATTTAAACTACCTTTCATGATTTCTTTTACTCTATTTCTACCTGGTGCTTCTAATAATTCATTTTTTTCATTCACTCAGTGAACATGTAGACCCACAGTTGAATAAGATGTGAGTTTGCTCTAGGAAACATAATTTCAGTACATTGAGGTAGGTGCTACAATAGAAATATGCACAAGGTACTATTAGAACACAGAGATAAGATATCTTAACTCTGCTCCCTACTTTTGGTGGCAAGGTTAAGAAAAAGCTTTCTGAAAAGAGTTACATCTAGCTAAGAATGAGTAATAGTGAAACAATTAGGGGGAGACAAAGGTGTTCCAGGCAGAAAGAATCATATATGCAAATGTATGAAGGTGTGACACAGTGGTTTTCTGGAAGCTACAGATAGCTTATTAAAAAGTATAAGATGTGATCAGGTTTGTCAGGGAAGGCCCTGTTTTTCAACCTCAAGAGCACAGGTTTCATATTTTTAGGGGTGTGTGTGTGTGTGTGTGTGTGTGTGTGTGTGTGTGTGTGTGTGTGTGTATGTGTTGGATATCAAATGATTTGCCTTTTAAATGGATTAGTTGTTGTCCTTTACAATTCAAAAGTGGAAGAGTAATAATGAGCCCCTTCTCATCTACCTGTCATCCAGCATCAACAAATATCAACGCATGGACAATATCGTTTCATCTATACTTTCACCTCCTTCCCCCCCCACACACATGATTTCTGAAGCAAATTCCAGATTATCATATTACTTCATCTGTAAATATTTCAGCATGTATCTCTAAAAAATAGATAGATGGGTTTTTTTTGTAGCATAATTAGGTGGATGATTCAGGTAACATCTTGAAAGATCCTTTTGCAGAAGGCAATAGTAGAGGACATGATGAGGCTAAGAACAGAGAGGAAAGGGATGGGTGGTTTCAAGAGATTAAGGAGGTAAAATTGACAAGATTTGGTGATTGAGGGACAATTTAATGATTACTGTTGTGTTTCTAATTTGATTGACTTAGGCAGATGCTAGTACCATCAACCAGGGCAAAATAATGGATAATATAGAAGGAAGAACAAAGTTTTTTGTGGGAGAAGACAGATTAGGTTTGGAGTACTTGTGGTACAAGCATATCCTATAAATCCTACAAAAAATTGAATGCATCCTTCCAGAATTTAGAAATAATAAGGGCTGGAGATTAAGAGTATACATTATCAGCAAATAGGTGGTAGTTAACACTACCCCCTGAAAGAACAGGTAGAAAATGAAGAGGGCTAAGGATGAAATTTTGTAGAAGACTAAAATTTATGGATAGTCTCAGGAAGATAGGCCCATGAACAATGCTGAGAAGAAATGATTTAGGGAGAGAGAAAGAACAGAAGAGAGGAGCAAAGAGAAAGAGAATTTCAAGAAGCAGTGGTCAAATGTGTCAGCAGTCCAATAAAATAGGAATAGATACTTGTCCAGCAATTAGGAGATCACTGGTAACCTTTGTAAGAATATTTAGAACAATATTAGTGTGCAGCTTAATAAATGATGTTAAACAGTGAATGAGTAGTGACATGGAGATAGCCAATGTGGACAAGTTTTTTGTTTTCTTGCTTTTTTCACTTAAAATTTTTTTTTAATTTGCATTGAGTAGATACGATAGCTGCACAGATCTTAGTGTATAGCTTGATGAATTTTGACATATGTATACACTTATGTTACCATCACCTGGATCAAGATACTGAACATTTTCACCAATTTTCCCCTTCGCCTATTTCACCCGGCTCCTCTCACCCCCCTTCCATATAATAATCACCAGTCTGTTCTGTGTTCATGAATCTATTTCAGTTTTGTTTGTTTGTTCATTTGTCTTTTAGATTCCACGTATAAGTGAAATTGTAGGGTGTTTGCCTTTCTCTGTTTGACTTATTTCACTTACATTCACTTGACAGCTTAAAACAACAAGCATTTATTACCTCACAGTTTCTGTAGGTCAGGGCATGGCTTAGCTGGGTCTTCTGCTTCGGGTGATTACAATGCTGCGGTCATTTGTCAGCTGCGGCTGCAGTCTCATCTGAGGATCCGTTTGGGATGATTCTGCTTTCAATCTCATCTGGCTGTTGGTAGCATTCAGTTTTATGTGGGCTGTCAGACTGAGGGCCTGAAGGTTTAACTGGTTGTTGGCTAGAGACCACTCTTGGCTCCTTGTCACATGGGCCATCCCAAAATGACTACCTGCTACCTCAAAGCCAGCAAGGGAAAGCCTCCTAATAAGAGTGGTTGTATTCTTATATAACATTATCATGAAAGTGATGTCTCCTCACCCTTGCCATATTCTAGAAGCAAGTCATAGGTCCTGCCCACGCCCAAGAAGAGGGGATTAAAGTATGAATCCCTTGAGACTAGGATTATGGGGACAGACATACTATACTAGTGTCTGTCCATCACAATTGCTAAGAAAAAGTTGACTGTAAGGAGATTGATAGCATGATATAATAACAGGAAAAAAGTACATTGTGTTAGTCAGAAAAAATAGCTGTAATGACATATACCAAAACAACAATACTAGTTACCTCTAGGGATGGAATTTTGGGGTGTTATTATTTATATTTATGTTTCTGCTTTTCCCAGCTTTTTTACATAGGGTTTATGTAATTTTATAATTTCTTTAAAAAGTTACTTAAAAAACACAACTGTAGAAAGGAGTATAATACCAGTGGTATTGAATTGAGGAATTAGTATTTTGGATGATTTTTCCTTTTTCCTTTTTTCTAATCTTTCTGTTATGTTAATTATTTTTAGTAGATCTATTGAGTATAATTTGTATACAGTAAGTCACCCTTTTAAAAGTTCTAAGAGTTTTAGTGAATTTATATACCATTGTGCAATCATCACTGTAGTGCAATTTAAAACACTGATTATTTTTATAGTTTAAAGGGTTTGGAAAAGGAGCCTTAGATAGAAAAGTTGGTTATGAATATGAGAAGAGGGCATCACCTGAGACTGGAGGAGAACAGGCAAAATTGACAGGTTAAGGTATGGTGAGGTGGTCATAATTGACCAGTTGCATGTGTTTATTTCATGATAGTTAATTGGGAAAGTTTGAGAGGTGGATGATTAGTGAAATCCATAATAAAGAATTGAGTATTGTCTTTTGAGGGGAGTTTTCTTATTTGTGAATATACTCTAGAATAGCATCTCTGGTGGAGTTATGGGAACTGTGGAAATTAGGAGATTATAGAGAAACACAAACTATATAATTAGAACAAGCTTTCTTTTTCTACTTCCCAGGGCTTGCGTTTTCTTAGTGTCTATAATAATGATCATAGAAGGTTGATTGGTATAGAACTCTGAACTGTTGTTGGTTGGCAACAACTGTCCTTTGAAGACTGTGTGTATGAAAGACAGAGAGAGAGAGTGATACGTAGGTCAGCAATTAAAGTAACTTTTTTCTGTTTCTAGGACCACTGAACTAAGACTAAATAAATCACAGTAGAAAAGTTAGGTATATTTGACCGCATAAAAAAAAGAAAACAAATGATAATTTGGGAAAACATATTAACAGCAGAGAGTTTCTACCTATAATATGAGAAAAAGATACCCTACAGTAGAAAATGAACAAAGAGCACGAGTAGGTAGTCCATAAAAGAAGAACTAAAAAGGAACAATAAACATGAAAAAAGATTCAATACCAATGGTAATCAAAGAAATGCAAACTAACACAATAGTAGATTGGGATTTTTTTTTAATTTATAAGATTGGCAAAATGTAAAAGATTGGTAACACCTAACATAGGTAAGAGTATAGGCAATTTTGCATCTGTATTGCTAGTGAACATCTCAGGTAGTTCAGCCATTGAAAATGTGTATACCTTTTGACTCAATAGTTTTATTTCTAGGAACATGTCCCAAGGACATAATTGGACAGCTGTATAAGGATTCATTCCAAATTATTAATGACCTATGTGTCCATCAATAAGTTAGTAGTTAAGTGAATTATAGACTATAGAAACATTAGATATCCATTAAAATATTGAGTATATATTAAATACATATAAAATGTTAAATATATACTAAATATGTATCTATATTATAATATGGGAAGATACACACAATGAGTTGTTAAATTGGTTAACAGTTTATGGTTTCTTATATATCAAAACATGACCTGAATGTCTCTGGGTAGTAGGACAATGGGGTTTTTCGCTTTTAAGATATAGTGTTATTACATCCTGATGCATTATCTAAATCTTTTTAATAATTAGTATGCTTTCCCTCTTATAATCCAAGAGAACAACAAACCTCTTTTTATTTTGAACAAATTATAGGGCCTATATCTTACCTTGAGTGGAATGTATTTTAGAAGGAGTTAAAACCTTTAAAGATTAAGAACAAGACATAAGAAACATTAATAAATATGATGAAGATGGGCCTTGAGCAAGTTATTAACTCTTTTAAGCCATGATTTCCTATAAACTGAGTACTAATAGTAGCTGTCATACACACACGTACCTCGTTTTATTGCACTTCACAGATACACATTTTTTACAAATTGAAGGTTTGTGGCAACCCTGCATTAAGCAAGTCAGTGGGTGCCATTATTCCAACAGCATTTGCTCATTTTGGATTTCTGTGTCACATTTTAGTAATTTTCACAGCATTTCAAGCTTTTTCATTATTATGTTTGCTGTGGTGATCTCTGATCAGTGATTACAACTCTGAAAGCTCAGATGATGGTTAGCATTTGTTAGCAATAGAGTATTTTTAAATTAAGATATGTACCTTTTTATAAAGACATAATGCTATTGTACACTTAATAGACTGCAGTATAGTATAAACATAACTTTTATATGCACAGGGAAACCAAAAAACTCATTTGACTCTCTTTATTGCAATATTCACTTTATCGCAGTGGTCTGGCCCCTGAACCCTTGGTTTCTTTGAGGTATGCCTGAATAGGATTACTGAGTATTAAATGAAATAGTATAAAGTCTTTAGTACAGTTCCTGCACATTATAGCTGCTCTACCTCAGTTGTCAGAACAGGAAGACAGAGGAACACTAGGTGACAAATTTGAGAGGGAATACTGAGAAGAAAATAAAATGTAAGGGAGGGAAAAAAGTTATCTTTTTAAAGTGCCTTTTAAATACCTGTTATCTCCCAGCATTCCAGAAAAACCCTTTTCAAGCACTTAGTGGACTCCTTTAACTAACCTTTCCTGTTTAGCCAGTCTATAAACCCTCCAGGCTCTACTCTTCTTTTTCCATCTGTCCCAGCTTTCTCAGGAAAGGGCTTTCACAGAGTACAAAGCAAGTTAAAGGTAAAGGGTGTCAGGATGAGAACTTTTTTCAGAGTAATTGTACATGGGTTTCTAAGTGACACACATCATCATTGATAGAGCAATCATAAAGACCCTTCAGAAAGGCCACACAGTGAAATGTTTGAGAACTGTTGTTTTAGTGTAAGAGCTTCCTTAGCACATATTTAGTGCCTGTGACTTAACAAAGTCAGAACCTCCAACTAAATGGTGCTGGAAATTAGCCTATTAATGCAGTCTGTAATGTGGTTACTTATGATGGTACTCATCCTTTACATGGTTTTGTTCTGCTCTTATATTTCTGAGAATAAAGCATGTGTTCTCTATTAATTTGCTTGTGTTTTCAGAATACATTAAGATGGCAGATCACTATGTACCAGTGCCAGGAGGACCAAACAATAACAACTATGCAAATGTGGAATTAATCCTTGATATTGCTAAAAGGATCCCTGTACAAGTAAGAGATGCTAATGTGTCCTTTAAAACCCAAGTCAGCCATTTTACAGTTAGGTGCAAGGGTTATCCAGGGAAAAACCTTTAATTTTATATAAAGCATCGTTGTTGAAAATTGATAAATATCCGTTTATGGGATACAATAGGGAAAGGAAAGATGGAAAGAATGGAATGAGTCAAAATAAACATAATACAAACAGAAGGTTTGTAAGGGTCTTTCAGAGATGACTTATTCTATCCATTTCACCTTCAAACCATCCCAAGTAAGGAAAAGTTGCCAGTTACCCCATGGAATATTACCAGACAAGAATATGGTAGTGTAGAATAAGGTTGTTTCTTCCCTATCACATTGTGTTAGGAAGTTTAGGGTAAGTGTTTTAAAACCCAAAGAGGAAAGAACTAGAAATTTTTATGGCATATAACCACTACATATAACAGTGGAGTTGTTTAGCCAAAGTAATTGAATTCAAGAAAGAAAACCAGTATTTCTAGAAAAGGTTCTGTAGAGACCAGTTGAAATGCTATGAATTGAGTTTCCTAAAGAGCAACAAGATTAACTGGATCTTAATATCAATTTCAACTTGGTTTTGACCTGTTCAGAAGTTTTGCCACAATGGACTCGTTATTGTTCCATAAAAAACTGCCAACAATCAAGTTAGAAGCTGAATTAAGCATTAGGCTGTTGTGGGACTATTGACCTCACCAAGTAAGTCCAGTCTTGTTTTTTTTTTTAAGTATGAATTTTAAGAATGAATCATATTGTGTTCTTTTGTAGGCAGTGTGGGCTGGCTGGGGCCATGCTTCTGAGAATCCCAAGCTCCCAGAACTCCTTTTGAAAAATGGCATCGCCTTCATGGGTGAGCCTTTCTAACATAGTTCTTTCTGTTTCTTTTCATCAGTTTTGCCCACATTCCACTCTATGTTTGCTTTTCTTTTGTTTAACATGCTCAGGGCTCTTATTTTTCATCAATCAGCAACTGTCAGAGTAACCCCCTCATTTCTTTTTCTTTTTGTTTTCCTTCCTCATTTCTTACACCCTGCTTATCTCTGTACATCTTAATTGTGTTTTTGTTCCTGGGTTCTTTTTCATGAGATACAGAGGATGCTCCAATTTCCAAAACACTGGCCTTTTGAAACTTTGCCATTAACCTTAAGAAAATAGTAGAGAAAGGGCCTATTTTTATATAGCAAAGATAATTGAATATTGGGATCGTGGTAGTGTGCCCTTAAATATGAATCAGCATCTTTACATTTAAGCATATAGGTTATATTCCTGTAAGTGGGAGCTATTGCTTCTGACTTTTCTGCTCACCTGTAGCAGAGAGAGAAATCAAGGTTACGTGGTTCAAAGGTATTTCTACCTTCCACAATGATGATTATGCTTTGTAAACCTTATTAAAGTAAATCTCCTTTTGGGTTTCCTTAAGCCGGAGGAGGGAATAATATTTCAGACTTGAACCCAAAACTTTATGGTCCTTATTTAAAGATAATTAGTTAAAAAAAGAAGAAAAAAGATTTTGTTAATCTGGTAAAGTTGGATCATGAAGAATGATAAAATCAGAGTTAGATTTGTTAGGAATTTAATTCAGCATATATTTTTAAATAGTGAACTCTCACTGTGTGCTGAAAGCTTATTATACTAGGTTCTATAAAGGGTACAAAAATGAGTCAAAGCATAGTAAGTAGTCCTACAGTCAAGTTATGATCTCCATGATATGTGGTACAGGGGAGGCAAGACAAATACAAAAATAATTACATAGAAAATAAAATAATATGTGACAGAAATGAGGCCAAAATATTATAGTCAGAAGTTCTTTTCTTGTTTGTTTTTAGGTCCTCCAAGCCAGGCCATGTGGGCTTTGGGGGATAAGATAGCATCTTCCATAGTGGCTCAAACTGCAGGTATCCCTACTCTTCCCTGGAGTGGCAATGGTAAGAAAGTATTTCTTGTTTGTATCTTGAATTACAGAAAAGCTCAGTAGGATATTTGGGACTGTGGCCTAGGGCTTAAGTTTGTTGAAAATGTATTGGGATACTTAATGTACCATAGTTTTATGATGTCCTAGGATTATAAATTTTGTGCCATGTACACAGATGCTAAACTGATTTAAGTGATCTTAGGACTTAACTTGGAGAAACTCTGGAAAAATGCATATGATTCTGTAGATTCAGATCTGCTCTGGGTAGGCTAGAATCTCTAACGATGCATTTTCTAGGCAGAATTAGGCCTTTGAACTTGCTTGGCAGGTGACTTGGATCACTGAAGCCACCTAGTCAAATGTTTGCCTGCCATTGTTTTTTTTCTTGATGTCAGTCCACAATCTATTGATGATTTACTTTGCCTGTTCAATACCATTCAACCTCTCATTTTTCCTTGATGCAGAAAATGAGGTCAGTAGTCCACCTTTCAGGCACGTGGAAGAATAAAATTTTCCTAAAAATGATTTATTCTTGACAGATCCCTTTAAGAGTGTCATGTGAATAATTATTATAGCTGATAACAATATGAACTTCCCTTTTTTTGTACTCTAGCACAGGAAGGAGATGTACACTAAAACCTTTTTCAAATGGGAACGGCCATTGTCTTGAAGCTGAACTGATTTGAACTCTTGTTTCTCTGGCTCTCCAGGGGGATTGCAGTACCCTCTCCAGACCTGCTGAGTCAGTTTAAAATAAAAGGTTGAATTTGTTCTTGTTTGAATGGAGAGGCTGTAGCATTCCCCTTTGGCTGAGTATAGGGACATTCAGGGAGCATGGAATCAGGACTCAGCTGAGGCCAAAAAAACTGCCATTTCCATTTCCAAGGGCTCATAAAGATTGAATTATTTCCCAAACCTCTGGCCCTGCAGCAGGCCTGAACTCACAATTCGAAGGTATTTTGCTTGCTGAGTTACTATGAGAAGTCTGACATGCCTTTTTTTGGTATGTCCTTGCATTTTTATAAGTTTTCTCCTTGTTATCTCTCCTGGCTTCTTCTGCATAAGAATCCAAGTTGCCAGGTCCTGCTGTAGCTAAATATCCTTAACTCCAGGGACTAATCAGAGTTTTATTGTATCCTTTCTCCTATCTACCCTTAGTTTTGGATAAATACGAGAGCATTTAAAAGAAGGTATAGCATAAAATTGAGAACAGAAGCTCTTGTAGTTGCTGTTAAGTCACTGTTATCTATTGCAGGTCTTCGTGTGGACTGGCATGAAAATGATTTCTCGAAACGCATCTTAAATGTTCCCCAGGAACTATATGAAAAGGGTTATGTGAAAGATGTGGATGATGGGTTGAAGGTATGTTACTAAGTTTAGGGAGTGATGTCTTTCAACTGACCAATCCGGGTTGCAAACCCAAATTGAAGCCTGGTCCATGATATATACCCATGATGGCATTAGGGTTGTAAGACCAGGAGGTGTTGTTTATAGAGAAAGGAAGTGACCTAGATTTAATGAAAATAATTTAAATTTGTCCTGAAGCAAGCCATTCCCCTGGACAGAACATTTTTTAGGTTGTTAAATCAGAGCTTTAACAAGGTACTCTCCTTATTCTCCTCTCCTCTCCAGGAGATTCTCTTCTCCACCACCTGTTGGTTTGGGGAGTATAGTGGAGAGGAGGGTGGTGCAGGCAGGCAACAGACAATTCACTTTTTCCCCTGCTTGAATTCAGAACCAAAAAGCCAGGCAGATAGATAGAATAATGTCGGCTTTATTATCAATACAGATGTTGGTGAAAATGCCTTATGTGTGTCACAACAATCAGATTTGTGTACTGAATGTCAGAGTTAAGCAGCCTCACTCCCTGTGTACCGGTGGTGTTGGATAACCACAGACCTCTCTGTGGAGACAGCTTTTACCATTCGGCTTCTTGTGTGGCTGAGAGCTGACAAAGCATATGGTCTGTGCAGTGAGATGATCCCAGAAGGAAGAGGCTGAACTGGCAAACAACATAATTTACTCTTTTTCCCTTGGGGAGGAGTAAGGGAGGGAACTGAGAGAGTCTGGAGATGTTACTCTACTTATTGTCCATCTGTGTAGAAACATGAACTCAAGCAAAAGGAGATCCTTTGTCTGACATTACCTTTTCTTGCCTTCATAGTTCTCTCCAGTTTGTTTTCCTTTCACATCTTAACTAGTTGGAAGCATCAGTTAAACCTCCAGTTAGATGATAAAAGAGGCCATTTTAGAAAACACATTCCTGTATTTAACTTAAATATTATAAATTCAAGAGGAAAGCTGAATGCTCAACTAATTTTGCTGTATTGTTTGCATTTCAAGTTAAGCATCCTGTAATCTCCTTAATAAGAATTAGTATCTCTAATTGAATTGCAAATGCTATATTCCATTTGCTGTAATTTACAAGAGTAGAGCCATTACTTTGTAAAGAACTAGCAATTTTACTTATTAATTAAAATTCCTTTTTTTCTGGTTATAATTATAAACATAAAAATTCTAATAGAAAATTTGGAAAGTAGGAAAAGAGATAAAACCACGCATAACATAAACCCACCATCCAGAGATAAATACATATTTTCTTCTAGCATTTTTTCATTTATAGATTCATAGTGATAATATTTATTAATAGAGTCCCATAATTATAAAATTAGGCTCTTACTATATATATTGTCTAGTAATTTTAGTTTTATTTCTCCACTTAATGTTATATATAAACATTTTTCTCATGGCATTAAATTATTCTTAAATATTTTAAATGGATGACCTGTGCCTAGAACTTTCACATATTTTCAGAAGGCCTAACTTCTTACTGACATCACTTGGGCTACCCTATTTTTTAAATTTTTTTTTCCACATTTCTGGCTGTTTCTTTGATTACTTATCACCCAATGATTGAGTTCATCATGGTAAGTCTTTTATAAGCATAGAAATTAATAGAGTTCCAAGAAATGGAAGCAACCTAAGTGTCCATCAGTAGATGAATGGATAAAGAAGATGTGGTACATATACACAATGGAACATTATTCATCCATAAGAAGAAAACAAATCCTACCATTTGCAACAACATGGGTGGAGCTAGAGGGTATTATGCTCAGTGAAATAAGCCAAGCAGAAAAAGACAAGTACCAAATGATTTCACTCATATGTGGAGTATAAGAACTAAGAAAAAAACTGAAGGAACAAAACAGCAGCAGACTCACAGAACCCAAGAACGGACTAATAGTTAAAGGGAAGGGACTGGGGAAGATGGGTGGGAAGGGAGGGATAAGGGGGAAAAAGGGGCATTACGATTAGCAAATGTAATGTTGGGGGGGTACAGGGAGGGCTGTACAACTCAGAGAAGACAAGTAGTGATTCTGTTGCATCTCACTATGCTGATGGACAGTGACTGTAATGGGGTTGGTGGGGGGGACCTGATGAAGGGGGTAGTTTAATAACCATAATATTGCACATGTAATTGTAGATTAATTATACCAAAATAAATTAAAAATAAATGTTAGCCAAGAATAAAAATAAAAAAGAAATTAATAGAGTTAAGAGAATTTTGGAAGAGATGGGACTACAAGTGAAAGATTTTCATGTGTAATCTACTGGCACAAATTAAAATTTTTCTTCTCTGGTGACAATTTTTTTTAGGTATTGTTATTATGTAAACCTTAAAAGACTGGAGTGTGTGTTTCGACAAATGAATTGCTTGGTTATTTTAAACTTTTAGTAAATTTTCCCCCATTTGTATTTTGCCTTAACAATACAATCTGGACATCTTCATATCATTACATGTAAAAGCCAACTCATTCCTTTTAATAACTGCATAGTTTTCTTATATATGGGTATGTCTTTTTTTTTTGCTATCATTAATGTACAATTACATGAACAACATTATGGTTACTAGACTCCCCCCTATTATAGTAGTTTTGGAGTGGATTCTTTAGGGTGTTTTATGTACAATATCATGTCATCTGCAAACAGGGACATTTGACTTCTTCCTTGCCAATCTGGATGCCTTTTTTTTCTTTGTGTTGTCTGATTGCCAAAGCTAGGACCTCCAGAACTATGTTGATTAAAAGTGGGGGGAGTGGGCATCCTTGTCTTGTTCCCAATCTTAAAGTAAAAGCTTTCAGCTTCTCGCTGTTAAGTAAAATGTTGACTGTGGGTTTGTCATATATGGCCTTTATTATGTTGAGATACTTGCCCTCTATACCCATTTTGTTGAGATTTTTTATCATGAATGGATGTTGAATTTTTCGAATGCTTTTTCAGCATCTATGGAGATGATCATGTGGTTTTTGTCCTTCTTTTTATTGATGTAGTGGATGATGTTGATAGATTTTCAAATGTTGTATCATCCTTGCATCCCTGGGATGAATCCCACTTGATCATGATGGATGATCTTTTTGATGTATTTTTGAATTTGGCTTGCTAATATTTTGTTGAATATTTTTGCATCTATGTTCATCAGGGATATTGGTCTGTAATTTTCTTTTTTTGTAGTGTCTTTGCCTGGTTTAGGTATTAGAGTGATGTTGGCCTCATAGAATGAGTTTGGGAGTATTCCCTCCTCTTCTACTTTTTGGAAAATTTAATGAGAATGGGTATTAGGTCTTCACTAAATGTTTGATAAAATTCAGCAGTGAAGCCATCTGGTCCAGGTGTTTTGTTCTTAGGTAGTTTTTTTATTAGCAATTCAATTTCTTTGCTGGTAATTGGTCTATTCAGATTTTCTGTTTCTTCCTGGGCCACTCTTGGAAGGTTGCATTTTTCTAGAAAGTTGTCCAT
This sequence comes from Smutsia gigantea, assembly GCA_032199065.1. Lineage (NCBI taxonomy): Eukaryota > Metazoa > Chordata > Mammalia > Pholidota > Manidae > Smutsia > Smutsia gigantea. Next base: position 170,688 of record JAVSCE010009464.1, on the reverse strand, counting down.
TTCTTCTAGGTTATCCAGTTTGTTACCATATAATTTTTCATAGTATTCTCTCATAATTCTTTGTATTTCTGTGGTATCTGTAGTGATTTTTCCTTTCTCATTTCTGATTCTGTTTATGTGTGTAGACTCTCTTTTTATCTTGATAAGTCTAGGTACGGTTTATCTATTATATTTATTTTCACAAAGAACCAGCTCCTGCCTTCATTGATTCTTTCTATTGTTTTATTCTTCTCGATTTTATTTCTGCTCTAATCTTTATTATGTCCCTACTTTTGCTGATGTTGGGCCTCGTTTGTTCTTCCTTTTCTAGTTTCGTTAATTGTGTGTTTAGACTGTTCATTTGGTGTTGTTCTTATGAGGTAGGCCTGTATTGCTATATTTTTCCCTCTTAGCACGGCCTTCGCTGTGTCCCACAGATTTTGTGGTGTTGAATTATTGTTGTCATTTGTCTCCATATATTGCTTGATCTCTGTTTTTATTTGGTCATTGATTCATTGATTATTTAGGAGTATGTTATTAAGCCTCCATGTTTTTGTGGGCTTTTTCGTTTTCTTTGTGTAATTTATTTCTAGTTTCATACCTTTGTGATCTGAGAAGGTGGTTGGTACAAATTCAATCTTTTTGAATTTACTGAGGTTCTTTTTGTGGCCTAATATATGATCTAATCTTGAAAATGTTCTATGTGCACTTTAGAAGAATGTGTATTCTGTTGCTTTTGGATGGAGTGTTCTGTAGATGTCCGTTAGGTCCATCTGTTCTAATATGTTGTTCATGCCTCTGTCTGTTTACTTATTTTCTGTCTGGTTGATCTGTCCTTTGGAGTGAGTGGTGTGTTGAAGTCTCCAAAAATGAATGCATTGCTTTCTATTTCCCCCTTTAATTCTGTTAGTATTTGTTTCACATATGTAGGTGATCCTGTGTTGGGTGCATAGATATTTATAATAGTTATATCCTCTTGTTGGACTGACCCTTTTATCATTACCTAATGTCCTTCTTTGTCTCTTGTTACTCTCTTTGTTTTGAAGTCTATTTTGTCTGATACAAGTACTGCAACTCCTGCTTTTTTCTCCCTGTTAGTTGTATGAAATATTTTTTTCCATCCCTTCACTTTCAGTCTGTGTATGTCTTTGGATTTGAAGTGAGTCTCTTGTTGGTAGCATATAGATGGGTCTTGTTTTTTTATCCATTCAGTGACTCTATGTCTTTTGATTGGTGCATTCAGACCATTTACGTTTAGGGTGATTATCGACAGGTATGTACTTACTGCCATTGCAGGCTTTAGATTCGTGGTTACCAAAGGTTCAAGAGTAATTCCCTTACTATCTAACAGTCTAATTTAAATCACTTAATATGCCAGTACAAACACAATCTGAAGGTTCTTTTTTTTTTCCTCCTTTTTCTTTTTCTCCCTCCTCCATTCTTTGTATGTTGTGGATCACATTCTATACTCTTTGTCTATCCCTTGGGTAACATCTGTTTAGCCTTAGGATACTTCCATCTATAGGAGTTCCTCCAAAATACACTGTCATGGTGGTTTGTGGGAGGTAAATTCTCTCAGCTTTTGCTTATCTGAAAATTGTTTAATCCCTCCTTCAAATTTAAATGATAACCTTGCTGGGTAGAGTATTCTTGGTTCAAGGCCCTTCTCCTTCATTGCATTAAATATATCATGCCACTCCCTTCTGGCCTGTAAGGTTTCTGTTGAGAAATCTGATGAAAGCCTGATGGGTTTTCCTTTGTATGTGATCTTTTTTCTCTCTCTTGCTGCTTTTAAAAGTTTGTGTTTATTCGTGATCTTTGCCATTTTAATTGTTATATGTTTTGATGTTGTCTTCCTTGGGTCCGTTGTGTTCGGGAGATCTGTTCACCTCCATTGCCATACAGAAACTTTTTAGTTTGATGTAGTCACATGAATTCATTTTTGCTTTTGTTTCCCTTGCTCAAGGAAATGCATTCAGGAAGAAGTCGCTCATGCTTATATTCAGGAGATTTTTGCCTATGTTATCTTCTAAGAGTTTTATGGTTTCATGACTACATTCAGGTCCTTGATCCATTTTGAGTTTACTTTTGTGTATGGGGTTAAACAATCCAGTTTCATTCTCTTGCACGTAGCTGTCCAGTTTTGCCAACACCAGCTGTTGAAGAGGTTGTCATTTCCCCATTGTATGTCCATGGCTCCTTTATCATATATTAATTGACAATATATGGTTGTGTTTATATCAGGGCTCTCTACTCTGTTCCATTGTTCTATGGGTCTTTTCTTGTGCCAGTACCAAATTGTCTTCAATACTGTGGCTTTGTAGTAAAGCTTGAAGTTGGGGAGCATAATGCCCCAAGCTTTATTCTTCCTTCTCAGGATTGCTTTGGCTATTCGGTGTCTTTTATGGTTCCATATGAATTTTAGAATGATTTTTTCTAGTTCGTTGAAAAATGCTGTTGGTATTTTGATAGGAATTGTATTGAATCTGTAGATTGCTTTAGGCAGGATGGCCATTTTGACAATATTAATTCTTCCTATCCATGAGCACGGGATGTGTTTCCATTTATTGGTATCTTCTTTAATTTCTCTCATAAGTGTCTTGTAATTTTCAGAGTATAGGTCTTTAACTTCCTTTGTTAGGTTTACTTCTAGGCATTTTATTCTTTTTGATGCAACTTTGAATGGAATTGTTTACCTGATTTCTCTCTCTGCTAGGTCATTGTTAGTGTATAGGAATTCCATAGATTTCTCCGCATTAATTTTGTATCCCGCAACTTTGCTGAATTCAGATATTAGATCTAATAATTTTGGAGTAGATTCTTTAAGGTTTTTTATGTACAATATCACGTCATCTGCAAACAGGGACAGTTAACTTCTTCGCTGCCAATCTGGATGCCTTTTATTTCTTTGTGTTGTCGATTGCCGTGGTATGACATCCAGTACTATGTTGAATAGACGTGGGAAGAGTGGGCTTCCTCGTCTTGTTCCCAATGTTAAAGGAAGAGCTTTCAGCTTCTCGCTGTTAAGTATAATGTTGGCTGTGGGTTTGGCATATATGGCCTTTATTATGTTGAGGTACTTGCCCTCTCTGCCCATTTTGTTGAGAGTTTTTATCATGAATGGATGTTGAATTCTGTCAAATGCTTTTTTAGCACCTGTAGAGATGATCATGTGGTTTTTGCCCTTTTTGTTGATGTGGTGGATGATGTTGATGGATTTTCAAATGCTGAACCATCCTTGCATCCCTGGAACAAATTCTACTTGGTCATGATGGGTGATCCTTTTGGTGTATTTTATAAATCGGTTTGCTAATATTTTGTTGCATATTTTGCGTCTATGTTCATCAGGGATATTGGTCTGTAGTTTTCTTTTTTTGTGGTGTCTTTCCCGATTTTGGTATTAGAGTGATGCTGGCCTCATAGAATGAGTTTGGGAGTATTCCCTCTTCTTCTACTCTTTGGAAAACTTTTAGGAGGGTGGGTATTAGGTCTTCACTAAATGTTTGATAAAATTCAGCGGTGAAGCCATCTGTTCCAGGGGTTTTGTTCTTAGGTAGATTTTTGCTTACCAGTTCACTTTCGTTGCTGGTAACTGGTCTGTTGAGATTTTCTGTTCCTTTACGGGTCAGCCTTGGAAGGTTGTGTTTTTCTCGAAAGTTGTCCATTTCTTCTAGGTTATCCAGTTTGTTATCATATAGTTTTTCATAGTATTCTCTCATAATTCTTTGTATTTCTGTCTTGTCTGTAGTGATTTTTCCTTTCTCCCTTCTGATTCTGTTTATGTGAGTAGACTCTCTTTTTTTCTTGATAAGTCTGTGTAGGGTTTATCTTTTGTTTATTTTCTCAAAGAAACAGCTCTTTTGTTGATCCTTTCTATTATTTTATTCTTCTTGATTTGTTTATTTCTGCTCTAATTTTTATTATGTCCCTCCTTTTACTGACTTTGGGTCTCATTTGTTCTTTTTCTAGTTTAATTAATTGTGAGTTTAGACTGCTCATATGGGAATGTTCTTCTTTCCTGGAATAGGCCTGTATTGCAATATATTTCCCTCTTAGCACGGCATTCGCTGTGTCCCACAGATTTTGCAGTGTTGAATTCTTGTTGTCATTTGCCTCCATATATTGCTTGATCTCTGTTTTTATTTGGTCATTGATCCATTGATTATTTAGGAGCATGTTATTAAGCCTCCATCTGTTTGTGGGATTTTTCATTTTCTTTGCGTAATTCATTTCTAGTTTCATTCCTTTGTGGTCTGAGAAGGTGGTTTGTACAATTTCAGTGTTTTTGAATTTACCGAGGCTCTTTTTGTGGCCTAGTATATGATCTTCTTGAAAATGTTCATCTGCACTTGAGAAGAATGTGTATTCTGCTGCTTTTGGGTGTAGAGTTCTGTAGATGTCTGTTAGGTCCATCTGTTCTAATGTGTTGTTCAGTGCCTCTGTCTCTTTACTAATTTTCTGTCTGGTGGATCTGTCCTTCAAAGTGAGTGGTGTGTTGAAGTCTCCTAAAATGAATGCATTGCATTCTATTTCCCCCTTTAATTCTGTTAGTATTTGTTTCACATATGTAGGAGCTTCTGTGTTGGGTGCATAGATGTTTATAATGGTTATATCTTCTTGTTGTATTGACCCTTTTATCATTATGTAATGTCCTTCTTTGTCTTTTGTGACTTTCTTTGTTTTGAAGTCTAATTTGTCTGATATAAGTACTGCAACTCCTGCTTTTTTCTCCCTATTAGTTGCATGAAATGTCTTTCTCCATCCATTCACTTTTAGTCTGTGTATGTCTTTGGGTTTAAAGTGAATCTCTTGAAGGCAGTTATAGATGGGTCTTGTTTTTTTTATCCATTCAGTGACTATGTCTTTTGATTGGTGCATTCAGTCCATTTACATTTAGGGTGATTATGGATAGGTATGTACTTATTGGCATTGCAGGCTTCAAATTCATGGTTATCAAAGGTTCAAGGTTAACTTCCTTACTATCTAAGAGTCTAACTTAACTCACTTAATATGCTATTAAAAACACAATCTAAAGGTTTTTTGTTTTGTTTTGTTTTTCCTCCTCCTTTTTCTTCCTCCTGCATTCTTTATGTATTAGGTATCATACTCTGTACTGTTTGTCTATTCCTTGATTGACTTTGGGGATAGTTAATTTAATTTTGCATTTGCTTACTAATTAGCTATTCTACTTTCTTTACTGTGGTTTTATTACCTCTGGTGACAGCTATTAAACCATAGGAACACTTCCATCTGTAGCAGTCCCTCCAAAATACACTGTAGAGATGGTTTGTGGGAGGTAAATTCTCTCAGCTTTTGCTTATCTGGGAATTGTTTAATCCCTCCTTCAAATTTAAATGATAATCTTGCCGGATTAAGTAATCTTGGTTCAAGGCCCTTCTACTTCATTGCATTAAATACATCATGCCACTCCCTTCTGGCCTGTAAGGTATCTGCTGAGAAGTCTGATGATAGCCTGATAGGCTTTCCTTTGTATATGATCTTATTTCTGTCTCTGGCTGCTTTTAATAGTCTGTCCTTATCCTTGATCTTTGACATTTTAATTATTATATGTCTTGATGTTGTCTTCCTTGGGTCCCTTGTGTTGGGAGATTGTGGAAGTTTTCAGCAGTCACCTCCTCAAAGACACTTTCTATCCCTTTTTCTCTCTCTTCTTCTTCTGGTACCCCTATTATGTGAATATTATTCCGTTTGGATCAGTCACACCGTTCTCTCAATATTCTTTCATTCTTAGAGATCCTTTTTTCTCTCTGTGCCTCAGCTTCTTTGTATTCCTGTTCTCTCGTTTCTATTTCATTTATCGTCTCTCACCGTATCCAATCTGCTTTTAATATCGTCCATTGTGCTCTTCAATGATTGGATCTCCGACCGTAATTCATTCCTGAGTTCTTGAATATCTTTCCACACTCCATGAGCATGTTAGTTATTTTTATTTTGAACTCTCTTTGAGGGAGAGTCATGAGGTCAATATCATTTACATCTTTCTCAGGAGTTGTATTAATAATTTTCCTCTGGACCAGGTTCCTTTGGGTTTCTCCCCCTAGTGCCCAGAGGCTCTACTCTCTGTAGCTGCTCAGCCCCTGAAGCAATGTCGGGAATTGCAGGGGAGTGGTATTGGTGCCTTAGGGGAGAAAAGAGCTGTTTCCTGCTTCCTGGCTGCTATGCCTGTCTCCACTGCCTGAACCAGTGGGCCAAACACACAGGTATAAGCCTCTGTGCTTTGCGTTTTTAGTTGCTGTAGACAGATCTTCCCTCTGGCTGGCCTAATGCCAGTGTAGGGTTTCCTGGTTTGCAAGCCCCGTGGGGCTGGCCAGGAGAAAGGTGTAGCAGTCTCCCCATCACAGAAGGGGTTCCTGGAGCCGTGCAGGCAGCTAGGGAGCTGGAGCACCTGAAGATCGTGAAAGCTCCCAACCTGCTGGGCAGAGTGCACCCAGACAATTTTGTCTTCCTGTCCTCTCTCCTGAGCAGTAAGTTCTGTGCAATCCTTGCCCCTTTAGCAGCCCTCTTGCTAAGGGCTTCTTTGTTACGAAATCTCTCAGACTGCCTGCCTTTCTTTTGTCCCAGAGCAGCTGGATATGGATCCCTGCTTTCCACAAGCAGCTGGAATCTTAGTCTCTCCAGGAGTTCTGCCTGTCTTACCTTTCCAACCCCCTAATTACGAGAGTATCATTTAAGCACCATGAAATGTAAGTTTGTGCTCCCAGAGCAGATCTCCAGAGTTAGGTATTCAGCAGTCCCAGATCTCCACTCCCTCCCTGCTCCATTCCTCTTCCTCCTGCCCGTGAGCTGGGGTGGGGGAAGGGCTTGGATCCAGCAGGACCAGAGCTTTAGTACGTTACCCTTTTCCGTGAGGTCTGCTCTTGTCTCCAGGTATATGCAGTTTGTTGCTGTCCTCTTAACTGTTGCTCTTTCAAGAGTAGTTGTATTAGTTTTATTTTCATATTATATGCAGTTTTAGGAGGAAGCCTCTGTCTCACCTCTTATTCCGCCATCTTTAATCCTGGTCTATTACTTTTTTTGTCACCCAATAGTATATCTTCAAGATCTTTCTATTTTACCACATTCAGATCTACCAAGTGACTTTTTTTTTTAACATATCATTGATATACAATCTTATGAGGGTTTCACGTGAAAAACATTGTGGTTTCAACATTCACTCATATTATTAAATGCCCCACATCCCTACTCCATTGCAGTCACTGTCTATCAGTGTAGTAAGGTGCTATAGAGTCATTACTTCTCAATGCTATACTGCCTTCCCTGTGACCTACTTATATTGTGATTGCAAATTATAATGCCCCATAATTCTTTTTTCCCTCCTTCCCCACCCTCTCTCCCCAACCCCTTCCCTTTGGTAACCTCTAATCCCTTTTTGAAGTCTGTGTGCCTGCTGCTGTTTTGTGCCTTCAGTTTTGCTGTTATATTCCTCAAATGAGTGAGATCATTTGGTATTTGTCTTTTTCCTCCTGACTTATTTCACCAAGCATAATATCCTCTAGCTCCATTCATGTTGTTGCAAATGGGAGGATTTGTTTTCTTTTTATAGCTGAATAATATTCCATTGTGTATATCTACCACATATTTTTTATCCATTCATCTCCTGATGGACACTTACATTCCTTCCATATCTTGGCCATTGTAAATAGTGCTGCTATAAACATAGGGGGGCATATGTCTTTTTGAATCAGGGATCTTGTTGTCTTTGGGTAAATTCCTAGGAGCAGAATTAGTGGGTCAAATGGTATTTTTGTTTTTAGTTTTTTGAGAATCCTCCATATTGCTTTCCACAATGGTTGAACTAATTTACATTCCCACCAACAGTCAAATGACTGCATTCTTAAAGGGAGAAAAATGCCAATTTTCTCCTTCCCTACTAATACCACTCTTATTTTTTTTTCTCTTTCATTTTAAGGCTGCAGAAAAAGTTGGATATCCAGTAATGATCAAAGCCTCCGAAGGAGGAGGAGGAAAAGGAATCAGAAAAGTCAACAATGCAGATGATTTCCCTAACCTCTTCAGACAGGTAGAATACAAGTAGTTTTTATTTATTTAAATTAAAATATATATTAGAGATACATGATTTAACTCAGATTATATATACAAATATTTTATCATTATATCAGAAACTAATATAATCTTGTATGTCAATTATACCTCAGTAAAATAAAATAAATAACTCACTGTAATTTGGATGTCCAGAATATATTAAATTTTTTATTTTGTCTATAACTAATCTAGTGTTTCTCTCCAGCTTATTAATTATTAGCAGGGGAAAGTGTTAATGAAATGTCCAATTCAATTTAAGGTTATATTCAATTAGGTAATTCAAATAGGAGAGTTTTGCTCTGTTAAAAGTGCTTAGTTTCCCAGAATGTTTTTCCCTATGGTACATGTGGCTCATCATACCTCATAGTGACAAAGAAGATTCAGTGTCTTTCCACAGTTTTGTGTCCTCCTTCTACTTGCATTGTAGATAATGTATATGGTATTATTAACACCTGGTCTGGGTATTCTTGGCTTGGTCAGGCCCATGCTCGCTTTAGTTCAGATTGACTATAGGTTTCTGAATTTCTGCCATGTTGGCTGCATGGCCACCATCCCCTAGCACAGGATCCCTTTGGTGATCCATAGTCTATGAGTGCTGAGGATTGGCTCAGAAGAGCTAAACCTAGGATCCCTCTCTACCTAAGCTTCTGATCTGTAGCCAAGTTGATGTGGCCATATTGCAAGTTGGTTATGGAGGCCAAATAAATGATCTCTTTTCAGCATCTTAGAGAGCGATTCTGGAGACAGGAGTCACTTCTTCCTCACCGTTAAGAGTTACCTTCACATGCTTGACTCACTTCTTTTTCTCTCATCAATACCCGGAAAAAGAGGAGTCAATAAGAGGAAAATTGTTACACATTCAGGACTTTCCTGGCTTCTCACTTTCTTATTTTTCCCAGGTTTTTTTTACTTTGCTCCACTTTTCACTAATACCCCTAGCCACCTTATTTTTTTGCCCCCTCTTTTTTAAAACCATCCAACAACACATTTCTTGCTTTACTGTCATGAGCCGAAGAGAAAACTCTATGAACTGGGTCTTCCATGATTTCATGTACTAGATAAAAAAACTGATAAAGGTATTGTTTTGCTGCATTATCCTGTTTTAAATGTCAGAATTTGAATATTACCTGTCTTTTCTTTACAGTCCTTCTGCAATAATTCTAATTTCAGAGGTAGATCAGTGCCTCATGGGGTCTAAAGAAAAGACCTTTTGCTCTTAGAAGCAAAAAACAAAGCAAAGCATGCTAATGTTTAAAAATTGTTAACTCTTTTAGATATTTCAAAACTACTTATTATTATGGAATGAAATAGAAGAATCTAGAACACTGAGATTAGGAAGGTGTATGTGAAAGTCCTTAAGTTCCAATAATGATTAACTAAATAACTCAAACCAGTCCTTCCATTGAGAGCAAATTAGAAAAGCTGGATCAAATTTAAAAAGAAATCTGTTTTAACTCATTAGAGACATTTCAAGGCAGTGAGTAACTGTGGGGCTAAGATATAGGAGAAGGAAACTCAGAGGTGAGCCTGGCATTTGAGGCCACTTTTTCCCTAAAGATACCTTCTAGTTTGAGAAGGAGCAGTCAGAAAGCTGATTAGATTTTTCAACAGTCTTTCAAGACTAAAAGGACAAAACTTAGGCTTTAGGATTTGCTGAGGACAATGCTCTGGGAAACCTCCCACACTGGAGGTTGGGATCTTGAAGGGACTATACACCTCAGGAGTAAGAGTGAGCTGGAAATAGACTACCCCTCACAGGGACTAAATCTCAGCTTAAAACACTCAACCCTTGATTCAGGCAAGGTGTTCTAGGATTACTAGTGTCAGTAGTCACCAGAGGAAGGAAATACACATTCTCTCCAGAAAAAGACAACATCCAGAGCCTCAAATTATTTCTGTTAATTTTTCAAATGCAGTATCATGCAGCCAATTAAAAATAAGCAGGCATATCAAACTGCATGAATGAAAATCAAGAAAAGTAAGTCAGTAGAAACAGACCCATGGTTTAGATAATGGATCTAACAGACAAGGATTTTAAAGTAACTATGTATTTAAGGAAATTAAAGATAAGATTCAGAAGTTTTGGCAGAAAACCAGAAACTATAAAGAAGAAACAAATGAAAATTCTAGAACTGAAAATGGAATAACTAAAATTAAAAAGTCAATAGAAGAATTTAATATAATATTAGATGCAGTTAAAGAGAGAATTGGTGACTGGCAGATAGGTCATAAGAATTCAAACTGAAGCAGGAAGACTGACAAAAGGATGGAAAATATAGGTAAGAGGATATAAGAGATTATTTGCAAAGATGACCTTGATAAATCCTCCCATCCCTATATATACACCCTTTTACAGTGTGATTTTGCCTCTTGTCCCATTAAGAAAGTCTTTTTTTCCCAGCCTTTGAATTTTTGCTGGCCTTGTGATGTATTTTGACCAGTAGAATGTGACAGAAATGGTGAACAAGTTTTGAAGCCTCAAGTGATCTTACAGTTTCTGCCCTTTTGCTCTTGGAATGAGCCTCAGACTTCCATGTGAAGAGTCCAGTCTTGCTTTCTGGAGAAAGAGAGGCCACTTGAAATGTAGATGAGTTGTTCAAGCTGAGGCTTTCTAGGCCTACTTGATGACAGTGTCACATTTGAGACATGTCAGTGAGGCTATATTACACCATCTACTTCCAGGCAAGTTGCCAGATGACTATAGCTGCAGGCGTAGCTCCAGGCCAAGATCAGTAGAAGAACTGCCAGCTGAGCCCAGCTCAAATTGCCATGAGCAAATAAAATGGTCAGTGTCCTAAGGCACTAAATTTGTAGTGGCATCAATGGGAAACTGACAGAGAAATTGATACCTAAAGGTGTGATGCTGCCATAACAAAAAACAAAGTATTTGACATTAGCTTTGAGGCTGACTCATAGGTAGAGGGTGGAAAAATGAGAGGAAGTTGTTACTGAAGGCTGGAGAAATGATGAACAAACTGTTAGTGGAGGCTGAAAGGCAGTGAAGTGATTGTTATTAGAGCCTGGAAAAATGTTAATCCATTTTCTGTTATGATGGAACAATTGCCAGAGGTAACTTGGAGGATACAGAATGTCTTTAATGAACTCATAGATCTACTTAAAGACATCCCTAGGTAGTATATTGAAAGTATCTGTTGAGTGCTTCTGGTTGCTTATGGTAAGGAACTAAAAAACAGACTAAAGGATGTGTTTGGAATTTGTTGTTTGAAAATAGAACTGTTTCTCCTTCCCAGTCTCTCTAGCTGGCAAAAGATTCTAACAGTAAAAAATTACCACAGGGTAAAGGCCAAGTCAAGAGTGCCTGTGAAATTCTTTAAGACCTCAGAAATACATAAGAGAGTACCTGGTAGATTACCCTCTCAGCTAAAATAAAAGGGTTTCCTAAAGGTGTTTGTCCCATAGCAGCCTGACATACCCAGAGTACCTGAAAAATTATGAATACGTCTTTTGGGGAAAGGATTGAATCCCCAATATGATTCATAGGAAACCCAAAAAGTTTTCAAGGGAACTTGTAATTGATGAATGCACCAAAGAGAATAAGGGACAGAGACAACTCAAACTTCAAAGGGGCCTCTGGGCCTTCAATTTTCTGTGAATAGGAAGAAGACTGAGAAAGCTATTTAGCTGTAAATATCAGTTATTTCTAGTAAAAAGATTTTTCAGAGAGTAGAGACAGAAGCCCAGAGGGCAGAGCTAAGAGCAAAAGGGAGTCATGGATTAGGAGGCCATTCCCAGGGAGCAAGACCCTTAAAAAAATTTTATGCCCCTAGGTATAAGAGAATTTGACAGCACGTACTGATCTACATTGACTGCTGTGTACTTCCATTCCTCTCTTCTTTGATAAGGAATCTTTTATAGTTATCCTCTTCCAACTTGTCATTAAATGTTGGGGGTGTCGGGGACAGATAACTTGTCTTTTTAGTTCCCAGATCTTTGGAGCAAGAGAAACTGCACCTGACGAGCTGCAGGCAAGGAATCTCATTTGCCTCTGGACATGATTCATGAGAAATGGATGTCAAGCCTGATGCCATGATTGGATGACTTTAGGGGTCTTGGGAGGGGGTGAGTCTACTTTGCATGTGGGAGGTATGTGAATTATTGTGGCCAGAGGGTGGACCATAGTAGATTGTTTGTAGAGATGGCCACAATAACTCCTCCCATCCTTGTATGTATATCCCTTTGCAATGTGACTTTGCCTTTCCTTCCATCAAGAGGTGGCACTTCTTTTCCCAGCCCTTAAGTCTTAGCTGGCCTTCTGGCTTACTTAGACCATTAGAATGTGGCCGAAGTGGTATTGTGTAAGTTCTAGAGACTAGAGCTTGTGAAGCTTACAGTTTCTGCCCTCACTGTCTTGGAGCACTGCACCGAAGAAGCCTGGTCTAGGCTGCTGGAGGATAAGAGGCCACATACAGTAGAGATGAGCTGTCCAGTCAAGGCTCCCTAGACCTACTAGCCAACAGTCAATACAAGTCACCAGACATTTGAGTGAGACCATTTAGCCCTTTCAAGCTACCAGTTGGTGATAAGCACATGAGTGACCCCAGGCAAGACCAGGAGAATGTCCTAGATGAGCACAGCATCAAGAGCAAATAAAATGGTTGATATTATAAGGAATTCACTGAGTTTTGAGGTGACTTACTATATAGCAAAACAGCATAAAAGACACATGGGATTCAATGAAATGATCTAACGTCATGTACTTTGAGTCTCAGAGGAGAAGAGAAAGAATGGAGATATTTGAAGAGATAATGGCTAAGAATTTTCCTGAACTTGGGAAAGATACCAAGCACAGATTCAAAAAGCACTCAGAGCCCCACAGGACAAGTACAAAGAAAACCACATCTAAGCTCACCAGAGTAAATCTGCTGCCTCACTTCCTAAAAGAGAGAGAAAGAGAAAATCTTAAAGCAGCTGGAAAAAGATTACTGTCAAAGGAGTAACAATAAGATTGATAATTGACATCTCAGTAGAAACAGTGAAAACCAGAAAACATCAGGATATCTTTAAAGTGCTGAAAGAAGACAATTGCCAGTGTAGAAATCTGTATTTAGTGACACTATACTTCAAAACTGAAGATGAAATTCCTGTGACTACAGTAATACCATAGATGATGAATGTATGGACCGGGAAAGCATCTAGTCTGGAGCAAGTGGTCCATTTGGCTGTTTGGAACTGGTGGCAGTATTTTACCCTTTTGTGGGATTTGTGTTTGTGTGTTTTAAAGAAATTTTGTTCTTTACCTTTGTAACACACTGGATGTTCATATGTTTTCATGTTCATCAATTAATATTGGTTACATTACTAAGAATGCAGTATCTTAAAAATAGACAAGGGCATGAACTATGTTTTATTCATTTTTGTATTCCTACTGGTTAACATGGTCCTTGACACTCCTAGGCATCTGCCTGTTGAATTGAAGCATCCTCTCATGATGATAAAATATTTACCACTTATGATGAATTTGTTTTATTTCCATTTGTAATATAGGTTCAAGCCGAAGTCCCTGGATCTCCTATATTTGTGATGAGACTAGCCAAACAATCTCGTCATTTAGAGGTGCAGATCTTGGCAGATCAGTATGGCAATGCTATCTCCTTGTTTGGTCGTGACTGCTCTGTACAGCGCAGGCATCAGAAGATTATTGAAGAGGCACCTGCTGCTATTGCTACTCCGGCAGTATTTGAACATATGGAACAGGTATGTATATGAAAAGCTCTAATTTTTGTTTTCTTACACAGAGCTACTACTCATTCAGTTCATGTACCTATCTGAGAATAGTGGAATTTTAAGTAGTGAATCTGGATAATTGCTAAGATTATATCCTTTTCTTAGAAGAAAAATAATTCTAATGTTCTCCCTCTAGGAGACTTACCAGTGAACATTTCAAGCTCAAATTAGTTAACACTTCTGAAAAAAAGCAGTGTACTGTTTTGAGTAGGGATACAGAAGAGGAATATTTCGGGATTTTTAATCTTATTGTTTGATAATCTTTAACAAGCTCATGGTAAGCAGGTAGTTCTGTTTCCTCAATTGATTATCATTGAGTCTTCAGGTGAATTTATTCTAATTCATTATCTCTTAAAAGGTCCTCTAAGTATCTTTAAAGTTTACATATTCTATATTTTTGTATAGAAAAGAATCTCCCAGTACTCATGCAAGGTCCCTTGGAAATAGTTACAGTTTAAGGGTCTGAATATGGTCTTTTCTGAAATTTTGACTGAGTCTTCATTTTTATTGGAGATATGTTTTTCATCTCTTTTTTCCTCCTGAATTCCAAATAAGCCAATATAGGGTCATCTGTATTGGAAGTTTAATTCCTGTGTGTGTGTGTGTGTGTGTGTGTGTGTATTAAGATGCATTCTTTAACTGCTGTAATAAAGAGGACCTCTAAAAATACAGTGGCTTAGGCAAGGTATAAGTTCTGTTTCTCATTCTCATCATAGTTCAGAGATGAGCTAGTGTCAGGACCCAGGTTTATTGCTCTGCCATACACTAGGAGAGGGATCAGGAAACTACAGCTCAGCTTGCAGGCCAAATCCAACCTGCCACCTGTTTTTGTAAATAAAATTTTATTGGAACACAGCCACACTAACTTATTTATATGATATCTATGTCTGATTTCTTGCTGCAATGACAGAGTTTAGTAGTTGTGACATAGACTGTATGGCCCACAAAGCTGAGAATAATTACTATCTGCCCTTTTACTGAAAAAGTTTGCCAACCCTTGTCCTCAGGTGTTACCATCTTTGTGATTAAAGCTACCTCACAACATTATGTTCACATTGTAGCCTGTGGGATGATGAGAGGACGTGGAGGTCAAATATATAAAAATATGATCTAGAAGTCACACATAGTACCTCTTCTCACATTCCACTGGACAAACTTCAGTTATACAGTCACACCTAGCTACAAAGGATGTTAGGAATTATCTTCACTAACTGGGTAGTTATATAATCAGCTGAAATTCAGGAAATTCTTTTACTAAATAGATGGTACAAAGAAAAATTTCTGCAGGGCATTTGAAGTCTGTGCCTCATTCTTCTCCCCTGGTTACCATTACCCTTTAATACCTTTTTTCTCACTCTTAAACATAATTAGCCTTTTGCCAAAGAAAACAGCCCAAAACAAAGTGTCGTCCAGTTACTATGTTCAACTCCAAGTCCAAGATCTCCAGTAGTGTACAGTCACCTGGCTTTTCATGGGCCAGTGACCTAAAATACAAGTTTTCTACCCCTTAGCATTCATTACTGTTTCCCCCACACACCCAGTAGACAGTGGTAGAATAGGAACAGGATAACTTCCATTTGAATAAAAAGAAGAATGAAAAATATGTAATAATTATTGGTTCACAGCAGTCATCAAATCCTCCTAGGCAGGAGGATTGTAATGATGTCATGCCGTGTTGTGGAGTAATACCTTAATTAGCCCTCTTGCTGCCCCTGGTTCTGCTCTCTGCAAGTAAATCCCTGTACATTGTCCCTCAAGCACCTGGCTTTGTTCTCTAGGAAGTTCTTCCTTGTTCGGTCTTCTCTGCACTGGGGCTTTGGAGACCATGCCTTTTTTGGCAGAGCTTTCACAATCCCTTCCTGCCTGTAGGATTGGGGCCATGAAGATTACTCTGGTTATCAGTCACAGGCTTTTGAAGGCCAAGTTTATGGTTTGTTTAAAATATAATTTCCTCAAAACTTAGCAAGTTTCTGGACTGTTTGCTTACACTCAGCTTCAGGTAGGAGTGACCATACCCCTTCTTAACTTCTCTTTTATTTGGTCTTTAACACTGGGTCAACTTCTCTTTTTTTATTTTGTTTTTGACACTGGGTTGCTTCAAGGTGAGAATCCAGTATTCTGCTTGTGGGGTACAAAAGCTGTTGGTTTTTTTTCACATTCTAACTTTCTATTACCATTTTTCTTAGAGCTTATTTGGTGTGTTATCTGTGTTCCAGGAGACAGTTTACCACATGTTTTGTATACCTAACAGGGAGGCCACCAACTTTCCAGTCTGTAGTGTCTGTATTCTGGCTATCCACTACCCAATTGCTAAGCCAGTATCACATATTTTATTTATTTTATTTTATTTTATTTTATTTTATTTATTTATTTATTTATTTATTTATTTATTTATTTATTTATTTATTTATTTATTTATTTATTTATTTTTAGTTTCTCAAATTTATTGGTATAACATTCTGCAGAGTACTTATTTATAGTTATATCTGTAGTTTCACCTCACATATTAAAATTTTTTAAATAGCATCCTATCCGAATTTCATAGTTTCTGTATTGATCAGTGTATGAGTCAGATGTTGTAATAAAAGGTCTAGAAATTACAACAATCCAGGTAAGGTAGATCTTTTTTTCCCTCCCACCATCTGAGGTGAGTTCTCCAGGGCTTTTAGGACAGTTCTGCTCCCTGAGGCTATCTTAGGGTTCAGGTTCTTTCTGTTTTGTTTTGACATTCTTAGTATTTCTTATCTGCATGGTTGAAACTAGCTTGCACTATCATGACCACGTTCCAGTCTTTAGAAGGAGGAAAGCCAGGAATAGAGCACAAGCAATTTCCTTTTCAAAACATGATTCATGGATTATACACATCACTTTCCAGTGCTGACATTACATTCATCAAAACTTAGTCACTACCTATAAAAGAGGTTGGAAAATCTAGTCTCTAGCTTGTTTCTAACATGAACAACCATGTTTTTAGGAGGAATACTAGAAACTAAGGCACAACGAAGAGTCTGCCACAGTGTTTTTTTGCATGCATGTACTTATGCCTGATAGGGTGAGGTTGCCCATAATCCCAAGTGAAAAACACTGTTTTCCTCCAGCTTTGAATTGAGTTTGTCATCCGTGTCTAGGGAGGATAAAATTTATGTGGTCAAAAGCCTTTGATGACTCTCATAAACACTAGATATTTGAGTCAGGAAGAAGCTATAGATAAGTAATGGTCTTACCAGCTGTGTAAGGTAAGATACTTATGTTTTGCTTATCTTTCTTTTTTGAGTGTGCGGTGAAGCTTGCCAAAATGGTTGGTTATGTGAGTGCTGGGACTGTAGAATATCTCTACAGCCAGGATGGAAGCTTCTATTTTCTGGAACTAAACCCTCGACTACAGGTGGAGCACCCTTGTACAGAGATGGTGGCTGATGTCAACCTGCCTGCAGCACAGCTCCAGGTGAGTCACCTGATTTTGGCTCAAATAGCTGCCTAGAGAAGCTTGGAATGTCAAGGTGCCTGAAAAACTGGTTTAACCAGTGTCTCATAGGAGAAAAGCACCTACTTTCCTAGTCTCATCTAACATTCATCTCTGTGCTATTTGGATTTTGATACATGGGGTGGTTTTCCTGATGTGCAAATCTAGTAATACCATATTTTTTAATGTCTTAGGTAGTAGCTACTAAAGTGAGAAATCTATAGGCAGTTTGATAGCCTCCACATTTTAAGGAAAGTAACTGAAAAAATGAGTGTTGTGTGTTTTATTATCTTTCAGATTGCCATGGGGATCCCTCTATACAGAATCAAGGATATCCGTATGATGTATGGGGTATCTCCTTGGGGTGATGCTCCTATTGATTTTGAAAATTCTGCTCATGTTCCTTGCCCAAGAGGCCATGTTATTGCTGCTCGGATCACCAGTGAAAATCCAGATGAGGTAACCCATCACTTAAAAGGTTTATAGACTTTTTTTCCCTGTGAACTTTAATATTAAGATGATATCTTGAGTGCATACTTCTGAAATACCTTGAGGCTTCCTCTGGAGAGGGAAATTTATAGAGGTTTCATCAGAGCAGACAAGTAAATGATCACTGCCCCACTGGTCATTTAATTCACCTTCAGCCTTAATGGGTCTTTAGCACTGGACGTTGGCTCTCAAACCTTTATGAGTTTTATTTGTCATTTTTGCTTTTGTGTGGGGTTAACACAGAGCCTAAACAATGAATATATACATGTGTTGTCTTCCTTGGAAACATAATATGGCTGCTCATAGTGTTCACTCTCTAACAGGGTTTTAAGCCCAGCTCAGGAACGGTTCAGGAACTGAACTTCCGCAGCAATAAAAACGTTTGGGGCTACTTCAGTGTTGCTGCTGCAGGGGGACTTCATGAATTTGCTGATTCTCAGTTTGGTCACTGCTTTTCCTGGGGAGAAAACAGAGAGGAGGCAATTTCGTGAGTATAATAGCATTTGATTGCATTTAAAAAATTAATTTGTGCTTTTCTTCTGTGAAGGTGTGAGCATGAGAATGGGAATCATTCATCTGCCACAGAAGTACTAATATGAACAACCTTTTGAAAGAAATGTACTTCAGTTGTACTTGCATTCGTGTATTAAATTATGCAGTGTTTGGCAGATGTTTTTCTGTTAGTTGTTCTGAAGCTTTTCAACTATTTTTGTTTTCAAATGTTTTTGATAAGCTTATAAAATTGATTGCTGTAAAGAAATATTTTTCCATAGAAACAGATAGTTTCTTGACCAAGAACTTGGCATCGTATAAATCAGAGATAAGATCTCTTATTTATCATCAAAATAAAGGTATAGCCATAAATGCCCTACAGTCATTTAAAATAATAAACTGCTTATTACATGAAAAAGGTGCAAGGGAGCTGTCCACATATATGAGACCCCAGTGTGCTATGAAATATACACAAAGCTTATACAAGTATAACTGGTATATGCAGAAGTGTTATGAGTTGATATTTTATTAAACATTATAAACATTAAATATTAAATTAATAGCAATTTTACTTGCCAGGAAAGTACAACTCCAGGAGGTAATTTGACAGTTTAGGTATTTTAGAATATCCAATATTGAGCTAGTTCTTTCTGGTGTTTGTCTATTTCTTTGTACCAAGCATTTAATAACACTCCTTTGACTTTTGGTAGTACATATAGATTATGTAATCAATAGTATTTATTAATAATGTTGGTTTTTAATAATGCTTTTAAAAGTAAGGAAGTCTTGATTTTTTTTCCTATTTTGTGTTCTACAATTCTCACTTACTCAAAACTGTAAGTGGAGTTTTTAAAAATTAAAGCAATGCTACCAGGAAAACCATATAGTGTAAAGTTGAATTTTTTTCTTCTTTCACAGCCATATCCTGCTTTGCCAAAGTGAAGAAAATTTTCACTAGGGTTTGCAAATTAGTGGCTTTCTGACTAGTCACAGCCACAAATGTGTTTTGATTGACTTACAGAGTGTAAAAATTTTTAAATTCCCAGTACTTAAAAATTGGGAGACTGAAATAGATTTTTGCCTTCTCTTAAAAAAATGGGCTGATAATGACCACATTGGTTTTATATTCCATTTGACAAAAGTTAAGTGAAGCTTTGTGTGCCTGCTGCTTTTACAGGAAGTAAGAACTCAATAGTTCACATAGCCCCCATCCATTCTGCCTCACTCATTTACATTCCCAGAGTGACCTCTATTGGTATTTAGGTTCACAGTCCTGATTAGGCAGGCTACAGAATATTTTCTACAGGACCTGTCCTAAGACCTGGTCTAGAAGCCTTTGCTCCTTACTTCCTAACCTGCTCTGTACATTCCTCTACCATGTAAAGCTAACTAGGTTAACTTTTAACATATTAAGGATATGGTCTCTACAATAAGCTTGCTTCTTGACACCATGCCAAAAGTTTGTTCTTCAGCTCAGAGTTTGTTTCTTCTTTCTTCATAACATTAGATTTACATGGTAAGCTTGGTGTTCATATTCTTGTTCTCCAGAATAGCCCCAACCCATATTTGTATCATTATTTCCCATAAATCATAATCTAAATAACATGAGAACAGGACATGTGCTTTTGCTACTGTATTCCCTGAAAATAGCAAGTGTTCAGTAAATCTTTTCTGAATGAATGAATTTGCCATTAGTTCCTGTCCTCACATGCTCTGCTTCAATAATAATGTTCCCTGAACACAACCCATGTTTTCTTCCCTTTTTCTTTGTTCTTGCTGATCCCTGTCCATTCGTTCATTCACTCCATTCAATGAATATGTACTGAATGTCTACTAGTTACGGCAATATAATGCGGACCAAAATAGGGTCTCTGCCCTCATGGAGCTTTATAATCCAGAAGAAGAGAGACAAATAAGCAATTAAATTCAATGTAGCTGCTGCTGTCTGTGATAGTGGGATTGCATAAGGGTGTTGTGGGAGCATACAGCTAAGTCAGCTAACTCAGGCCAGAGAGGGTTGGGGAGGTTTTCCAGCAGGAAGTGATATCTAGTCTGATACCTGAAAAGCATATAGGAATAAGCCATGCCAAGAGAGAATATAGAGAAAAGAGTGGAAGTGGGAAACAGAATAATGTTCTAGACTGAGGGAATGCCTGGACCACCTGGAATAATATTCCTATCACAGTCATAATCCCAGCTATATTTTTATCCCATGTCAGGTTCCACATTCTTCATGAAATCATAGGGAGGTAGATTGTCTCCTTCCTTAGAACCTCTCTAGCACTTTGCTTGTATCTCTACTGGCATTTATGATATTCTGCCATGTGTTTTGAGAATGATGATTGTATTATATTCTCTCTCCCTTATGAGCCTAGTATGTGTTTTGAGTCTGTGATGTGTGTAATAAATGTTTGTCAAAGGTCCTGAGCTGTGCGGGATAGACACTGGATAGAAATATACAAGCAAAAAACCCATAGAATTTGAAATTTTGTTAAAATTAGATCATTTTATACTTAATTGGGAAGTGATAAAAGTTATGGGCTGTCATTCCAGATATCTAAAGTACAGCTTGGAAAAACAAACACATTCTCACGTGCAGTGTCAGGCTGGTGCCTGACTATATCTAGCCCATTGCCCCATTGCATAAAGACCTTTAAATTAAGTTGTTATATTTGTCAAAATTCATTGACTAGTATACTTAAAATAAATGTATTTTATTACATGTAACTTATACCTTGATAAAGTAAATAAGGTGTAAGGAGGTAATGATACCCTATTTCTATTTAGCCAGCAATGAATGGACACTTAGTAAATGAAGACTGAGGCTAGTTTACACATAATTTGTTCTATACACTATATAATGAAATGTATGTGATTTGCTCATGCTCTGTGGTAGTTAATCAGGCAGAACTCCTAAGTTTACTGACTTTTTACAAATTCTTCTATCTGGAACACATGTGAATGAGCACATTTTTATATGTACCCTCATCTGTTCTTGGAACTGTCTGTCTCTCCGCTCTCCTAAAACTCCAAAGGAATGAAATTCTTTACAATGATTGAAAAACACTAAAACATCTGTTGCTGAAACAGATCTGCTTCTGTTCTTCTGCCAGAAACATGGTGGTGGCTTTGAAGGAGCTATCTATTCGGGGAGACTTTCGAACTACAGTTGAATACCTGATCAAATTGTTGGAGACTGAGAGCTTTCAATTGAACAGAATTGATACTGGCTGGCTAGACAGACTGATAGCAGAAAAAGTACAGGTATGTATTTCCTCACTTGCACAAATAGCTTCTGGGATTCTGTTTTTAATAGGCTTGGGTGTGCTTAGTCCGTATCACCAGATAAAATTTATTTGATTCTAATGTAAATGGTTTTTGATATACTTGGAGAAATCTAGGAGTCAGTATAATTTTAATACTGTTAGAGTTCTTGTGCCTGTGTTACACAGTCATTTTAAATGTTCTAGTAATACTTCCTAGGGTATATTTGAAGATAGACATGCAGGGATTGAAATATTTTCTCTTTCCTCATTTAATGTTAAGCCTGGTTTAGAGTTATCAACTTGTACATCTACCAAGTGCTGTTGAGAGGAGCTTTATTTAAATCAACAGATTTATTCCTGAATTGCTGGGTTATTATAAACTATCCGAGACTTTATATAAAATTGTTAGATTCATGTAAATTACCTGAAGGTCCAAATTTTGGTTATATGCCATTTTTCTTTGAGACTGTCAATAGCCAAGTCTTTGTATCTTTTTAATTTTATTTGTGACAAAAGCATATTTTTAAGCTGGTCTTTGATTGGCTCAGTAGAAATCTTAGAGAAAGCAGAGGGAAAGGTGTTTTCATCTCTATTCAAATGAAGCCTCTGTTCAAATTCTAAAAGTAAATGTGTTATTATCTCAGATATCAGTTGGTCAGTAAGGATGGAGATTCTCAATGCTAGCTGTTCCTTCACAGCATATTTGAGCCTGATTTAAATTGAGGGGCCATGGTGCCAAGTAACCATGCTTTTCATCTGCCTCTTTTTCTTCCCTTCAGGCAGAGAGACCTGACACCATGTTGGGAGTTGTGTGTGGGGCTCTTCATGTGGCAGATGTGAGCCTGCGGAATAGCATCTCTAACTTCCTCCACTCCTTAGAAAGGTAGCCTTGGTTTCTCATAGGCTATGCATGCTAACAGGTCTGAAGTTCAAAGAGCCATTTATTCTTCTCTCTGTTGCTGGCAGCTTGTGAAGGCCACCTGTTTATTCACTGATCATGGGGGCAAAGGAGAGGAGGAATAAAAGAGTTCATGCTAATTGGCTATTTTGGGACTCTAACTGCAGATTCTAGAAATTAGCTTACATCACAGTTAGATTGTATAGCTCTTTAAAAATGAGTCCAGGTGAAGTGAACATTCTGCCCTCTACAAACCCTAGTGATGAAAATGTTTTCTCTCTAGCACTAAACCCTGAATATTTCATATATTACCTGCAGTACCTTTCAGGAATTAAAACTTGAGACTGATATTCAAGATGATCTTATAGGTCTTTCAAGTAGAGGATTAGACTGTATGGGGCTAAACTAAACTAATTTCTAACACTGGTTCGGAAGACTAAGCTCTGCCTTTGAGTCCCTGGAGAAATGGTCCAAGGGGCTAATCATTTTAAAGCACTTTAATCATAGGCACTTTATTTCCTTCTGTGTTGTTAGACTTGTTTCAGCTCCCTTTTGAGGTAGCTGAAAAAAAGAAAAGTAACAAAATTTAGAAATCTGAACTGAGATTTCCCAGTTATTCAAGCCTTACATTAAATATCTTCCACTCTGTTATGTTTATGCACTAAAACCTTCAGCAGTTCGCATTACCTTTCTGTATTAAATCTAAATCTCTCAGGATGACTTTCAACTCCCTATGTCCTTGGGGCCCATTTTACCAATCCAGTCTTACTTATTTCTATTCCTCAACATGCAGTCTCTAACCTAGTTAAATAGTTTCAGGTTCCCTATTGGTGTACAAATGTGCCATGCATAATCTCTGCAAGATTCTCCACCCCTTTTTAACATTATTTTAGACTGATTTTTAAAACTTGTATTTTGAAATAATTTCAACCTATGGAAGAGTTGCGTGAGTAGTACAAACTACTTCTGTATATTCTTTGCCCAGATTCACCAGTTATTAACAATTCACCTCACTCACTTTATCGTTATCTCTCTCTATTATCAAAGGTCTTTCTTCGTAATGTTTCTTTCTTTGGCAATGTCCTTCCTTTTCTCCTCCACCCAGCCGTGGCCTACTGCCTTTTTTTTTTAAGACCCCAAATAAAGTCCCAGTTGAAAGGCGTAGATGAGAATGGATTGTACTGGGGATTTTCTTTTTTTTTAGGTTTTAATTTTAAGAATAGATAATTTATTCACACAGTTCAAAATTCAAAAGGCATAAAAAAGCATATAGTGAAAAGTCTCCTTCTTATCCCTGTTTCTCGCTACCCATTTCCTTCCCTGTAGTCCACCCATGTTACCAGTTCTTCTCTAACCTTCCAGATATATTATAAATTTATATAAGCATATTCGTGTGATATTTGTTTCTTCCCACCCCCTATATTTTAAACACAAATGGTAGCATACTCTGAAACTGTTCTAGAGAATTTCACTTGCTTTTTTCATTTAACAGTATGTTTCAGAGAGTATTTCAAAAGTTCATCTTCTTTTTTAATGACTGCATAATGTTCTATTATTATGGCTTTTTCATAATTTATGTATCAGTATCAGTCCCTTAGTGATGGTCCTTCAGGCTGTTTCCAGTCTTGATATTCTAGGAAGTGGTATATAATGAATAACCCTTGAGATTCCCTAAAACTTTTAGAACTTTCTAGAAGCATGTGTCTCTCACATTGTTGTTCTTTTAGGGGTCAAGTCCTTCCTGCTCATACCCTTCTGAATACCGTGGATGTTGAACTTATCTATGAGGGAGTCAAGTATGTACTTAAGGTATGCTGAACCCCACTGAAGCCTACACCTTAACCTCTTGTCTTTGTTAGCTTGCTTTCTTTAGGTCAAGAAATGGGGGGAAATTTTAGTTTCTGCAAGGCTGGGTATTAGTGAAATTGCAGTCATTAGTGGTGTCAATAGCCTAAAGCAGTATTTGATGATTCTATGAAAATGATTTAGTTGTTCCTCAACTTGACATGTGCATCCAAGAGATAAAGGAGACAGAAAACAAACAGACCAGGCAGAAGCATGTAAGGTCGCCCTGTTTTGTTTGCAGCAGGGCTGAGCCATGCCCACAGACACTGATGCTAAGAGCACCAGTGCCATGAATTTCCTTCCTCTCTGACAGATCTTTCTTACCTATGTGTTAGAGGTACTGAAATTTTTTGCCTGAGGCTCCACCTGGAAGGGATACACTGACTTGACCCTTCTGGTTCTCACTGTCTACAGGTGACTCGACAGTCCCCCAACTCCTATGTGGTGATCATGAACAGCTCATGTGTAGAAGTAGATGTGCATCGGCTGAGTGACGGAGGACTGCTCTTGTCCTATGATGGCAGCAGTTACACCACATACATGAAGGAGGAAGTGGATAGGTAAGTGGCTGTTTGAGGTCTATTTGCTGGTCATTGTATGAAATTTTCCTCTCAGTAGTCACTGGCTCTTGGGACTTTTCAAAGCCTTCTTTGGTAGTCTTTTATAATTAAAAAAAAAAGTACATCCACTTACCAAAAATTTCAAGAGTATAAAAAGTGTTTATAATTAAAAGCATTATCTCTCTTCAATGTGATAATGAAAAATAAGCTTCCTTCTTTGTAAGCAACAACTTGTTAACAGTTTCTTATATTTTTTGCAGAAATTCTATATACATATACAAGTTATGTAGATATGTATATACTGTTTTTCTTTTAAATACATTCACAAATAACCTTTAAGATACCATTCTGGACCTTATTTTTTTCTTTTAGCATATCTATTGTAGACTGTATGACACCAATCATTCAGTGTAGTGACAATGAATTAACATGTGTAAATGAATGAATTAACATGTGTAAAGTGCTTACAACATACCCTGGGGCATAGTAAGGGCTCAAAAAATGTTAGCTGTTAATCATGATCTTCATGTTTGTTCATTTTTAAATAGTTGTGCCTGCTCTTTTTAATAGCTGTATAGTATTCCATTATATGGGTATACTATAATTTATTTAATATGACCCTTATTGAAGGAAATTTTGGCATTGTAAATAAAGATGGAATGAGAATGTCCTGTGTGCGTGTTTGTGTATAGAATAAAATTTTCAGTTTGTTTTTGTTTTTTCTTTTTTTAATTGACATTATTTTATCATTTTCCTTTATAACCTGAGGTGCTTTATTGGCACCTCATTACATACTCCCTCTTATCGCCTAGATATCGTATCACAATTGGCAATAAAACCTGTGTGTTTGAGAAGGAAAATGACCCTTCAGTCATGCGCTCACCTTCTGCTGGGAAGTTAATCCAGTACATTGTGGAAGATGGAGGCCATGTGTTTGCTGGCCAGTGCTATGCTGAGATAGAGGTCAGAGTGGTGACTGGGCTACTGGAACATGGGACGGAAAGTAGGAAAAGGGTTTGCCAGGATGGATTAGGACTGAAGAGTAACAGAAATGAAATGGAAAATAAAAAGGAAAAAGCACCAGTTGACTTAATTGGGCTGTAAACCTTAAGATTTTGAAAACAAAAAGCTTACCCTTTTTTTTTTTGACAGATGAGGAATCTTTAGCTCTAAAAATAGACACTGGGCAATAGCACTTATTGAATAATTGGTGTCATGCTAAGTGCTGGTTATAGAGATAAATGAGATAGGTGGAATGGGGCCACAAAACAGACAAGTAATGAAATACAAATTCTGAGAGAGCTAAGCACAGAAGGAAGAGGGCCACCTAACCCAAACAGGTGTGGGGCTGTGTGGATGTGGGTGGATAATAGGGGAAGACTTCCTGAAAGAGGGGACTTTGATCTTAGTTTGAAAGATAGGTAGTAATACACCAGGATGAAGGGCAGGGAGAATGTTTAAAAGTGAAGGAGCAGCATGCATAAAGGCACAGAATCAAGAGAACATGGCCTATTTAGGAACTGTAACTATACATCGGTATTGCTTGAGAGTGGCCTGAGGTTTAATGGGAAATGGTAAGCAGAGATGCTGAATAAGTAATCAAAATTTGCAATCATGAAGTACTTCAAGGACGTACTAAAAAGTTTAGACTATTCTGAAGGCAGTTGGGAGTCATTGAAGGATTTTACATTGAAGAGTGATTTCATCAGGTCTGGTCTCTAGAATGATTGCTTTTAGTGACCTTGTTGGAGGTGTATAGCAGGTAGGGAAATCTGTTGGGAGGTGTTTGAAGTACTCCAGGCCAGAAAGGTGAGGGCCTGAACCAAAGAGATGGAAGATACTTGAGAAAGGTTTAGAAGGTGTACTTGGTAATTGGTAGATAAGGGTAAGGTAGATAAGTAAAAATTGACCCTTGGGGTTTGGCCTGGATATCTTAGGTAGACAGAGTGAGCATATAGATCCATAGGGATGAGAAAGCTAAATTGTTCATAATTTGTAAGTACAAAACAAGTGAAAACACTAACTATGGAAAAATGGATTTAAGCATTAGAAACAGGACAAGTCAGTAGCCGTTATTAATCTCTAAAGCTAGGTCTTGAGAGGTTTTTCTAATTATCTTTCTTTGTAGTTTCTTGGAGATTTTGATAGATTCCTATATTTCTGGGCTAAATTAGATAGAGTCCAACCTCAAAGGTGAGGGGAAAACTGACCTTTTTTAAGTCATTCATCTGTATAAACAGAGGTCAGACTCTTAATTTTGTTTTCCATTGTAGGTGATGAAGATGGTAATGACCTTAACAGCTGCAGAGTCTGGCTGTATCCATTATGTCAAGCGACCTGGAGCAGCTCTTGACCCTGGCTGTGTAATAGCCAAAATGCAGTTGGACAATCCCAGCAAGGTCCAGCAGGTGAGTAAGAAGGTACTTTTAATATGGCTCTGCATGAACTGATTACATGGTAGGGATAGTGTGGAGGGACAAGTGATTTCAATGCTTGGTTTGTCACTTTTTTCTTAAACATTTTCCCCCTGATCTTATGCCTTATAATTGCGTCTGTAGCATTATGGAACTAGAGTTTGCAAGAGTTACTATGATACAAAGATTCTATGATTTCCCCATGATGCTTCCTCCATTGACTTCTCTCCTTACAGCTGGGTACAGTGCAGGGATGTCTTGATTTTGAATGATGAATCTAAGTTGCAGTGGTGTGTTTGCACTCTGGCTAGAAGCTAGTGGATGACCTGGTCTCTCATTGGGGTTGACAGGCTGAGCTTCACACGGGTAGCCTGCCACAGATCCAGAGCACAGCACTCAGAGGCGAGAAGCTCCATCGAGTGTTCCATTATGTCCTGGATAATCTGGTCAACGTAATGAGTGGATACTGCCTTCCAGACCCTTTCTTTAGCAGCAGGGTATGATCACTTCTCTTGGGGAAGGGATGTATAAATACACTGCCTGTTCTCCAAGACAGTTTAAAAGTCACATAAGGATTTTTTAGAGGGAGGGAAAGAAAGCTGTTTGGCCTGGGACTCTCCCACCTTTTCTTGTGGGATTCAGAGTCATGAAATCCTTGCTTCTTATCTGTATTATTGACTTCACATTGAACTGGGATTTAAACCAGAGGACAAGGACAGTGTTAGATACTTCTGTTGCAATTTCAAAGTACTGCATGATAGTGCATTCAGGTGTATCATTTATTTTGGGGATTGTGTTAATTTTGTCTGGATCCTATTATTTCCTTCTCAGGTAAAAGACTGGGTAGAGCGGCTGATGAAGACCCTCCGAGATCCCTCCTTGCCTCTCCTAGAATTGCAAGATATCATGACCAGTGTCTCTGGCCGTATCCCCCTCAATGTGGAAAAGTCTATTAAGAAGGAAATGGCTCAGTATGCTAGCAACATCACATCAGTCCTCTGTCAGTTTCCCAGCCAGCAAGTATGTATTGAGTAGCACTCATTTTCATCTTGCCGCTGGTGCTGGAGGTCATACTGTAGAATTCCTTCCTTACTATCTGAATGCTGTGCTTTTGCAGTTTTAAGCATTGTGCCCTTCACAAAACTGCCTCAGGATACAAGCCCAGTAATGAAAGTACTGTATGTGAAATGTGAAGCATCTGTGGTTATGAGAAAATCATATTGGCCATGTACTCCACAGGGGTTTGTTCTTAGGGCTATTCCCTAATTAGAGGTATCTTTGTGAATTAAAGTAGAGGGATATTCATAGTTTTATTATCAGAGACTTCCTTACTACCTCAACATCATGTTTATTACCCTTTCCCTATAAAGCAAATTTACATGTAGGACATAAAGCTAGGCAAGTGAGGAATAAAGTTTGGACCTGTACCTTGAGGATATCTTGCCTGTCAGGGCCTCTGGTAAAATGGTAATTTTTGTGATGCATTCATTTGTTCATCTGGGAAAGGGTGAAAAGAAGTAAAAGTTGTTGCTTATAGAATTATTTTTTTGTTAATGTCTTATGTTAAAACTGTGCACATTGCTAGCTGTTCCCAACAGGTGGGAGATAGAAATTGTCATGCTTTGGATCTCTTTGTTGGGTTGGGCTTCATTTTTCTTTCTTATGCTTTAGATTGCCAACATCCTAGATAGCCATGCAGCTACACTGAACCGGAAATGTGAACGGGAAGTCTTCTTCATGAACACTCAGAGCATTGTTCAGCTGGTGCAGAGGTAGCTACATGTAACTCCAGAGTCCCAGACTTGTTGACCCCATATTTTCCTTTCTTCTAAGTAGTTAGGAAGAGATTTACTTCAGGTTTGACTTAGATACCTTTATATCTTAGAAAATACCGTGTATCTTTTAAATATCTTAGAATTGTGAGCGAACTCATATACTCAATATTTCTGATGACTTCTTTCTATTCAACATCTGTCAATTATTAAGTCACAGAAATTTCATTGCTTGCTTTTTCCTTGCCATTTTGATGAAACTGTTTTTCTTCTGGCACAACACCCAGTATGACATTTATTCTTCTTAGCTTATGGAGCCAACTACTGGACTAAAGGAATATTCACAGAACATTTTCAGCTTTAAGATACTCATATATTTTTCAGATATCCCTTAGCCATCTCATGGGTATTCTGTTTATCAGTAGGAAGTGAACCAAGGTGTTTTCTAGGTAGGAGTGCCAAGTGGTTTTGTTTTGTTTTAGTATTCCTTTTTTTCTCTTTTCCATTAAAAAAAATCTTGTCTCTATTAGCCAGATTTCTTTTAGGTTTAGAATTTAATCTGATTAGTTGATTATCAGCTGGCCCCTTTCCTGCCCTAGAATTGAGCAGGAAAGCAGTTCAGGAGAAAGTCTAGAAAGTAGATCTGGGCTCTGGGTTTATTATTTAGTAGTGTTAGTCTGTCAGGTCTTCCAGTGGAGACTTTTTCTGTTTTCCTAGATACCGAAGTGGCATCCGAGGCCACATGAAGGCTGTAGTGATGGATCTACTGCGACAGTACCTGCGGGTTGAGACACAGTTCCAGAATGGTAAGCCTCTTCCTGAGGACTCTGTCTGAGGAAGTTTCCCTGTAGGACTGTGCACAGCTGAGCCAGAGCATCCTGTCACTAACACTTGATCTTAACAAACTCTTCCTCCTTCACCGCTTACTTAAAAACTAACCCCCCATATCCCATTAGTGCCAAAGAAAGAGCAACAACACAGCTTGAGGTTGTGAGTCCACTGTGCTTCTGGGAAAGGGTTGAGGTAATTTTTCTAGTAGAGATTAGCATTCCCTGTTGATGTCTTCTTGATCACATACAGTGAAAGTGGATTGAGTCACGACCAGGCTGAAATAGAGAAACCCTATCTGAGGAGTTTGCCTCTCAGCAGCTAATCCATGGATTGAACCACAGGCATCTGAAAAAGGCTCAGATTTTTCAGTACTTTTCAGTGTATCATTTAGGCAGAATTTATCCTTGGCTTTCTCTGAAGAGCTTCACTAAATGATGTATAGTCTCTAAATGTGAAAACATCCTAAGATTTTTAAAGCCACATACTGCTGATACTGCTTTCTGCCACAAGATGGCAGTGAAACATCATAGCATTTGAAATATTACTTAACATTTTCTTTATGGTTTGCTACCTTTTGTATCCTTTAAAGGATGCAACTCCTAACCTGCCTGCCACTCATAACCAGCCAAAATTGTCAAGTAAATATAAGCAAAATGAATCCAGCAATGTATAAAATAATATATCAAAACCAAGTTGGCTTTATCCCACTAATGCAAGTTTGATTAATATTGGGGGAAAATGATTAATGTAATTTATCATGTAGTAGATTAAAAGAGAAAAGTACATGGTCATCATCTCAAGATATGGGGGGGTGAAGCATTTGACAAAATTTAATATCCATTCATGATACACTCTTGGCAAATGAAGAATGAAATGGTACTTCCTTAGTCAAGTAAATGTCCTCCACAAAAAATCTGTAGGATACATCATATGTAATTGTTAAATATTGAGAGCATTCTCTTCAAGATTAGAAATAAGGCAGGGATACCTGCTGTCACTACTTCTATTCAGCATCATACTGGATATCCCAGCCAGTGCAGTAAGACAAGAAAAAGAATTAAAAGGTATTAAGGTATAAGGACGGGAAAGGAGTAAGGAAATAAATCTGCCACTATTAGATATAATATGATGTCGACCTGAAAAGCCTCAAATAATCCACATATTTTTTATTAGAATTATTTAAAGTCAATATACAAAAGTCAAATGTTTCTCCATAGTAGAACAATTGTTTAGAAAGGCAATTTAGAAAAATGTGATACTTAAAGGAGTAACCCCAAACATGAAATACTAAGGACTGAGTGTAACAGAAAATGTACAAGCCAATTTTGGAGAAAATTACAATCGATGAAGAATAATAAAGAAGATCTAAATAAATGTCATGGTCTTAGATTGGAATATAAACTTGAAAAGTATTGATTCTCCCTAAATTCATCTGTAGATTCAATGACTTTTCAGTAAAAATCCTAGTAGGGTATTTTCATGGAATTTATCAAACTAATTCTAAAATTTACATGAAAACAAAATGTGATAATAATAAGATGCTACAAATGAAATACAAGATTGAGTGCTTTGTCCTGTCAAATGTCAAGATTTAATATAAAGCCATATTAATGAAATATTGTAATATTGTTATAGGGACAGATTAATAATAGACCAATGGAAGATAATAGCCACAGATCCACACATATATGAAAACTTAACTTTATAACATAACAGGCATGAGGAAAGGATAGACTTTTCAGTAAATGATACTGGGTTTTCAATAAATGACAATAAGTTATTCATTTGCAAAACCAAAAAAACTGGATCCCTACTATATACCATAGACACAGAAAGCAATTCCAGATTAATTAGTGACTTAAACATACTAAATAGGCAAAAACAGTAAATTTTTAGGAGAATAACCTTATGACCTCAGGGTAGGGAAGATTTTGTCATATAAGACACAAGTGCAAACTGTAAAGGAAAAGTTTGATTAATTCAACCCCACTTAAGAATATATACCATAAATAGATTGACAATATAAGCCACGAAGTGGGTCAAGATATTTACAAAACACATCATTTTATTTCATTGCTTCTGTAAGTTGAAGTGCAGATTTCCAGATTGCAAATCACTTTGGAGTACAGTTTGTTGAAACTTAATAGTGTTGAACTTTTTATATTCTTCAACCTAGTAGTTTCAATCTTAGATAATGTACTCTGGAGACTTTTAACACATGTTTAGGAGGAGCTATATATATTAGAACTGTTTGGGACAGCATTCTTCATTCAACAAAAAGATAGGAAACAATTCAAATATACACAAGTAGAATATATAATTTAATTCTAGTATAGTCCTATAGTAGACTACTATACAGCAGTGAAAATGGATGAACCAAGATACATATGTGAACCAAAGGATGAATCTCAAAAAAACATAATGTTGATGGAAAGAAAAAAGTTATGCAATGATCCATTCACAGTGATTCCATTGTTATCAAGTTGAAAAAACAGGAAAAATGAAACTATTTACATTTGTGATAAATATAAAGAAAAGCAAAAAAATGATTAACATGAAATTCAGTTAGTAGTTGTTTTCAAGGAGGATCACATAGGATCTCTCAAAGATACTAAAAATGTTCTATTAAGATAGATGGCAGTTACAAGAGTATTTATTCTTTTATATGTGTATTTCACAATAAAAATGTTTTAAAAAGAAAACTCTTGGTATCATTTCTGTCTTTCTGTTTATATGTCTTTGTTGCCTCTTCTCTGAGTAGATACTCTTTTTATTTCCTCTAGTCCTAGTAATTCCTGTTACAAAAGTGTATTTCTGTTACTACTTTAAAGCTTAGACTGGTTGGGAGAAATATGAAAATTTTAAACAGCTTCCATTTTGTTCTAAATCAGTCTTTTATGAAATTGGCAGCTCTGTAGATATATTGCAATCCATTGTTTTTCAAATGTACTTAGTTTCACTTTGAATAAAAATATCAGTCAATTTCAAATATTTAAAACAGGTAAAAGCAGAGTTACCTTGGTTGAATGTACTCAGTATTCTAGAAATCCATGGTAATGCAATTTGAACACCACTGTTCTGGTTTGAAACTTAATGTGGATGAACTGAGGTGATAATCCTTTAGTATTTTCTTGATTTCATATAATTCTGACCCTTGAGATACAGGGGCACAAAAATCTCAATCATAATGTAAGTTGGTCATGGAGATAGTAGTACAGTATGGAGAATATAGCCATTGATTATATAACATCTTCCTATGTTGACAGATAGTAATCACACTAGTGGGTGTGATAATTTAATAACATGGGTAACTGTTGATCCACTGTGTTGTATATTTGAAACCAATGTAAGATTGTGTATCAGTGATACTTCAATAAAAAAAAAAGGCAGAAAATTCTGACCCTTGAAATTATTCAAACACTAATTGTCCTTTACCTGGAAATTTAATTCTGAGGTAAGCTGTTTTCTAAAGCACTGAATATTACTCATATCCCATAGTAGATATCACTACAGTGTACCTGAATCTTACACTTCTATTGCAAAACAGCTTTCTTCCCAGAACTGACTTGTCCCTGGTGGCCTTACGAAAGGCCACTGAAAATATACATAACTACTCTCCCTACAGACCTTTTGACTTAATGCAAGGTTCTCCTTGATCTGTACCTTAGATCCTTGGATTTGGAATTCCTAGGCATTGCTTAGCTGTTTCATGGTCTTATAGAGGAAAATGTTAATTTCAGAGGTAGCAGCCATCCTTCATATGTATATTAATAGGTTTGTGTGGTTTTATTTTTAAGCTTCCTTCTAGTTAGGGTAGAACATTTTTAGTGAGTCAAACATGGAAATAGAATCTCAAGCTGGGGGAACTTTAAAGATCATTGGTTTAATGGTATTGACATTTGTTTTTAAGCAAAAGAGAGCCCTCTCTTCTTTATTTTTTCTTTATTGAAGTATCGTTGATATCCAATCTTATATTGGTTTCAAGTATACAACACAGTGGTTCACCAGTTACCCATATTATTAAATCCTCACCTCCACTAATACAATTACCAAATGTCAGCATAGGAAGATGTTACAGAATCAGAACCCTTTATTATAAATATATTCTCCCATACTGTAGGTTGCCTTTTTGTTCTACTGATGGTGTCCTTTGCTGTACAGAGCTGTTTAGTTTGATGTAGTCCCAACTGTTCATTTTCTATTTTGTTTCCCTTGCCCGAGGAGATGTGTTCAGGAAGAAATTGTTCATGCTTATGTTCCAGAGATTTCTGCCTGGGTTTTCTTGTAAGAGTTTTATGGTTTCATGACTTAACATTCAGGTCTGATCACTTTCCAGTTTACTTTTGTATATGGAGTTAGACAGTAATCCAGTTTCATTCTCTTGCATGTAGCTGTGCAGTTTTCCCAACACCAGTTATTGAAGAGGTGGTCTTTTCCCCATTGTATATTCATGGCTCCTTTATAGTATATTAACTGACCATATATGAGTAGGTTTATATCTGGGCTCTGTTCTGTTTCATTGATTTATGGGTCTGTTCTTGTGCCAATGCCATACTGTTTTGGTCACTGTAGCTTTGTAGTATAGCTTGAAGTCAGGGAGCTTAATACCCCCAGCTTTGTTCTTCTTTTTCAAAATTGTTTGGTTATTCAGGGTCTTTTGTGGTTCCATATGAATTTTAGGATTATTTGCTCTAGTTCATTGGAAAATGCCATTGGTATTTTGATAGGGATTGTATTGAATCTGTAAATTGCTTTGGACAAGGTGGCCATTTTGACAATGTTAATTCTTGCTATCCAAGAGCACGGAATAGATTTCCATTTATGTGTGACTTTAATCTCTCGTGATTGTCTTATAGTTTTCAGAGTACAGGTCTTTCACCCCATTGGTAAGGTTTATTCCTAGGTATTTTATTCTTTTTGATGTATTGTAAATGCAATTGTTTCCCTGATTTCTCTTTCTGCTAGTTTGTTGTTGGTGTATAGGAATGCAACAGATTTCTGTATGTTAATTTTGTATCCTGCAACTTTGCTGAACCCGGTTATTAGTTCTAATAATTTTTTAGTGGAGTCTTTAAGGCTTTCTATGTATAATATCATGCCATCTGCAAATAGTGACAGTTTAACTTCTTTCTTACCAGTTTGGGTGCCTTTTGTTTCTATGTAGTCTGATTGCTGTGAGAGACCTCTCTTCTAAGAAAATCATTCCAGGAAGCTAATGAGAGAATTAGGTGAGGGGATGGAGTTAGTCCCAACCCCTCAGTCTCTTTTACCTCTCAGTTATTTTAATGAAAATGTGTCTCAGAGAGGTAAAGTGATTTGCAAAGGAGCACTTAGTAAATTGGTAAATGAACTAGGCTTTGAGCCCATGTCTTGTACCAGATTGCCTGACTCCTCCTAGTCCAGCATTCCTTTTACTAAACCATACTGTCCATTCTGTGCAAATCCATCCAAGAAAATTTGTAAGATATTTACTCTTGGTGTTTACCAGTAAATTATAGACATTAAAAAGCAAACAACATGTAAATGTGAACATGCATGAGGTCTGATTAATTTTTGTGCTTATAGGGCATTATGACAAATGTGTGTTTGCCCTTCGGGAGGAAAACAAGAGTGACATGAACACTGTACTGAACTATATCTTCTCTCACGCTCAAGTCACCAAGAAGAATCTTCTGGTCACAATGCTTATTGTGAGTACCATTTTTCAGAACCTGTAAGGATGGTTGATGATATGAAAAAAGCATTTCCCCTTATGGCTATGGTCAGAGGAAAAGTTCCTGTGTTTTATTTGTGGGATGAGTGGGGCTTGGGTTGTGGATTGACAATTTCTTACATCTACCTTTGTCCTTGACCTGAAGGAACCTGCTCCTGTCACGAAAGGATTGTTCTCCGGCTGTTATGCATACAATCATGCAGGAACTCAGATCTCTTAACCCTCCTCAGAGATGCTCTGTACTTCTCCATTCCTGTTGTCATTCATGAGAGTAGCTTTAAAATTTAGTCTTATCTTAGCCAATGTCCTTTTTTCTTATAACTCTTGTTCCATGAATATCAACAATAGCTCGCATGTCCAAAACTTAAAAACAAAAAATAACTGTTAGAAATCCAGTACTGCCTCTCCACACCAAAGAAATTAAAATTTATCCTGCATCTTCTTTGGTCACTTTCTATTTTATTTACATAGAAATCTACCCTCAGGTTATTGTACTGGTAGCAAATACATATTTTTGTCCCCATTATCTAGTAATATAAGAATTAGTACTAAGTGAAAATGAGAAGTCAAACTAGTAAATGTGAATAGGACTAACGTACACTTGGCCAGTGGGTAGAATTTTTGTGGACTCAAGGATTTTAAAATACAATTTGTAAGTCCTTTACTTCTATATTTTTCTGGTTGAGTGAACTGCAGGAATCAGAGAACAATAGGACTATTCTTGGAGTTTCCCACTTCCTGAATAAACTGCCTTGCCTCTCCATGTTTGTCTTTTGGGGGGACTATAGCACCTTTTTGCTCCTTGAGTGTTCTTTTTTTGTCCCTTTGTGGAATTGGTATTCTCGATACCTTAATTCCATAATTTCTTCATGGAGGAAGAAAATCTATAAGTTACACTATTTTTTATTTCATAGTTCAGAATGAAGGGAAGCTGTCTACCTCGTATCTCTGGTTAACAACAGTCCCACTCATTCAGTTATCTGCCTACCTGGTTAACTCAAAGATACAACACATTTTAGAATAGCCACTTTTAAAAATATGTAATTACAAGGAGAGTTCATTACCTTTACTAGTCTGAAATGGCTAGATGGTAGGGAAACCTGAAGATGCATTTGAAAGGGGAAAAAAATCAGCGTATGTAATATTTCACCTTCCCAAGTGACAGGTTTCAGCGAACAAGTAGTATTATTTTTTTCTCAATCAAAAGAGGGAGGAAATATCTGGTTGGAATTTTTTTTTAATTTTAATACAAGGATTGCTAATTCTCATTAGGATAAAGCCAAGACTTTCTGGCAAAAAAAGGTAATGATGAGGTTGTAGAAGAATCTGTCAGTTTGGATCTAAAATGGAGTGGAATTTGAGGAAGCTAATTATGATGAGTTCATTTTATTATGATTATCTTTTTAAGGATTTAACAGTTTTCTGCACTAAAAATAGACCAAAGCCCAGAATCCTTGGAGCAGCAGAAGAGTAATGATCGTCCAAGACTGTCGCTGGGTTTCTTAAATTCTAATTTGTAAGATATAGGGGCTCCGCTCGCTCCTTTTGCGGAGTGATTGTAAGTAACGCTTGCCTTAAGAATCTCATTATTGGAACACGGAGCCATATTTCCTCTGAGAATTCTGGAGTAGCTTTGAGCCGGGGCTGTTCATTTCTCAAGTAATCATGCTGGTGTGATGGAGAGAGAAAATGGCAGCTGTTCGGAGCTCAGGCCTTCAATTTTCTTCAGAGTCCAGTCACTCAAGTGTGTAATTACACAGGGGGTACTGCAGCGGCGTTGGGCCCTGTCAGAGAACCAGTTTGAGGCTTTGCTCTCTGCTTTTGCCAGTCAGGACAGGCAGAAGCCAATGGGGCTCTGACTTGCTGCTGTTCTTTTCTCCCCACCTTGTCATCCTGATGACTTCTTACCTGCATGGATAGTACCCAAACTTCTTTGCAACAGGCTGAGCTCTTTGGAGAAAAGAGCTATTAGTGTTTGGGTTTGGATGAATAGGATGGGGAGGAGAGGGGGAGGAGGAAGGGGAGGAAGGTTGAAGATGTGAACAAGAAAGATGGATTTTTTTTCATTTTTCTTTAAAAAGAACAAAACCCAAATTAGGTAAGCATAGTAGGGTCTATAGGCTTTTGTGTCATTTTGATTTCTTTTGAAATATTAGTTACTTTTCACATTATCTTAGAGATTTGGAAATCAAGAAGTTAATGAAGTGACTGAGCTGAGGGCCACCTAGCAGTGACATGTGCAGCAGGGGTAAAAGCTCAAGAGGTGCTCCTTTCTGACCTCATATTACAAAGGCCAGACGTGGCCTCCTCTGTCTTTGATAATGGTCAGGACCCCCGGTCTCTCCCTGCACCCCACATCTACATTGCTCATGGTACCCTTACAAGCCATTTGAGTTGTTTGGATTACTCTTTCTGTAGATCTTCCTGTCTTTTACACATCTCATCTGCACATGGTAGCATTTGATTCCCCCAGCTTGTGTTCTCTGCTGGCTCTCCTTTATTTGCCTACCTTGGCTTCCTGATTGATAGTTATGTGCCCAGCATTCAAATCTCTGCTTTCTGGAGGTAGGAATGTTGCTGCTGTCCTTTGCTGAGCCAGATAACAATTTCTAGGGCTTTTGAACCTAGAGGGAGGAATCAAGAAAATCGGGCTTTCATGTGTTAATGTTAGGTAGGCTGCTCCAAGGAAGCCTTCCTTCCCTCCAGGTATTAGTGTAACTTGTCTAGTGGAAAACTTGCTTCAAAGACTCTCGAGCAAATTTCTGCTAATCTTTCACCCTATCTGGAAAGCAAAATATAAAGTAAAATGCTAATGTCCTGTCCAGTTTTCTCTACTTGGAGGAATATTGTGCTGCAGTTGAAAACAAAGTCTGAAAGACCAACAGTAAGCTTATTTTTTGAAAGCTCTTCTTTTATCTTACTTTAATTTTATAGGAAAAGCTTAGAACATCATGTTTACTTAGACTCTTTAGCATCCTCATAGCTGTCTAGACAGCCAAGTACATATCCTGTAACCATCTTGATGCTGAGTAGTCTTCCCCTCGTTACTCATTTCTTATTCTAGTACGGTCCACATGAACATGATACAAACCATGCTTTCTTGAAAGATATGAATAATACCATATCTGTGACCCTCTGATTTGGTTTAGACGGGAAACATTTCAAATGCTAATCAGCATCTTTCCTCCCTCCTCTTAACATGACTGCAAATAATTTTGTCCAATGTGTAAGTAAATAAAAATCTTTCTCGGTGAATCCAAGTTTACTGAATAGGGTGATACTTACTATTTCTTGTTAAACGTGTCCTGTGACATACTTGGAATGTAATATCAATAAGTTCAGCTGTGACTGGAAGAAGCCAGCAGTTATTGGTGATACTGGGATCAGTGCCTCACTTAGCTGAACAATAGTTAATGTCTTGACAGCATTACACATGGATTACATTCTTTTCCTTTTGAATTGCCTTCAAATCTTAGGATACTAAGATCAAGTTGGACTATTTTGGGGCTCTTCTGGCAGTCAGTTGCATAACTTTGGCTATGATTTTGACACACGTTCGTTATATTTCTGTAAATCTGAAATATTCCCTGTGGTTAGCTACTACCCAGGTTAAAAATAAAAATAAGAAATAGCTGGGTGATACCAATCTGAACCATTACTGAATAATAATTTTTACTTTGGCCTGCAGATTTATTTAAGTGACCTGTAATCCCAAATGAGCAGGTATATTCATTAAGTGAACCTCTTTACATTGAGGAAACACATCTGCTGACAAGTCACCATTGCTACAAATGTTCACCAGGATTAGATGTGTTGTTGGGCTGTCCAATTGTCCAAAGGAAGTCTCTCTATAAGCTAGAGGGCTGTAAACTCACTTTTGGATATTTGTATCTTAGGGTGGGTGGTTCTGATAAACAGAATAGTCTTCCATCTCTGGTGGTTTCTTTCAGGACCTGAACACTGTGCCTACGTTAAGGACAAGAGAGAGTTGAGAAGGTTACTCTGCACATAATTTTCTATTGTCAGTCTTTTTCTAAGTACTAATGGTGACAGTGAAGAAAATAATATTTGGATGGAACATTTCCAAATTAGAATAAACTAAGGAAAGTGTGGTTTATTCATGTGTTGGATATTGCACAACCCAGAAAGGTCTTGTTTCTGTACTTTATCACAGGAGCCCAGGAATTATTGTCAACAAATAACTACTTCCTTATTTTTTCTAATCCTACAGTTCATTTTTCTTACAGAAACTATTTCTCTTTCCTTACCCCCTTTCTCATTCCCTTCTCTCATACTGGAAAGATGAGATGAACAAGTAGTTTTTTTTAAAAGTGATTTTTGTATATTATTTTGTTTTTTAAGTTAGAACACAATTTGTAGTTAGACAAGAGGATAACTCCATTTATATTTATTTAGTTTAATTTCAAGAGGTAAACCTGGATTTCCTTTCAAGAGAAACATTCCATATGAAATCTAATATAGGTTTGATAAATGGCAGGTGTTCTTATTTTGTCATGGTGGCTTTTATTGTTAGTGTTGAGACTTCAGTCTGGCTATTTGCAGAATAGCTGAGTTATATTACCCAGGACCCCTCTTAGTTTTTTAGGTGTTTCAGTGGGTTATTCTGATGATTGAAGTAAGTACCACAGAAAGGAATATGTTTTCTTTATTAGGAACATTAGGTAAAGAGGGATTCAGGTAGGAGAAACTTATCTTGGTTTCCTCACCTACTGTTATCTATCTCTTCTTTCCTTCTGTCTTTTTATGGTCTTGTCTCTGTGAATTCATATATTCCCTTGAAATTCTTTATTTCTCTTTATTTCTCAACAAAAGATGAGACTTCGTTGCATTTCTCCTTCCTCTTTGCTTTTATGCTCTAGGATAGGTAGAACAGATCCTCTAATCTGTGACTACATGCTCAACCAAACCCTAGATTTATAGTCGCTTTAATAGCAGCTTTTCTTCTTCCCACTCAGGTCAGTGAATTCCCTGCGTTAAATAGGTGAAAACAATACTTGCCGTCCTTAACTATAAATCCCATCATGTTTTTTACAACTCTGGCCAGTTGAAGCACACCTCTGGTTGGTGGACTGGGGAACCAGAAAGTATTTCCTGCTTTATAATGTTTTCTTTCCAGCATAATAGTGTTGAGTACTCAGTAACTATTTACCCTATGACAAGGAAGGTAGAAGGGTTGTAGAAAAATTGTTTTTGGAAATGCATATCTACTCCAAAAGCCAAAAATCCCTAGCTTTTATTTATATTGCTGTGGTTAAGGGCTTTAAAGTGTATCTCTGAGGTGGGGAAGGTTAAGAGTGAAATGGAGATTCTTAAAGAAAAGCCTGCTAATCAGGGTGGGGAGAAGATTAAAAACCAACAGGAAGGCTTTTGGGATCTGGTCATCTTTCATGTGCTATTAATAAAGAGAGAATAAAAATTCACTAAACTAAGGCAGTTATTTCAAACTCCAAGTAGAGGAAACTATACCTAAACATGTATATGTTATGTAGGTATGAAGAACAGCCACTGTCATTAGCTCTGTAAACTTCAAGAAGGACAGATGTTTATAAAAACAATCTGTTTTTTCAGCTTAGATGAAAATTACATGGGTAATGCATGAATTTAGGTAATAAACTGATATTCCACTGGAAAAGAAATATATTTCTCAAAATATGATAGAGGTTTCTTCTTAATTTTTAATTTTAAGGAGAGGGTGAACCCAACATTGGGTTGTATAGTAGGAGCTTGGCTTTTTCTAATCCACCTGAGGATTCACCATGCTTAGATGTTGTGGAATGATAATAGATACTAGATATTGTGGAATGATTCTTGGTACAGCAAGAGCATAAATGATTTGGGGTATAGAATTGTCAGAATATAAGTTGGTGTTTTTATTTAGTGGGTGTTTAAAATCAGTAATTTGTTCTCATGTTTCTGTTTTGCACCCTCCTGGGACTCTGAAAATTGGTTTGTGGAATGAAAACCACCAGGAGTGGTTCCTTTTGCCTTATTTCCAAAAGTAAGATAGAGAACAGGACAGCCTTTAGTCCCTGTATTATTTAAAACCTCTTAAATTTTGAGACATCATCTGTTATTTCTTACTCAGAATCCCCTGACCGCTTTTAATGGTCTCTGATGATTTCTTCTGCATGCTGAAAGTATAATGTTGTTTTATAAAGAAATATGTTAGGAATGTTTAATCCAAATGAGTGAGGGATTTGGGCTTCTCCTTAGCAGCAACTTCTTCTGGGATCGTGTTTACCATATTATTTAGGATAAAAGTAACAGGAAGTTTGCGTTTTCTTATTTTCTTATTAACCTAGCCATGTTTACTTTAATTCCCTCTCCCATTTCAAAGTTCTGTTCACTTCAGTTCTTTTTAATGTGGATGTGTACTTTTTCACATTAACAACTAGGATCAGTTGTGTGGCCGAGACCCTACTCTCACTGATGAGCTACTGAATATCCTCACAGAGCTAACTCAACTCAGTAAGACCACCAATGCTAAAGTGGCACTTCGAGCACGCCAGGTAAGGACATGTGTTGGTCATCTGGAGGGAGAAATGGTTTTCATAGATTGAGCAGACAATGAATTTTTACTCAGTCACCTGACAGATCATGCAATTTTCTGTGTATGTCTTATTGCCCTTAGAACAAATGTTTTCATGTGGCATATGTTTTTTAAAGAGAAAGGAAAAGATTAACGTTGAGTCTTTTTAAAATTGGGGTCCTTTCCCATTATAGAATCCTATTACGATTCCCTACCCTTCCTATAGTAGCCCTGTGACAATGAACCAGGGCCATGTGGACGAAAGGAAACTGAGGGAAATGCAGTAGATTCAATATTTCTTACTTTCTGAAGGGAGCTTAGAAGCAGGTGGAAACTTTTAAGTATACAGGAGAAAATTGAGTGTGGAAGCAGAAAGATAATGAAATGAATGTTAGGTGCCAGCAATCAGAACAACCCCAGAGAAGTCCAGTTAGTTTCACCCTGTAGGTCTTCATTTCCACTCGAAAAGGTTTCAGTAGGGAAGCTGAGAGTTAGCGCTCCCTTTGTGTGTCAGTGCATGGGCACTGACGAGGGAGCCACATTTGAAGCTGTTCAGTGACCTTCTGCTTTCTCTACAATTGTATCCATGTCACTGAACTGCTCAAAGTTATTGAACCTCACAGTGACCTGCTGGGAGTATTCAGGTCCTGCCGTGTCCCTGTTTGTTTGTGGGACTGTTTTCAGTCTCTCTGCCCCTCAAGTGCATTGGTGTTACATCCTGAAGCCTTCTCCTTGATAGTAAGTACCTGGGGCTGGCTGAGCAGCTTTTTGTAGTCTTTTTCTTTCTACTTCAGAGTCGCAAAAGGCTAGTAGCTGTGCTGCATGCACTTTCCCCACAGCTGCTCCTGCCAGCCCTTATTCCCAATTAACAGCTAGTCTGCAGTTCCCAGGACTAGCAACTTTGCAATGGTAAATCATAGGCACTGATGGAACCTGATTGAAGCTGTTTTCTCTCCCTTCTCCCAACCCCCCACGGGAAATTGCCCACAACGCAAATCATAGTGAGAGTCAACTGAGATGCAGTACTGGTGGCATTGGTTTTATGTTACAGGACCTAGAAGTTGTTTTACTTGGTCTCTGTTTTATCTTTGATGCCTGCACTTACAGATTTATATTTATTGCTTTTGTATCAGAGCTGCCTAATAGGAGCCTAGAATAATCACTCCCTCAGGAACTTACGCCTCTTATTTTGCTCTCACTCTAGGTTCTTATTGCCTCCCATTTGCCATCATATGAGCTTCGCCATAACCAAGTAGAGTCTATCTTCCTATCAGCTATTGACATGTACGGGCATCAGTTTTGCATTGAGAATCTGCAGGTATACATACAGCCCTTTTCTCCCACTCTGCACTCTTGTTGTCTTTATTCCCAAGCATAATTTAATTAAGTGATCAATCAGTCAACTTTGATTTTCTGTATAATGAAGTTTCATGCCTTGATTTTCTAAAATGATTTATACTTCTGAATATCTTTTAATAAAAATGCTGTTAGAATTATGGTTTAGCTTAAAAATCAAATTGGTCTGCCTTGATAGGAGTCCTATTGAAGTCTTTACCTCTTGTGCATTTATCTAGAAAGTATTCTAGGCTAGAATCAAGTGGTAGCACTCATTGATTTCTGATATTTAAATCAGATGTATAAATAGGTAATTGTTAGTCTTCTAGAGACAAAGCTACTTTTAAATAGTAATTTAATTTTAATTTTATTTTAATGTTTACTGTTAGGCTTTGTTTAGAGCCAATTTTACAAAAGAGTATTGGCTTATTTTACTTCTAATTCGGGGACCTTGACTATTATTTTTAAATACCATTTTCTCAGGAATGACTTTCTATTTTTCTACCTGAAAATGAGGATGATGTTATATCTAGCCAAGGGAATCTTCAGGCTTTCTGTCAGATTTCCCTCAGAGGAACTTAGGGTTAAAAGGATGTTTTGTTTATTTGGTTTAGAGTTGAGATAGAGGGTTTCAAGTGGGGTTCAAGCCTATGGTTTACCATAATGGAGAATTGAGGCAATATATAGGAAGTTGAGTATAGATATGTGTCAGAAAGAATAAGTCATAAACACTTATATTGCTTAATGTATAATTCTGATAACTTTACATATATTACTCTTGTAATGCTCACAATAGCCCTCTGAGGACAGGTCTTAATATTTTCCCCATTTTGTAGCTGAGGAAGCTGAGGCACAGAGAAAGTAAGTTCATACGGGACACTCATAGACAGATTCTTAAGCTTCACTGAATGCCTCAGATGCTAAATTTGCCCATTGAAATTGTTTTCTTCCAGACGTAATTGTTTAGCTTGTCTTTTTACCTTCCAGAAACTCATCTTGTCTGAAACATCTATTTTTGATGTCCTGCCAAACTTCTTCTATCACAGCAACCAAGTAGTGAGGATGGCAGCTTTGGAGGTAAGCTGTTATAGTAAGCGGCGTGACTTTTCTTTTCTCTTGGTTCCTAGTTGAGTTTTTCTGTCTGATGATTGTATCGGTCCTTTTTC
This sequence comes from Smutsia gigantea, assembly GCA_032199065.1. NCBI lineage: Eukaryota > Metazoa > Chordata > Mammalia > Pholidota > Manidae > Smutsia > Smutsia gigantea. The sequence goes on along the minus strand of JAVSCE010009464.1, from coordinate 126,106 downwards.
TTTGGCCTTAAGGTCAGTTCTTAAGAGTAGAGTCTTTTTCTCTGAAACGAACGCTGAACTATGTTCTTGCTTTTACTCAAGTGTTTCAGCTGAACTAATCACCAGCTTCTGGGCTCCAATCACAGGAAAACAGCTGTCAGCATTTTTCAGTAGCCTCTACTTGCCAGGTATTTGAATTCTCCCATTTCATAATGAATTAGGATTCCCTGTAACACAATGAGTGAAACAATATATGGCTGATTAGGTCATGCACCATTCTGTGATTTGGGCCAAATAAAATGAATTCTAGTTATATATGTTCTGAATTGTCAAGCCCCTCTTAGGAAATATTTCTTCATAAGAAAGAAAGTAATGACATTCAACTAATGGTTTTAGGTGCTTTGCTTTATTTTTCTCATCCTACAACCACTTCATGAAGTAAAAAGAAAGACTCTGAGAGGTTAAGTGACTTGTCCAAATTCACACAGATAATTGGAAGAGTTTGCATTTGAACCCAGGTTAATCTGACTCCAGATTTGTTTCCACTGCAGCTCACTACTTCATTAAGCACAAAAAGTACAGGCTCTGAATACTGCTGTAAAATTGCCAAGTTGATGTTTTTTTGAAGATGAAGAAAAGGAATGTTTTAGATGATTTAATGTAATATGACATTACTACAGCTCTTGTGGGTTACTTTTTATTTGTATTCCGTGGTTATGTTAGAATGTAATATGTCATACTAGGTAAATACCAAATTTTAAAAATAGGTGTTTTATAATGCTTCCATGCCATTTAATGAGAAGTCTCCTTATATACCTCACGTGCTGATAGAATCTCATGTAGCATTTTATGTGCATGGCAAATTGGCTGTGAACTGAGCAAGGTCGGACTGATGGTTTTGCTGTTTCTTTAACTCTAGAGTCAAGTTAGTGTGTTTGAGATATTATGTCAAATTATGCCTTACTGCTTTTGCTTAGGTTCAGAGGATATAAATAATCTAAAATTGGTTCTGGGCAGTAGGAAGACAAAACAAAGATACAAGATAATAAAAGAGTTGAATTGTACTGCAATTGTTTCTATCTTCACTCAAGTGGCCTAGAATCAGCTCCTCTCATTTTTTTCACTGCTAGCTTGCTTTTATCTTCTGTTGAAATGCTCATGCTTAGTAAGTTAATAGTTGTGTTTGTATATGTTCTCTTTTGCCAGATATCAAACCTTCTGGATTTAGGTTAGTGTGAAAGAATTATGGCATACCTAGAGTGTCCAGCAGAGACAGGCTAGTTTTCTTTCCATTTACAGTCATGGGTATAGTTTTAAGACTCCAGTTTTATTAATTAAAGCAAGATACTTATATACAGAATCTTGGGATTTCTGTCACCACAGACTATCTTCTGCATCAGATACCTCTTCTCAAGGCTCTTTTTCTTTGGCTAATTGTCTTTTAGTTTCTGTTTTCAAAGTGTACTTACTGAGGATTGCTTTTTAACCAGGTGTATGTTCGAAGGGCCTATATTGCCTATGAACTTAACAGTGTGCAGCATCGCCAGCTGAAGGACAACACCTGCGTGGTGGAATTCCAGTTCATGCTGCCCACATCTCATCCAAATAGGTGAGTTAGAGCTGGTGTGTGCACCTGAACTCTATCAGGAACATTAAGGGAATAATGTGTATGACAATTACATATTTCTTTTAGCTAGAAATTTAGAGCAGAAGATGAACAAATATAAGCCATGAGATAAGAGCCTCTTGGTGCCCACTTTTTTTTTTCAGTCTATGACCTGGAGAGATATATGGTCTAATTAAGATAAAAATTTAGGATTATTCCATTCTTGCCTGTATTATGTCACTGAAGAAACAGTTCTTTTCTTTCTTTTTAAGTTAGGAAGAATTTTCTAGTATATTACTTGTTGGAACTTTGCCAGAAAAATACTTTTTTAGCAGTTTAAGTCAGTAATTGGAACATAAAAATATCTTGGGTGGTATGCTTTTCTGTATGTTTGCTATAGATTAAGGTTATACGTGAGCCAATTATCTCCTTAAAAACAGAGAATTGAATTTAGCAGTTGAAACTCACCTTAAATTCAAGTAAATCACTTAAGTCATGCTAATTTAGTTATTTTTCCCTTTCTAACCCCTTTAAAAAATAAAATGTACATATGGAAATTTGTTTCAGTATTGCTTTGATTTTAAAATGAAAATACTTTATCTTGTCCACTGATTTATGTTCATCCCTCCTATATTTTCATTCTTTTAGTAATACCACAGGAAATATAAATACCACAGCAATCTTAAGCTGTCCCCCTCCATTTCTTCTTTATGGCCTTTGGTTCTTCACTTTGTATTACAAAGCACTGTGTCTTTGGGGATCCTTAGTTACAGACACCGAAATGGTTTTCTTCTGAATTGCCACTCAGCCAAAGCAATAGAAACCCTTCCTAGAGACAAAGAAGTCTGTGCTGAGACTTTTGGCCACTGGATGCCACTGTTGATCCAGCAGAGGTCAGCAGATGAGCAAAGGCATCTTCAGAAAAAGTACTTCTTTGTCTCAGAAGATCCTTTCCCTTCTCTGCCTCAAAAATACCTTATAGCTGGCAGAAAAAGGCATATATCCTTGATTTAGCAAGCATCTCTTGGTACATTTTTGCCTCTATGGATTTCAGAATCTCATTTTCTAGAAACGAATGGTTGTCCTTCAGCGAACGGCACAGTACTCATGGCACACATGGGCTCAGCACTCGGTATTCCTTCTTTGCCTGCACTCCTTGAATAATTGTAGAGAACTACATGCTATACTTAATGCTCTTTGTAATTTTCAGAACATTCTCCTTTTCTTCCAGCTTTCCACTACCTCTTCCCTTTGGGCAGTGATTTGTAGTCAGGCTGCTGAGCTGCTTCTGATTTCCTTCCCTCCTCATTGCTCCTCTTGTCTTTCTGAATTGCTCTCCCTGTCCTACTTTTTCATTTGAGGATTAAAAAAAAACTGTCCAGTTTTGGGGGGGGAAAGTTGACTGGAAATGAGAGAAATGCTTCTTAACTGTTTGCTAAGAAATTTTATTTACCTTTCCATCTGAAGGATGTGAATCTTGGTTATACCTGATCTATCTTTAAAATGTGTTTACTTGTCCCTCCCAGCGTCTGAGGTATTCACTCCCCTATGGATAAAGATCAGACTTGAACAGAACCATAATTCTGTACTCTCCTCAGTCTTTGTTGGTTGTGTATATATAAAATTATAAACTGCTGGATTATTATTACTATTATTATTATTATTATTATTATTATTATTGATGTAGATGTAAAGGGGAAATTAAGGGTCAATAAAGGAGGAAAGATAAAAAACCTTTGTGGAAACCAGAAAAATGTTAAAATTGCTTTAATGCTATTTTAGATCTAAAGTCCTTTTGTTAGTTTAGGAATATAAAATGTATTAACAGATTTAGTCACAAAATGATATATTTAGTTTTAGAGTATAGCTTTCTCAGTTGTTACAGATTTGCTACTTGAATTTCTTTTTATAAGATTTTATATTTTCTTACAAATGATTTCGTTACACTTTGGAGTCATGACCTTATTCTGACATGAATTGGTGTATGACAGTTCAATTCTGACACTAACCACCTGGAGTTAGATGACACAGTTAAGGGCTCAGTTCTTTACAAAACTGCCTCTAATTCAAATGGGGCCACAAGTAGGGTTCTTGGGCCACCTATACTTCTAGCCAACTGGCTACAAATTTGGGGGTTCCCATACCCCCCCTCAGGTTCAGTATTTCACTAGGACAACTTACAAAAGTCAGGAAAGCACTTTACTTACAAGTACAGTTCTGTCATAAAGGATACAGATCAGTACCAGCCACATGAAGACAAACATAGACTAAGGTCTGGGGGGGTTCCTAAACATAGAGCTTTTCTGTTCTTTCTCTGTGTATTAGGGTATGTCATCCTCCCAGCATATCAATGTGTTCACCAACCAGGAAGTTCTATTGAGCTCCAGTGTCCAGAGTTTTTATTAGGATTTTATTACAATGACATGATTGATTGAATCATAACCCACATGACTAAATTCAATCTCCAGTCCTGCCCCCACATGTGCCCCCCCACCCCCAGAGGACCAGCTGGCCTAAAGCCCCTGACCTTCTTCTTTTTTTATAATTTATTTTGGTATCATTAATCTACAATTACATGTGCAATATTATGGTTATTAAACTACCCCCTCATCAGGTCCCCCCCACCAACCCCATTACAGTCACTGTCCATCAGCGTAGTGAGATGCTATGGAATCACTACTTGTCTTCTCTGAGTTGTACAGCCCTCCCCGTGCCCCCCCAACATTACATCTGCTAATCGTAATGCCCCTTTTTACTCCTTATTCCTCCCTTCCCACCCATCTTCCCCAGTCCCTTTCCCTTTGGTAACTATTAGTCCGTTCTTGGGTTCTGTGAGTCTGCTGCTGTTTTGTTCCTTCAGTTTTTTTCTTTGTTCTTATACTCCACATATGAGTGAAATCATTAGATACTTGTCTTTTTCTGCTTGGCTTATTTCACTGAGCATAATACCCTCTAGCTCCATCCAGGTTGGTGCAAATGGTAGGATTTGTTTTCTTCTTATGGCTGCATAATATTCCATTGTGTATATGTACCACCTATTCTTTATCCATTCATCTACTGATGGACACTTAGGTTGCTTCCATTTCTTGGCTATTGTAAATAGTGCTGCGATAAACATAGGGGTGCATCTGTCTTTTTCAAACTGGGCTGCTGCATTTTAGGGTAAATTCCTAGGAGTGGAATTCCTGGGTCAAATGGTATTTCTATTTTGAGTTTTTTGAGGAACCTCCATACTGCCTTCCACAATGGTTGAACTAATTTGCATTCCCACCAGCAGTGTAGGAGGGTTCCCTTTTCTCCACATCCTTGCCAACATTTGTTGTTGTTTGTGTTTTGGATGTTGGCCATCCTCACTGGTGTGAGGTGATATCTCATTGTGGTTTTAATTAGCATTTCTCTGATTAGCGATGTGCAGCATCTTTTCATGTGCCTGTTGGCTATCTGAATTTCTTCTTTAGAGAAGTGTCTATTCATGTCCTCTGCCCATTTCTTAATTGGATTATTTGCTTTTTGTTTGTTAAGGTGCGTGAGTTCTTTATATATTTTGGATGTCAACCCCTTATCAGATATGTAATTTATGAATATATTCTCCCATACTGTAGGATCTCTTTTTGTTCTACTGATGGTGTCCTTTGCTGTACAGAAGCTTTTCAGTTTGATATAGTCCCACTTGTTCATTTTTGCTTTTGTTACCCTTGCCCGGGGAGATATGTTCATGAAGAAATCACTCATGTTTATGTCCAAGAGATTTTTGCCTATGTTTTTTTCTAAGAGTTTTATGGTTTCATGATTTACATTCAGGTCTTTTATCCACCTTGAGTTTACCTTTGTGTATGGGGTTAGACAGTAGTCCAGTTTCATTCTCTTACATGTAGCTGTCCAGTTTTTCCAACATCACCTGCTGAAGAGGCTGTCATCTCCCCACTGTATATCCAAGGCTCCTTTATCAAATATGAATTGACTGTATATGAAAGCCCCCGACCTTCTAATTACATAGTGGGTCCTTCTAGTGAGCAGCCCATGTCCTATCTCATCTGTTAGCATAAACTCAGGTGTGATTCAGAGGACACATTCTATGAGTGTCCATTCCATTCCTAGTCCTGTAAAGCTCATGGGCACAGTTATGTCCGCTAACCTCTAGATTAATGATTCTCAGAATAATCTAGGAAATATTTTAAAAATACACACACTGGGTCCTGACTTCCAAAATTCTGTATTATTTTGAACCAAAGTCCAGGGAATAACTTTTTGAAAAAGCTCCTCATATAATTCTGATGAACTCCAACAATTGAGAATTACTACTACTAGATACAATACAAGCAACATATGTCATTTTAATTTTTCTATTGACCACATTTCAAAGGGTATTAATAGATAAAATTACTTTTAACAATATTTTATTTAACCCGTATATGCAAACTACCATTTCAATACATAATAAACAATTATTAATGAGATCTTTTCCGTTCTTCATACTTAGTCTTTGAAACTCAAAGTGTATTCTGCACTTACAACTCGTCATATTTAAAGCACTTTGTACTTGCATGGACACCGCAACTCTGGACCAAAAACTAATTAGGACAATCACACTGTCTCCTCTTTGTTTTATGTTAATGGTAGTGCCCCAGGACGGATTTAAAATAGAAAAAAACTCATGAGGCCCAAAGTCAGTAGAAGGAGGGACATAATAAAGATTAGAGCAGAAATAAATAAAATTGAGAAGAATAAAACAATAGAAAGAATCAATGAAAGCAAGAGCTGGTTCTTTGAGAAAATAAACAAAATAAATAAACCCCTAGCCAGACTTAATCAAGAAAAAAAGAGAGTCTACTCACATAAACAGAAACAGAAACAAGAAAGGAAAAATCACTACGGATACCACAGAAATACAAAGAATTATGAGAGAATACTGTGAAAAACTATATGCTAACAAACTGGATAACCTAGAAGAAATGGACAACTTTCTAGAAAAATACAACCTTCCAAGGCTGACCCAGAAAGAAACAAAAATCTGAACAGACCAATTACCAGCAATGAAATTGCATTGGTAATCAAAAAACCACCTAAGAACAAAACTCTGGGACCAGATGGCTTCACTGCTGAATTTTATCAAACATTTAGTGAAAACCTAATACCCATCCTCCTTAAAGTTTTCCAAAGAGGGAATACTTCCAAACTCATTCTATGAGGCCAACATCACTCTAATACCAAAACCAGGCAAAGACACCACACACACAAAAAAATTACAGACCAATATCCCTGATGAACATAGATGCAAAAATACTCAACAAAATATCAGCAAACCAAATTCAAAAATACATCAGAAAGATCATCCATCATGATCAAGGAGGATTTATTCCATGGATGCAAGGATGGTACAACATTCGAAAATCCATCAGTATCATCCACCACATCAACAAAAAGATGAACAAAAACCACATGATCATCTCCATAGATGCTGAAAAAGCATTCAACAAAATTCAACATCCATTCACGATAAAAACTCTCAACAAAATGGATATAGAGGGCAAGTACCTCAACATAATAAAGACCATATATGACAAACCCACAGCCAGCATTATACTTAACAGCAAGAAGCTGAAAGCTTTTCCTTTAAGATCAGGAACAAGACAAGGATGCCCACTCTCCCCACTTTCATTCAACATAGCTCTGGAGGTCTTAACCCCAGCAATCAGACAACACAAAGAAATAAAAGGCATCCAGATTGGCAAGGAAGAAGTTAAACTGTCCCTGTTTGCAGGTGACATGATACTGTACATAAAAAACAGGAAGAGACTTGCAAGATGGCGGCGTGAGAGGTGAGATAGAGAGCTCCTCCCAAAACCAAAAATTGTACAAAAATATAGTTAATTAATACAACTAACCTTAAAACAGCAACAAGAAAGAAGGCTGAACCAGACTGCAACAGGCTTCACGAACAGAGCAGACCTCATGAAACAGGGTAACGGAGGAGAGCCTTAATCTGGCGGGACCCAGGCCCTTCCCCCAACCCAGCTTACCGGTGGGAGGAAAAGAAACAGAGAGGGGCAGGGGGTCAAAACTGGGACTGATGAACACCTAGCCCTGGAGATCTGCTTTGTGAGCAGAATCCTTTGCAGAGTGCTTGAGAAATTGAAATTCCAGCCGTTTGTGGAGGAGGGGATCCACACCTGGTTGCCCTGTGTCAGAGGAAAGGCAGGCAGTCTGAGAGGCTTCCTAGCAGCCAGAGAGCTGCTGAAGGGGCGGGGTTTGCATGGAGCTTGCTGCGCGGGAGAAGGGAGAGCTGGACAAGGTTGCCTGGGCATGCTCTGCCCAGCTGGTTGGGAACTTTGGGGAGCTTCAGGTACTCCATCCCACTGGCTGCCTACTCAGCTCCGAGGCCCCCCACTGTGATACACAGCCTGCCAAACCTTCCTAATGGCCTGCAGGCACCCGCTTGCAAACCTGCAGTCACTGCGCAGGCGTCAGGCTAGCCAGAGGGTGGCCCACCCTACAATAGCTAGAGACGCAAAGCACAGAGTTTTTTTATACGTGTGTGCTTGACACACTGCCTCTGACACTGGAGACAGGCACTGCACATGGGAATCAGGAAACAGCTTTCCTCCCCCCAGACACCAGCTTCGCTCCCCTATGACCCCCAGCCTCAATCTAGGGGCTGAGCAGCTCCAGAGACTGGGGTTTCTGCGCACGAGTGGGCACCACACAGAAATATGAAACGACAAAAGAACACGGTTCAGATCAAAATCTCACAAACCCCAGAAGGAGGGCCAAATTAAACCGAACTCACCAATCTTCCTCAAAGAGCGTGCAAAAGAAAAATTATAAACATGCTTATGGAGGTACAGAAACATATTTAAGAACTCAGGAACAAATTTAAGTTGGATATTCAATCATTCAGAAATTCAAAAATTGAAATGCAACATACAATTGAGGGATTTAAAAGCAGATTAGATGTAGTAGAAAAGACAGTAAATGGAATACAAATTAGAGAAGTGGAATACAAAGAGGCTGAGGCACAGAAAGAAAAGAGGATCTCTAAGAATGAAAGAATATTGAGAGAACTGTGTGACTAATCCCAACGCAACAATATTCGCATAATAGGGGTACCAGAAGAAGAAGAAGAGAGAAAAGGGGATAGAAAGAGTCATTGAGGAGGTAATTGCTGAAAACTTCCCCAATCTGGAGAAGGAGATAGTCTCTCAAGCCATAGAGGTGCACAGATCTCCCAACACAAGGGACCCAAAGAAGACAACATCAAGATATATAATAATTAAAATGGCAAAGATCAAGGATAAAGACAGACTTTTAAAAGCAGCTAGCTTGAGAGACAAAAAACATCACATACAAAGAAAAACCCATCAGGCTATCATCAGACTTCTCAACAGAAACCTTACAGGCCAGAAGGGAGTGGCATGATATATTTAATGCAATGAAGCAGAAGGGCCTTGAACCAAGAATACTTTCTCCACAAGGTTATCATTTAAATTTGAAGGAGGGATTAAACAATTTTCAGATAAGCAAAAGCTGAGAGAATTTACCTCCCACAAACCGCATCTACATGGCATTTTGGAGGGACTCCTATAGTTGGAAGTATTCCTAAGGCTAAACAGATGTCATTCAAGGGAAGACAAAGAGCACAGAATATGATTCATAACATACAAAGAATGGAGGAGGAAGAAAAAGGAGGAAAAAAAAAAGAACCTTCAGGTTGAGTTTGTCATAGTATACAAAATAAGTAAAATTAGACTTAGATAGTAAGGGAATTGCCCTTGAACCTTTGGTAACCACAAATTTAAGCCTGCAATGGCAATAAGTACATACCTATCGATAATCACCCTAAATGTTAATGGTCTGAATGCACCAATCAAAAGACATAGAGTCACTGAATGGATAAAAAAACAAGACCCATCTATATGCTGCCTAGAAGAGACTCACTTCAAACCCAAGACATACACAGAATGAAAGTAAAGGGATGGAAAAAGATATTTCATGCAACTAATAGTGAGAAAAAAGCAGGAGTTGCAGTACTTGTATCAGACAAAATAGACTTCAAAACAAAGAAAGTCACAAGAGACAAAGAAGGACATTACATAATGATAAAAGGGTCAGTCCAACAAGAGGATATAACTATTATAAACATCTATGCACTGAACACAGGATCACCTACATATGTGAAACAAATACTAACAGAATTAAAGAGGAAAATAGAATGCAATGCATTCATTTTAGACTTCAACACACCACTCACTCCAAAGGACAGATCAACTGGACAGAAAATAAGTAAAGAGACAGAGGCACTGAAAAACATACTAGAACAGATAGACCTATGTACAGAACACTCCATCCAAAAGAAACAGGATACACATTCTTCTCAAGTGCACATGGAACATTTTCAAGATTAGATCATATATTAGGCCACAAAAAGAACCTCAGTAACTTAAAAAAGATTGAAATTGTACCCCAGCTTCTCAGATCACAAAGGTATGAAACTAAAAGTAAATTACACAAAGAAAAAAAAAGCCCACAAACACATGGAGGCTTAATAACATGCTCCTAAATAATCAGTGGATCAAAGACCAAATAAAAACAGATATCAAGCAATATATGGAGACAAATGACAAAAACAATTCAGCACCACAAAATCTTTGGGATGCAGCGAAGACCGTGCTAAGAGGGAAATATATTGCAATACAGTCGTATCTCAGGAAAGAAGAACAATCTCAAATGAGTAGTCTAAACTCACAATTAAAGAAGTTAGAAAAGGAATAACAAATGAGGCCCAAAGTCAGTAGAAGAAGGGACATAATAAATATTAAAGCAGAAATAAATAAAATTGAGAAGAATAAAACAATAGAAAGAATCAATAAAAGCAGGAGTTGGTTCTTTGAGAAAATAAACAAAATAGATAAACCCCTAGCCAGAATTATCAAGAAAAAAAGAGAGTCTACACACATAAACAGAATCTGAAATGAGAAAGGAAAAATCACTATGGACCCCATAGATATACAAAAAATTATGAGAGAATACTATGAAAAATTATGCTAAAAACTGGATAACCTAGAAGAAATGGACAACTTTCTAGAAAAATACAACCTTCCATGGCTGACCCAGAAAGAAACAGAAAATCTGAATAGACCAATTACCAACAAAGAAATTGAATTGGTAAACAAAAAACTACCTAAGAACAAAACTCAGAGACCACATTTAGTGAAGACCTAATACCCATCCTCCTTAAAGTTTTCCAAAAAGTAGAAGAAGAGGGAATACTTCCAAACTCATTCTATGAGGCCAACATCACTGTAATACCAAAACGATGCAAAGACACCACAAAAAAAAGAAAATTACAGACCAATATCCCTGATGAACATAGATGCAAAAGTACTCAACAAAATATTAGCAAACTGAATTCAAAAATACGTAAAAAGATCATCCATCATGATCAAGTGGAATTCATCGCAGGGATGGAAGGATGGTACAACATTCAAAAATCCATCAACATCATCCATTACATCAACAAAAAGATGGACAAAAACCACATGATCATCTCCATAGATGCTGTAAAAGCATTCAACAAAACTCAACATTCATTGATAAACACTCTCAACAAAATGGGTATAGAGGGTAAGTACCTCAACATAATAAAGGCCATATATTACAAACCCACAGCCTACATTATACTTAACATTGAGAAGCTGAAAGCTTTTCCTTTACAATCGGGAACAAGACAAGGATGCCCACTCTTCCCACTTTTATTCAACATAGTTCTGGAGGTCCTAGCCATGGCAATCAGAAAACACAAAGAAATAAAAGGCATCCAGATTGGCTAGGAAGAGCTCAAACTGTCCCTGTTTGCAGATGACATGATATTGTACATAAAAAACCCTAAAGAATCCACTCCAAAACTACTAGATCTAACATCTGAATTCAGCAAAGTTGCCAGAGGCAAAATTAGTACACAGAAGTCTGTTGGATTCCTATACACTAATGATGAACTGGAGCAAGAGAAATCAGGAAAACAATTCCATTCACAGTCGCATCCAAACGAATAAAATACCTAGGAATAAACCTAACGAACGAAGTGAAAGACCTATACCCTGAAAACAACAAGACACTCTTAAGAGAAATTAAGGAGGACACTAATAAGTGGACATTCATCCCATGCTCTTGGCTAGGAAGAATGAATATTGTCAAAATGGCCATCCTGCCTAAAGCAATCTACAGATTCAATGCAAACCCTATCAAATTACCTACAGCATTCTTCAATGAACTAGAGCAAATAGTTCTAAAATTCATATGGAACCACAAAAGACCCCGAATAGCCAAAGCAATCTTGAGAAGGAATAATAAAATAGGGGGGATTACGCTCCCTGACTTCGAGCTCTACTACAAAGCTACAGTAATCAAGACAATTTGGTCCTGGCACAAGAACAGACCCATAGACCAGTGGAACAGAATAGCCCAGATATTAACTGAAGCATATATGCTCAATTAATATACTATAAAGGAGCCATGGATATAAAATGGGGATATAACAGCCTCTTCAACAGCTGGTGTTGACAAAACTGGACAGCTACATGTAACAGAATAAAACTGGATTGCTGTCTAACCCCATACACAAAAGTAAACTCAAAATGGATCAAAGATCTGAATGTAAGTCATGAAACCACAAAACTCGTTGAAAAAAATATCTTGGACATAAACAGGAGCAGCTTCTTCATGAACATATCTCCCCGGGCAAGGGAAACAAAAGCAAAAATGAACAAGTGGGACTATATCAAACTAAAAATCTTCTGTATAGCAAAGATACCATCAGTAGAACAAAAAGACATCCTACAGTATGGGAGAATATATTAATAAATGACATATCCGATAAGGGGTAGACATCCAAATTATATAAAGACATGCACCTCAACAAAGAAAAAGCAAATAAGCCAATTAAAAAATGGGCAGAGGAGCTGAACAAACACTTCTCCAAAGAAGAAATTCACATGGCCAACAGGCACATCAGAAGATGCTCCACATCACTAGTCATGAGAGAAATGCAAATTATAACTACAATGAGATAACACCTCACACCAGTTGGTTGGCCGCCATCCAAAAGACAAACAACAACAAATATTGGCGAGGATGTGGAGAAAGGGGAACCTTCCTACACTGCTGGCGGGAATGTAAATTAGTACAACCATTGTGGAAAGCAGTATGAAGGTTCCTCAAAAAACTCAAAATAGAAATACCATTTGACCCAGGAATTCCACTCCTAGGAATTTACCCTAAAAATGCAGCAGCCCAATTTAAAAAAGACAGATGCACCCCTATGTTTATCGCAGCACTATTTACAATAGCCAAGAAATGGAAGCAACCTAGTGTCCATCAGTAGATGAATGGATAAAGAAGATGTGGTCTATGTACACAGTTGAATATTATTCAGCCATAAGAAGAAAACAAATCCTTCCATTTGCAACAACATGGATGGAGCTAGAGGGTACTGTGCTCAGTGTAATAAGCTAGGCAGAGAAAGACAAATATCAAATGATTTCACTCACCTGTGGAGTATAAGAACAAAGGAAAAACTGAAGGAACAAAACAGCAGCAGGCTCACAGAAACCAAGAATGGACTAACAGTTACCAAAGGGAAAAGAACTGGGGAAGAGGGGTGGGAAGGGAGGGATAAGGGGGAAAAAGAGCTATTACCATTAGCACACGCAATGTTGCTGGTGTGGGGTTGGGGTTGGGGGATATGGGGAAGGCAGTCTAACACAGAGAAGACAAGTAGTGATTCTATAACATCCTACTATGCTGATTGACAGTGACTGCAATGGGGTATGTGGTGGGGACTTGATAGGGTAGTCTAGTAACCATAGTGTTGCTCATGTAATTGAATATTAATAATAGCAAGAAAAAACTCTAAAGAATCCACTCCAAAACTACTAGATCTAATGTCTGAATTCAGTAAAGTTGCGGGATACAAAATTAGTACACATAAATCTGTTGTATTCCTATACACTAATGATAAACAAGCAGAAGAGAAATCAGGAAAACAATTCCATTCACGGTTGCATCAAAAACAATAAAATATATAGGAATAAAGCTAACCAAGGAAGTGAAAGACCTATACTCTGAAAACTACATGACACTCATGAGAGAAATTAAAGAAGATACCAATAAATGGAAACACATACCATGCTCATGGATAGGAATAATTTATATTGTCAAAGTGGCCATCCTGCCTAAAGTAATCTACAGATTCAATGCCATTCCTATCAAAATACCAACAGCATTCTTCAACAAACTAGAGAAAATAGCTCTAAAATTCATATGGAACCACAGAAGACCCCAAATAGCCAAAGCAATCCTGAGAAGGAAGAATAAAGTTTGGGGGATTATGCTCCCCAACTTCAAGCTCTACTACAAAGCCACAGTAATCAAAACAATTTGGTCCTGACACAAGAACAGACCCATAGACCATGGAACAGAGTAGAGAGCCCTGATATAAACCTAAGCATATATGGGCAATTATAATATGATAAAGGAACCATGGACATAAAATGGGGAAATGACAGCCTCTTCAACAGCTGGTATTGGGAAAACTGGACAGCTACATGCAAGAGAATGAAACTGGATCACTGTTTAACACCATATACAAAAGTAAACTCGAAATGGATCAAGGACCTGAATGTAAGTCATGAAATGATAAAACTCTTAGAAGACAATATAGGCAAAAATCTCCTGAATATAAGCATGAGCAACTTCTTCCTGAACGCATCTCCTCGAGCAAGGGAAACAAAAGCAAAAATGAACTCATGGGACTATGTCAAACTAAAATGTTTCTGTACAGGAAAGGACACCATCAACAGAACAAAAAGAAATCCTACAGTATGGGAGAATATATTTGTAAATGACATATCCGACAAGAGGTTAACATCCAAACTATATAAAGAACTTACACGCCTCAATACCCAAAAAGCAAATAACCCAATTAAAAAATGGGCAGAGGATATGAAGAGACAATTCTCCAAAGAAGAAATTCAGATGGCCAACAGACACATGAAAAGATGCTCCACATCACTAATCGTCAGGGAAATGCAAATTAAAACCACAATGAGATATCACCTCACACCAGTAAGGATGGCCAGCATCCAAAGACTAAGAACAACAAATGCTGGCGAGGATGTGGAGAAAGGGGAACCCTCCTACACTGCTGGTGGGAATGTAAGCTAGTTCAACCATTGTGGAAAGCAATATGGAGGTTCCTCAAAAAACTCAAAATAGAAATACCATTTGACCCAGGAATCCCACTCCTTGGAATTTACCCAAAGAATACCACTTCTCAGATTCATAAAGACATATGCACCCCTATTTTTATCTCAGCACTTTTTACAATAGCCAAGAAATGGAAGCAACCTAAGTGTCCATCAGTAGATGAATGGGTAAAGACGTGGTACATATACACAATGGAATACTATTCAGCCATAAGAAGGAAACAAATCCTGCCATTTGCAACCACATGGATGGAGCGGGAGGATATTATGCTCAGTGAAATGAGCCAGGCGGAGCAAGACAAGTGTCAAATGATTTCCCTCATTTGTGGAGTATAACAACGAAGCAAAACTGAAGGAATAAAATAACAGCGGACTCAGAGACTCCAAGAAGGAACTAGTGCTTACCAAAGGGGAGGGTTGTGGGAGGACCAGTGGGGAGGGTGGGAGAAGGGGATTGAGTGTTGCAGATCACACGGAAAACAGTGTAGCACAGAGAAGGCAAATAGTGAATCTGTGGCATCTTACTGCACTGATTGATAGTGACTGCCTTGGAGTATGGGTGGGGACTTGGTAATATGGGTAAATATAGTAACCACATTGTTTTTTCATGTGAAACCTTCATAAGAGTGTGTGTCAATAATACCTTTTAAAATACCCTTAAAGAAGAATAAATAAAATAAATGAACAAAAAAAGAAAAAAACTCTTATTCTTATGTTTTTTATTTTTAGTACTTCAGGGAATTACCCACACCTGAAACTACAGATACTGTGCTGCAATATTTCATGCATTCTTTAAAAATCAATGTGAGAACAGAAATATGAATATATATTATTCTGCTTATCAATGCAAAACAATTTTTTAATACCTTTTCCAGTTGGGTTAATAAATCAAAAAATCTGGGGGGTCAACGCAGATACATTCTTTAACTAAGTTTTTTGCATTGTCTTTCTTTGCCCTTGGCCTTCACATTCCTAGCCCAGAATTCATTTGAAATAGACTAAATTTTTCCAGCAAGTCCTTAGATGTATCTTTCTAAGCTATATTATCAAAGCAAGACTACAGTCTCTTGTTGTGTATGGGGTCTTCTGGTGGAATTCTGTTCCTGCAGGTTGTTTTTGACTAGTGATTTAGTCCTCATGGCTCTCAACAATATTTTTTCAGGAAAATGCCCTGTATGCTGTTTGGATTGAAGACTGTGTCCCATTAGGACATGTTTTTATTTTTAGAGAAATTGGCAAAATACAAGCAATTCCTATTGCAAATAAGTGGAGCAACCTCTAACTGGCGAAAGAACACCCCCTTTCTACCACATTTGGGCAGTTAATGTGTGGCTGACATGTTTGGTCCCTTTTTATTTTTGTTTAAATTCATTATAGGTCTTTGTATTGCTTGACATTGTTTAATACTTTAAAAAGTGTTTTATTTTATTGTGGGAGGAATGCATAACATGATTAGTCCTACCCTCTTAACAAATAATTTTAAGTGTATAATGTTGATTTTAGGCACAGTGTTGCTCAACAGATCTCTAGCACTTACTCATTTGCTTTACTGAAACATTTGCTTGACAGTTACTCTGTTTCAGTATAATTTCTGTTTTTTCCTAGTATTCCTCAAAATTAAAAAAAAGGAGATGGTTAAACAGTTTATTTCTAATCTGTGTGACTGTGCATCATCCTTCTTGCCAAGTAGCTCCAGTCAAGTATGTTATCCTCTTGATCTTCTGCCCAAGTTTTTCCTGGGAACTGTAGTTGCAACTTATTTGCCATCCCAGGTCTTGAACAGCAACTGCGGAGATTTTTCCTGACTTAGACATAGTAAGAAACCTGCATGTATGTGATGTGTATGATTGGTTTTTCCTTTCTTACCTTCTTAGCATGCAGTATCTTACAGCATGTGAACTTTCCTTGAGGGGAGGGAATTTTTTTCTCATTTGTTGAAGGTGACTCGTAGGCAATTAGTAATTGTTTTTGAAGAAGTGAGTTTCTGCATTTTTGTGGTGCAAGAATAGTCAGGGCAGCTGTCTGCACTAAGAGAACATTTTATTATTATCTAGACTTTTAGGATTTAATTCTCTTGTCTACGATTCCATCAGCCCAGCTCTTTAGTGAGATCAACCAGTATTTCACATAAATTAGTCCTGGAGTTCAGACTATATCATTCAGCATTCCTTTTTCTTTTTCTTCCTCCAGTGAGACTCAGGGTTTAGAGCCCGAGGTGCGTATGTGTCTTTTTTTTTCCATTCTGAAACCCTAGTTCATCACTCACTGGTGCTGGTGATACAAAAGCTTGTTATACTAAAGCATGGCCCTCAATGTCTATTTTTGACAATTCATTGAATCATTTGACAGTCAGGATTTTACTTAGCTTTGGGCCTATCAAGTAACTCAGAATAATCTGAAAACACATTCTTTAATCAGACTGTGTATTTGATCATCTAAAATATAGCTGTGCTTACACAAACACATGTAAAGTATATTATCTCACAAACCCTGTGGCTATGAATATGGCTGTGCATATTATGACAGTCTGGGGGTGTACACTTTGAAACTCCAAATGATTTTCATGAGTAATAACCAATTAGTGGACATAGTTCATTTTTTTAAACTTTTTTTGTCCTCTTTTTTTAAAATTTATTTTGGTATCATTAATCTACAATTACATGTGCAATATTATGGTTATTAAACTACCCCCTGCATCAGGTCCCCCCCACCAACCCCATTACAGTCACTGTCCATCAGCGTACTGACATGCTATAGAATCACTACTTGTCTTCTCTGAGTTGTACAGCCCTCCACATGCCCCCCCCAACATTACATCTACTAATTGTAATGCCCCTTTTTCCCCCTTATCCCTCCCTTTCCACCCATCTTCCCCAGTCCCTTTCCCTTTGGTAACTATTAGTCCGTTCTTGGGTTCTCTGAGTCTGCTGCTGTTCTGTTCCTTCAGTTTTTTTCTTTGTTCTTATACTCCACAGATGAGTGAAATCATTTGATACTTCTCTTTTTCTGCTTGGCTTATTTCACTGAGCATAATACCCTCTAGCTCCATCCATGTTGTTGCAAATGGTAGGATTTGTTTTCTTCTTCTGGCTGAATAATACTCCATTGTGTATATGTACCACATCTTCTTTATCCATTCATCTACTGATGGACACTTAGGTTGCTTCCATTTCTTGGCTATTGTAAATAGTGCTGCAATAAATATAGGGGTGCATCTGTCTTTTTCAAATTGGGCTGCTGCATTCTTAGGGTAAATGCCTAGGAGTGGGATTCCTGGGTCAAATGGTATTTTTATTTTGAGTTTTTTGAGGAACCTCCATACTGCTTTCCTCAATGCTTGAACTAATTTGCATTCCCACCAGCAGTGTAGGAGGGTTCCCTTTTCTCCACGTCCTCGCCAACATTTGTTGTTGTTTGTGTTTTGGATGTTGGCCATCCTCACTGGTGTGAGGTGATATCTCGTTGTGGTTTTAATCTGCATTTCTCTGATGATTAGCGATGTGGAGCATCTTTTCATGTGCCTGTTGACCATCTGAATTTCTTCTTTGGAGAAGTGTCTATTCATGTCCCCTGCCCATTTCTTAATTGGATTATTTGCTTTTTGTTTGTTGAGGTGCGTGAGTTCTTTATATATTTTGGATGTCAACCCCTTATCATATACGTCATTTATGAATATATTCTCCCATACTGTAGGATGTCTTTCTGTACTACTGATGGTGTCCTTCGCTGTACAGAAGCTTTTCAGCTTGATACAGTCCCAGTTGTTCACTTTTGCTTTTTTTCCCTTGCCTGTGGAGATATGTTCATGAAGAAGTCATTCATGTTTATGTCCAAGAGATTTTTGCCTATGTTTTTTTCTAAGATTTTTATGGTTTCATGACTTACATTCAGGTCTTTGATCCATTTTGAGTTGACTTTTGTGTATGGATTTGACAATAGTCCAGTTTCATTCTCTTACATGTAGCTGTCCAGTTTTTCCAACACCAGCTGCTGAAGAGGCTGTCATCTCCCCATTGTATATCCAAGGCTCCTTTATCAAATATTAATTGACTGTATAAGTTTGAGTTAATATTTGGATTTTCTATTCTGTTCCACTGGTCTGTGCATCTGTTTTTGTGCCAGTACCAAATTGTCTTGATTACTGTGGCTTTGTAGTAGAGCTTGAAGTCAGGGAGTGTAATTCCCCCTGTTTTATGCCTCCTTCTCAGGATTGCTTTGGCTATTCGGTGTCCTTTGTGGTTCCGTATGAGTTTTAGAATTATTTGTTCCAGTTCTTTGAAGAAAGCTGGTGGTATTTTGAAAGGGATTGCGTTGAATCTGTAGATTGCTTTAGGTAGTGTAGCCATTTTGACAATATTTATTCTACCTAGTCAAGAGCATGGGATGAATTTCCATTTGTTAGTGTCCTCTTTAATTTCTCTTAGGAGTGTCTTGTAGTTTTCAGAGTATAGGTCTTTCACTTCCTTGTTAGGTTTATTCCTAGGTATTTTATTCTTTTTGATGCAATTGTGAATGGAATTGTTTTTCTGATTTCTCTTTCTGTTAGTTCATCATTAGTGTATAGGAAAGCAACAGATTTCTGTGTGTTAATTTTGTATCCTGCAACTTTGCTGAATTCAGATATTAGTTCTAGTAGTTTTGGCGTGGAGTCTTTAGGGTTTTTTATGTACAATATTATGTCACCTGCAAATAGTGACAATTTAACTTCTTCTTTACCAATCTGGATGCCTTGTATGTCTTTGTTTTGTCTGATTGCCATGGCTAGGACCTCCAGTACTACGTTGAATAACAGTGGAGAGAGTAGGCATCCCTGTCTTGTTCCCGATCTTAGATGAAAAGCTTTCAGCTTCTCGCTGTTAAGTATGATGCTAGCTGTGGGTTTGTCATATATGGCCTTTATGATGTTGAGGTACTTGCCCTCTATACCCATTTTGTTGAGAGTTTTAATCATGAATGGATGCTGAATTTTGTCAAATGCTTTTTCAGCATCTATGGAGATGATCATGTGGTTTTTGTTCTTCTTTTTATTGATGTGGTGGATGATGTTGATGGATTTTCGAATGTTGTACCATCCTTGCATCCCTGGATGAATCCCACTTGATCATGGTGTATGATCCTCTTGATGTATTTTTTAATTCGGTTTGCTAATATTTTGTTCAGTATTTTTGCATCTACTTTCATCAGGGATATTGCTCTGTAATTTTCTTTTTTGGTGAGGTCTTTGCCCAGTTTTGGTATTAAAGTGACTCTGGCTTCATAGAATGAGTTTGGAAGTATTCCCTCCTCTTCTATTCTTTGGAAAACTTTAAGGAGAATGGGTGTTATTTCTTCTCTATATGTCTGATAGAATTCAGAGGTGAATCCATCTGGTCCGGGTGTTTTGTTCGTGGGTAGTTTTTTGATTACCACTTCAATTTCGTTGCTGGTGATTGGTCTGTTTAGTTTTTCTGTTTCTTGTTTGGTCAGTGTTGGAAGGTTGTATTTTTCTAAGAAGTTGTCCATTTCTTCTATGTTTTCCAGCTTGTTAGCATATAGATTCTCATAATATTCTCTTATAATTATTTGTATTTCTGTGGGGTCCGTCGTTATTTTTCCTTTCTCATTTCTGATTCTGTTTGTGTGTGTAGATTCTCTTTTTCTCTTAATGAGTCTGGCTAAGGGTTTATCTATTTTGTTTATTTTTTCAAAGAACCAGCTCTTGGTTTTATTGATTTTTTTCTACTGTTTTGCTCTTCTCAATTTTATTTATTTCTTCTCTGATCTTTATTATGTCCCTCCTTCTGGCGACTTTGGGCCTCATTTGTTCTTCTTTTTCCAATTTCAGTAATTGTGTCTTTAGACTATTCATTTGGGAATGTTCTTCCTTCTTTAAATAGGCCTGGATTGCAATATACTTTCCTCTTAGAACTGCGTTTGCTGCATCCCACAGAAGTTGTGGCTTTGTGTTGTTGTCATTAATCTCCATATATTCTTTGATTTCTGTTTTGATTTGGTCTTTAACCCATTGATTAATTAGGAGAATGTTGTTAAGTCTCCATGCATTTGTGAGCCTTTTTGTTTTCTTTCTAAAATATTTCTCTAGTTTTATACCTTTGTGATCTGAGAAGCTGGTTGGTAAAATTTCAATATTTTTTATTTTACTGAGGTTCTTTTTGTGGCCTAGTATGTGGTCTATTCTGGAAAACGTTCCATGTGCACTTGAGAAGAATGTGTATCCTGTTGCTTTTGGGTGTAGAGTTCTGTAGATGTCTGTTAGGTCCATCTGTTCTAGTGTGTTGTTCAGTGCCTCTGTGTCCTTGCTTATTTTCTGTCTGGTTGATCTGTCCTTTGGAGTGAGTGGTGTGTTGAAGTCTCCTAAAATGAATGCATTGCTTTCTATTTCCTCCTTTAATTCTGTTAGTATTTGTTTCACATATGTTGCCACTCCTGTGTTGGGTGCATATATATTTAAAATGGTTATATCCTCTTGTTGCACTGACCCTTTTATCATTATATAATGTCCTTCTTTATCTCTTGCTACTTTCTTCATTTTGAAGTCTATTTTGTGTGATACAAGTACTGCAACACCTTTTTTCTCATTGTTGTTTGCATGAAATATCTTTTTCCATCCCTTCACTTTTAGTCTGGGGATATCTTTGCGTTTGACGTGAGTTTCTTGTAGGCAGCATATAGATGGGTCTTACTTTTTTATCCATTCTGTTACTCTGTGTCTTTTGATTGGTGCAATCAGTCCATTTATATTTAGGGTGATTATTGATAGATATGTACTTATTGCCATTGCTGGCTTTAGATTCGTGGTTACCAAAGGTTCAGGGGTTGCTTCTTAACTATCTAACTATCTAACTTAACTTTCTTGTTAAGTTACTGTAAACACAGTCTGATGTTTCTTTATTTCTCTCCCTTCTTATTCTTCCTCCTCTCTTCTTTATATACGTGTTTTATTCTTTGCCTTTAGTTAGTATTTGGATGGTCTGCTTTCTTTGCTATGATTTTATTTTCTCTGGTGACATCTTTTTAGCCTTAGAAGTGCTTCCATCTACATCAGTCCATTTAAGATATCCTGTAGAGGTGGTTTATGGGAGGCAAACTCTTTCAGCTTTAGCTTGTCTGGAAATTGTTTAATCCCTCCGTCATATTTAAGTGATAATCATGCTGGATACAATATTCTTGGTTCGAGGCCTTTCTGTCTCATTATGTTAAATATATCATGCCATTCTCTTCTGGCCTGTAAGGTTTCTGTTGAGAAGTCTGATGATAGTCTGATAGGTTTTCCTTTGTAGGTGATCTTTTTTCTCTCTCTAGCTGCCTTTAATACTCTGTCTTTATCTTTGATCTTTGCCATTTTAATTATTATGTGTCTTGGTGTTGTCTTCCTTGAGTCCCTTGTGTTGGGAGATCTGTGCACTTCCGTGGAATGCAAGACAATTTCCTTCCCCAGCATGGCGAAGTTTTCAGCAATTGTTTCTTCAAAGACACTTTCTATTCCTTTTTTTCTCTCTTCTTCCTCTGGTACTCCTATAATGCGAATATTGTTCCGTTTCGATTGGTCACACAGTACTCTTAATATTCCTTCATTCCTAGAGATCCTTTTATCTCTCTCTGCCTCAGCTTTTCTGTATTCCTGTTCTCTGATTTCTATTCTATTAACAGTCTCTTGCATCTCATTCAGTCTGCTGCTAAGCTGATCGCTTGTCTTATTTCTGCATTGTCTTTCCTCACTTCCCTCACTTCCTCGCTCAGCTCCTACATATTTCTCTGTAGATCCATCAGTATGGTTATGCCTTTTATTCTGAATTCTTTTTCAGGAAGATTGTGCATTTCCATCCCTTCAGACTCCCTCTTGGGTGTCTGGGTCTTAATAAGCTTTGTTTTTACCATATTCCTCTGTCTTCATGGCGATAGAAGTGGTCGCTGGTAGGTGCCACGTATGTCAGCCAGGCTCTTTAAGACTTTTAAAAAAAAGAAGAAGAGAAAGAAAAGAAAAGAAAAGAGAAAAAAAACACCAAAAAAATAAAAGGAAAAACAAACAAAAGACGTCTGCCATTAATAGATTCTGTGAGGATGCAGTAGGTGGCACTGTTGCTCCACTATTCCGCTACCGCGGCTGCACCGCTCTGCAGGGCCCTTTGTAGCTCTGGCTTGGGCGGGAACGAATGGGAGGCTGTTGATCTCTGTGGGAAGTCTCAGCAGGGCTACTTTTTCCCAGTCGCCAGCCAAGGTGTCTGAAATTCCCCAGGACTCCCAGCCTGCTGGACTGAGTGTGCTGGAATGATCCTGTTCCTCTGTTGGGCCCCTCTGTCTTTCAGACCGCTAAAAAAAAGCACACACTTTTCTTTTGTCCCAGGGAGCTGGCTGCGAGGACCCAGTGCATTCCCAGGCTCAGATCCTGCACCCTCTGTCTCTCCAATCTCCGATACACCGCATGATGTGTGTCAGCTCCTCCGGCACAGATCACCAGGGCTGGTTATTTCGCGGGCCTGTACTTCCGCTCCCTCCCGGTTCTGAATCCTCTCCTCCTGCTGGTGTGCTGGGGTTGGGGAGTGCTCGGAGCCCACCGGGGCGTGGCTCCCTTATCTTACCCGCCTCGCGGGGTGCCGAGTCCTCTCAGGTGTAGATGCAAGCTGAGTGCTGTCCTGTATCATCTGGTCTCTCTTTTAGGAATAGTTGTATTTGTTGTATTTTCATAAATATATATGGTTTTTGGAGGAGATTTCCGCCGCCCTGCTCACGCCGCCAACTTCCCAGAACTCCTCTTTTAAAACTTTTAATCTGTCATTCAAATAATCATCAAAATTGATACAAGAGAAATAAACTTTGTTTCTGTATCTATATAATGGGTGAGGACCTATTGGTGTTTATTTCCATCTCTTTCTTAGTTGGAAATTCATGCTTTAGTTGAGTTGCATTGCACTTTCTCTGCTATTTGCTTCTTGTGAATTTGGCCTTCTGTGTTATGATGTTTTGCCTCAAGCATTTTCCTTTTCTTTAGTCTCACATCCGGAGAGGTCAGCTGTGTTCTCCCCTAATATCATATGTTTTGATCATGACTGAGTTTCGGCTGCTTGGCATCTTCAGTGTTTAGCCCTGTCAGTGGGTGGCTTCTGAACCTTCTTTTTATGAAGAAGGTTATGAGGAAGTTTAGAAGTCAGAAGCTTTCCGTGTGACTAATCAGCAGCCTGATGACATACTTGAGAATTCTGATAATCTTTGACACCGAGAGATTAGAACCTTCTTTGGATCATACTGTGACACTCAAAAGTCATCCAACTTGTAGCATTTTTTAGCAGAGGGAGCACTTGGTTGTAGTTAGCAGGCCAGTATGAGGTATAAATAAATAAAATCCTACAAGGCTTGCTTCGTTCATTCAGGGTAGTCTGCTGAAAAGATACAGGCATCTGACAGAAGAGAAGATTCTCAGCAGGTGTAAGTGCTTACCAAAGTGCTTTCCTGTATCCAAGGCTCAGCTTCTAGTCTCTGCTGTGTTATTTTGGCACTCTATATTTGTATGATTGGAGAGTCGAGTTTAAGACTCTCAGTGTATCATTAGGGTAGCCCAAGGTCCCTTCTTGTCATGGAAGACTAGCTGATTCCACGGAGAAGGAAAAGCAGAATCCAGGGCACCTGTAAATCCCTGTAGTTTTGTGCTGTGGGTTTGTAACTAATTATACAGCAAGCAACAATAATAAGCTGTAGATCTGTTGACATACTTTGTTCAGAAAGCAAAGTCTTCCAGCAGAGCAAAGAGGGAGCTTTGAAGGGGCTGCAAATGAATGAAGCAATGGTCATTTTATTGTAAACCAAAGCTCTGCAGTGGAATCAGGCATCTAAACTGCAAGGAGGTAGGGGGGAGGGGAGATGCAGATAGAAATACATGGTTCAGATGTGTTTTACGGCTCTTGATTTGGATTCTCCGGCAGAACTATAGAGTCATGCAAGGGGACCACCACTGGTCACAGCCAGTCGAATTGCTCTTTCCCCCATGGTACTGCTGTTAGTGACTGCTAGTAGGTTGTTCAGCCGACCTCTTCTGATTCTGCTTTGCTGCCTGATTTCAAAAGAATTGCCCTGTACTGGCTCTCAGTCACAGCTTGATGTAACCACTACTTGTTTGCATGTAGCCCCATCATTTCCATATAGGGTCTTCTTTTTTCCCCTTCAAGTTAAAAGGCAAAAGAATCGGGAGCATTTTTATATAATAAAGGATTTATGTAGGGCCAGCTAGACTCAAGAAAAATGAAATTCAGCTGGAAGGGATGGTAAAAGGCTCAGAGAACTTGTGACTGCCAGAGAAGTCAGTGTTCGTTAAATAAAGAGGGTTCAGCCAGCAGGCAGCAACTCTGCTTTGCATTCAGATTGAAGTAGGCTCTTCAGCCATTCTAGGCAGGCAGATCAATAAAATCAGAGGTGACTTAATGCCAAGAACCTCAGAATTCAAAGGATTTCTCTTGTCCTTCTTTAAATTTAGTCTGTATTGATGTGGAATGCTAGCCTCAGGAACTGAGATGAGAAAATGCCAGGTCTAGATTCTGGTTTATGACAGCATATCATGGCAGTGTCCTTGGAAAGCATCGCCTTTCATTTCTCAGTTACCACATCTGTAAAATGGAGCTAATCTACTGGAAAGAAAATGATCCCATTATTTATCAAAACAATGTGAATGAAGACTCATCATAAGTGCTTTGAACAGCTTAACAGCAAATGTCTTATGAAAAGTGAATTTACATCCATTTATGTATTTGAAAATGCAGTTGATTGCCTTATCTGAGATTGAGCAATTTGGCTTTTTTGCATGATGAGTAGCCAGTGAAAATGTGGTAGAATTTATTTTACTTTTAGCCATGTAAGTGGAATATTTGACTCATATACGATCTCTTCCTTGGTTGTTTATTTTTGTGCAGACCATGGATCTTCCGCAATAGAGTGTACTATGCCACATTGATCATTTCTTAAATTGATCAAAGAGCCCCTGAATAGGGTAACAAAATACATAAATGATCATTATGGATATGGCTAAGTATTTACCTGGTTATGGAGAGTTTATCCTTCCTTACCTGCTCATTTCTTCTACAGCCCCATAAACCATAGATTCCTGCTCTGCCAAAGAGGATAAGCTGCCTCTAAACTTACCTCTTAGATGATTGATTTGGGGCCATTCCTTTAAAAACTTGGAGACGCTGGGAGTTTTTGTTCTTATCCCATACTGTGTAGATGGTACACAATACCTATAACAGAGCATCACAGGGCTCCCTATGAGAGCTTGACAATTGCTGATGGAGAAGGGCTGGCTTTTTGTTTGTAGTGGTCTGTTCAGTTCAGGCCCTTTTCTGCTGAAAACTTGGCCCTCACCCTGTGAAGACTCCCTAAGGGATTAAAGTGTAGCTACAGAAGTAGTGAGACCATTTAATTAGTTTAAGAAATTGGTTAACAGTTGAGAGAGATTATATTGGTTTCTATAGTCCAGAAATCTAAATGGATGGAGCCTGAGATTGCTTTGGTTGTAGCGGTCTTCTTTCTGAACTGAGGTTCCTGGTAAGAGACTGTGCAGGTGGCCCATTTCCTTAGAATTCTTGCTATCATTAGCATTTTACTGTTAGTTTTCTGTTTAGCTATACTTCTGTCTGTTCTAGAACCTGTGCTTACTTTTTGCTTGTTTTGAGGGCCAACTGCATTATAAGTAAGGTTCTCTTGTGAAATGAAGCCCATTCCTCTGAATGAGAGGCTCAAAGAATCCAAATAGCAAAGCAGATTTTTGCCCTCAGAGGTTGCTCTTGCTGCCTTATGAATTCATTGTGATACAGGTTTGATGCAAAGAGCATTGCTACTCACAAATCACATGAGGTATACAGTTTGTGTGCAGTGATATGTCACAGCTTTTTATTTATATGGCCAGCTCAGTCTGTTCTGCTCCTTTCACTGCCATGAAAAGTGCATCATTTTCCTCCCTCTCTCCTCCTTCCCACATATCATCAGCACTACCCACTATGTTCTGCCCATTAAGTCCTCTGTGTGCCAGAAAACCCCACCAATGATTAAATGCTGATAAAAGAATGTTAGAAGGTTAAGATATCAACCAATCAACTCCCTTACAGTAGTCCTAAAGTGTGGGTGGTAAGTAAAACTTTGCTCTTTTAGTATTGAAAATAAAGGTTTTTATTTGTTTGTTACAGTTGAGGAAGTGACATTAAATTAAGAAAAAAAAGCATTGATGGCAAAGAGCAAAGAGAATGAAGGAGATGCTTTGGAGTTTCCATTCTTATCATACTCTTCTTTCATGATTTTGGTACATTCTTTATTAAGAAATTCTAAGGCTAGCCAAATTTAGGTAAGGTTTTATTTGTGAAAGGCCTGTAGTTTTAAAGCTTATGGCAGTTTTAAAAAGTCATTATTACCCTAAATTCATTTAATTTTAAAAGTATTAAATTATACAAATTATACCACTTTAGCTGTAGAATCATTTGTCATTATATTCCTGCATGATTTCCAGTTCTTTAAGCTTCTTGTAGTATAGAATGCCTTCCTTTTCAACAGCCGCCCCCGCTTCCCCCAACATACCCCCATCTATGGGAGGAGAGTGTGGTTAAAAAGGCTGAGGAAAGGTAGCTGGGAATTCAGATTCCTGGCTTTTCTTTGGAGGAGAGTTTGTTGTTTCACCATTTATCCTAGAAAAGCAATTAAGGTGGGAGGGACTGTGGAAACAATGTCCCTGGACCTCCTTATTATATTTTTCATAAAATATGAAAAAGAAAGAAGATGCTCTAGGAATCTTGTTAAGAATTATGTTTCATGTTGAAACTGAAGATAATATACCATATCATATAGCTTAATTTTCATAAGCCTATGTTTTATCACTACTTGCATTATTTTTTGTGTGTGATAGAGGCTATTAAAAAACATCTACAGTAAATACAGTTCAACCTTTCTCATCAACAGTTGCTGTAGTGAGGTAGGTCAGGAGGCACGCCTCTTTGGAGGCGTCCTGGGTGTGGAAGGGTAATGAGCACTTAATCATGTCTGCCGAACTGGAGCTCCTCGCGTCTGGTCTGTATCTGCTCTGACAATTCTTTTATTATGGCTTTCACTAATGTATCAGTAACTAACTGTGGTTGTTTAATTGCAGAGGGAACATCCCCACGCTAAACAGGTACTGTATGTTTAGTTTCTTTTCCAATTAAAAGCACCTTTTTTGTAACTTAGTATAGTGAAATCGGAAAAAATAACACTACATTCGACAACTAAATGCTACCTTCTGCTAGAAGTCCTGAGCTCCCCTTTGGACATACTAAATTATTCTTTCTGTTTGGAAAACATGTCTTCAGCTTTTCTTGAGCTGTTCATAAAGCAGTACTTGAAAAGCCTCAGTATGGAAAAGCTCCTATCTAGCTGTATTTAATAGGGGAGTTGTCTGCCTGATGTTCAGCTTTGCTGTAAACATCTTTTGCTAAGTTCTCTGTCCGGCTTGAGGCTTTCAGAGGAAAAACCCTTAAGGTTACTCCTATCCTGGCAAATTGTTCATAATTTTTTCAATTTTTGTTTTCCTAATTTGCTTCTCCTTTTAGAGGATTGCAAATGCAGAAATAGCTGATTTCATGTTTTATCAGTTTATTAGCTCTTTTTCTAAAGTGTCAGTGTTAAAATGATATGGAAGTCAAGTTTTATGTCAGACCTATGATATGATTAATGTTGGAAAAATATATTTGTTTTGATTGTGTAGCCCTGTGATGAATTTTCCAGGCCAATGTAACAAGTGATATCTTAGTATTAAGTTCCTCCTGTTCCTGAGCCAAGTAAGGCAGCACAATGCAAGTTTGAGAGGAATGCAGTTCTGATGGGAATTGAATCCACAAAATGTTAAAGCAGTAATACATTGGTGGCAACTATTTATAGGTGATCAGTTATCCATTGGCTTATGCTTATTTTGTTTTTCTCCTTTTAAATACTGAGTAATCAAAGTTGATTATAGCTTTTAGAGTCCAGTTTGGATGGGGAGAGGGAAGCAGGTGCTTTTTATGGTCCTCTTGTCTGCCCTTGGTGAGTAGGCTTGGTTCATTCCTGCCTGCCGTTAGCTGGCCTGTGAGCTTAATAGTGGGGATAACTGAATAGTAGATATTTCCCATGGGGCTCAGTTGAGTGAAAAAGATACTTAACCCCATGTTTGCCACAAACACAGCCTGCTAGCTTATTCAGAGGGAGTTCCCTTTAAGTGGTATCTGGAACCATTTTATCTTGCCTGTCTAATGCCAGGCAGTTGAAAAATATAATGCCTCACAAACTTGCTTCTTTATTAAATATATTTGGTGATCCTAGAAAAGAGGATGATAGCATTTCTGAGTTCATACAACTCTGAAGCCCTGGTTCTAGTGAACACCATGCATAAGACTTGATGTATATTTCATTCATGGTATCAATGGTTTCCTCTCCCACTCTGCCTTTCTTTTCCCCAGCACTGGCAAAAGATGAAGTACCTTTTTCATAGTCACTTGCCAAAGGAATAAAAACCTGGAATGTCAGTCTTTATAGTTTGTGTGAGCAGCACTCCCATATAAAAAAAAAAACAACTCCATCGCCTTACATATTTAAGATTTGCAATAGAGTACAGTATGTACCCAGATCTCAAGTCCACATTGCTGGCTCTCTCCTTCCTGCAACACTGCAGGTGGTACTCTTCAAGGAGATTTTTGAGCAGCTCCCCAAAGTTCAGGTGCCCTTGCCTTACTCTGAACTTGTTTCAGATCAATATGCTGGTAACATGTCAGGTAAGTCCTGAAGGCATCCTTTAGCTAGGTCATTCCTAACAGGCTGTCTAATTGGGCATTCACGAACATTACAGTATTATTTATGAGTACATACTGCTAAGGTTTATCAAGGAATATACAGATTCATATGTTTTTAGATTGAGCAAATCAATTCAGTTCTCTTTGATCATCACCATTTAGCACCTGTTTGTCATGCTTACACATGCTTTGAAACCCATGCTCTGCCCTTTTGTATCTTGCTGGAACTTACTAATGGCTTTTGATGAAGATATGCTTACTTTGTTATAGAATTGCTTAAATTTCATAAAGGAAATTTTGCAGTTTGAAAGATGTCTCTTTTTCAAAAAGGAAGGAGCTATAATTCTTGTATCTGCTATCCCCATTATCCCATCAAAGGAAAAATAAATACCTTAGTAAAGTTTCTTTTATAGAATGTGACTTGTTTCTGTATGATAATGATTTACTAAGTCATTCCAAGTGACATAGAGTATATGCATATATCTATCTGAATACTTAATCTATTACAATTCCTAGAGAAAAATACTGTAAGTGCTGCCCTTAATAGCACCTCACTTGGCTTGCCTATTTCCTTTTAAAGGAGGGAATGTTTTAGGGAAGGGGAAGATGCAGGATGGTTTTTATCCCCTATGTGTTATTCATTCATTAGACATGTCATAATGTCATTATATTGAAACTGTCATGAAATTCCTAATTGTCCTTAGGTCTTTATTTGGAGAAATTTTGGGGTGGTGAAAATATAGTTTGTATGGAGGGAAATTCACATGAATGGGTTAATGTGAATCTAGCCAGACAGCCTTATCCATAGTGGGTAAAAAAAACAAATCTGCTCTGCAACCTGACCCTACTTCAGTTTTCTCCTAGGTCCTTTTCCCTATTGTTACTTTTCCAATCCCTGTTTACCCTCTTTGTCTAATGCACTTGATTGAATTACCATTTAGAATGTCCTTCTCCTCCAACCTCAACCACTATGGTATGACTCATGTAGCTAGTGTCAGTGATGTGCTGTTGGACAATTCATTCACTCCACCATGTCAGCGGATGGGCGGAATGGTCTCTTTCCGGACTTTTGAAGATTTTGTCAGGTAAGACACTATGGAACTGTGTTTGTACAAGGGGAGCCATGGGCATCTCTCTTTGGGGGTTTTAGATTTCTGCCAAGTGAACAAGGTCTCTGAAATAGACATGAGCTAACTAAGGAGATGTAGCCCTTGCTGTGAATGCCCTCGGAAAAGTGTATGTCCTTCCATTTCCATCTCTCATTCAGACTCTACAAGCCTCTACTTGTTATATGAGCCTGGTCAGAAAAAAGAAACAAACAAAAACCATCTTTTCCTTAGGAGCTAACAGAAAAAACTGTCTGCTCTGTGATGAGTGAAATGTCAGGAGAAATTAAACACAACACTAGAGTGAGCCCCACCAGAGACGATACATCTTTTGATTAAATGCATTCAGCATCTATCTGTTGATGTATACTGATGCATTACCCCTAGGGGGAGGGGTAATTACATTGGTCTGTCACCGCTCCTGTCCCAGGCTCTGTTACTTTAAGACCGATGACAGCAGTGCTCATATCTTAGATATTAAAAACAATAAAAAGCTTTAGATCATTCTTTTTTTAAAGAAAAAATACATATGGTTTATTAAATTTTAAACAATGTGTCCTCCTAATTTCTGTCACTTGGTGAAATTTTGCACGTCACCTCTAGCCACTGGTGATTCTATTCAGTTGGCTATTGAGCACAGAGTAGGATAGATTTTTCTATTAGACTGAACTGAGAATGGCAGCATTAGTTTCCTGCCACTTAGGTTTCCTGTCACTTTGGTTTTCATGGTGGGTGTTTCTTTGGTATTTTTCAGGATCTTTGATGAAGTGATGGGCTGCTTCTGTGATTCACCACCCCAAAGCCCCACTTTC
Organism: Smutsia gigantea; assembly: GCA_032199065.1. NCBI lineage: Eukaryota > Metazoa > Chordata > Mammalia > Pholidota > Manidae > Smutsia > Smutsia gigantea. Next base: position 94,573 of record JAVSCE010009464.1, on the reverse strand, counting down.
CCTGAGGCAGGTCACACGTCTCTATATGATGAAGACAAGGTATAGTGTCCCCTTTGGGAGGCTGCTTTGTTCTTTGAGACACAGGACTTGTACTCTATACTATCTTTCTGTTTGGAAAACATTATAGGGAAAATTCATTTTTTATACTACTTTATATTATTTAATTTTATATGCCTTATCAAAGAATTTTTGGAAACAGGTGGAACATAAATTCTAACCTAAAAAGAAAAAGTATTCATCTCTCAATCCATAGTTCAGAATGGGCTCATCTGTATCCATTGAAGCTGGCTCCGAGTCTCTGAATGTTGTTTCAAAGACTTGAGCTTTGCTTGCTTTAATTCTTACTCTGTGATGGTTTATATATTTGCAGAGTGGTTCTGTCTTAGTCTTCAGGGAAGGGAGGACTTTAGATAACAAAAAAACTTAGGCATTTTGTTTAAAACTTGGTCCTTTTATTAAATCCCTTCTTTTCATTTCTTAGTAAACAAATTGTTTTGTTTTTTCCCCATGAGGTTGTTTTCCCATTGTTTGATACTTCACTGTTTGGTAAATTTTTAGGAAATACATTGTCTCAGAGTATGTTCAAGTGGTGGCTTCTTTCATTCATTTTTATCCACATTCTATGAAGGTGTGTGGCAAATGGTTTCATTACCATTTTATTGGTGAAAAAGTTGAGAAATAGTGGTTTTCAAATCCATGTCAAATCAAGATTTGGGGCCACCTCTAGCTAATGCCTTGGCTGCCTTATGTTTTCAAAGGTTAGGTATTTTATTTTATTTCCGTGTAGCTGTTGGGCTGGGCAGTGGTTTCAATTTCCTTATTTATGCTAGTGGGCAAACCAAAATGGCCTGTGGGGAAAATCTTTTTTTCAGGTATTTTACCAAGTACCTACCGTATTTCTTTGTCTTATGATCTTGGGTTACAGGTCCCTAGGGATGAACCAATTCACATTCTGAACGTGGCTATCAAGACTGACTGTGATATTGAGGATGACAGGCTGGCAGCTATGTTCAGAGAGTTCACCCAGCAAAATGTAAGTCTTTAACTGGGTGGAAACTGGCAATGGCCTCTCTCCTGCTGGTTTCATATTATATCCATCTTTTCATCAGTTGCCACTTGTAAGGCGTTTTACTGATAATGGCTGTGTCTTTTGTATAGTTCTGCCTGTAAGGGTAAAATTCCGAAGTGATTTAATAGTATATAATGAATATCTTTTTATGTCAAAAAATACACACCTCAAATATTTATAATATTTTAAGGAAGATTGTGTTCCTAAATCTTTCCCAGAGCTCCAGTCTTGAACTTCTAGTCACCTGCTGATATTTTCCTTTGGTGACTTAGCTACACATGTCTAGGCCCAACCTTCCTTCATGCCCCTCTGTGTCCTTCCCTTACCTCTCTTGAAAATGACAGTTGTACTTCCATCCTCCTTTCAATTTTGTGAACCTTAGATATCTTATGTTGACATCAAACTCTGTGGTTTAAACCTAAATTCCCGTCATTTTCCTTCACTCCTTCTGATTCCCCCTCTTTCCCCAGAACAAAACCAAAATGTAAGAAACAAAACGCTCTATCCCCTGTCATTCAGAAGTCATTGACTTCTTCCTTTTCCTTGCTTTTCCATTATTCTATCTGCCCACAATCTGTATGTGTTTATTTGTATCTGGTCTGTCACTAAAGTTTGTTTGTTTTTTCTTTGCAGCATCTCTTACCTTTTCTCTTTTCAGGTTTTAAATTTTCACTATCATCTCTCTAATTTTTAAACCTTCACTCACCTCACACTTGAGACTCTGTAGGAGGTTTACTTGCAATCTACCTTTACTCCTTCACTCTCCCCCTCCAGTTTCCATTCTGCTCGCCATCACAAAACTAAATGTCCAAAATGCCCGCTTACCAAGTTGTTCTCCCACTCTACAGCGATTCTCCCCTATCTTCAAGATAACTTCTTACTTAACATTTAGCATCAGCCTAGTAACCAAGGTTAACAATCTAGCCTTTGCTATTCTCTGAAAAGAACTAAGTCTTTGTCTCATCTCCCTTGTTTACATCATCTCTTCTATTGCCCCTCACCTGCAGTGTTTTCCATGCGTGCTTCCTTTCTTCCAGCCAATCTTCTTTTCTTCCTTCCTCTCTCTCTCTCTTTCTCAGTCCTGCCTGTTTTAAGAACTCTGAATTTTCATCTCTTTTATGAGGACTTCCCTGAGTAGCCCTAACTAAAATGTATTTTTCTCCCTTGAATTTCTAATTGGTTGGCATACATTTAGTAGTGATAATAATAACTTGTTATTTATAAAGAACTTCTATGCAAATTTTTAAATTTGTACCTTACCACAATCCCATGGCAGTAGATTAGTCAGTAATTACTCCAGTTACACAACTTGGGAAAAACCTCAAGCTCAGAGAGATTAAGGCATCTTGATCACCACCTGCTAGATTATAGACCAAAAACTAGAATGTAAGGGTTTGATGCTAGCTCTAAGAGGCACAGATCTAGGTGCTTTAGTAAATAATACATTCTTAGCCATGAAGATGCTTATAGTCTAGTTGGAGGGACTGGTTAGGCATGCTCAAAACAATAATCTACAGTTACATTTCATTATTATATCTGGTAGATGCCAAAGTACCCCTCTTCAACTGCTTTTAATGACAAGACCCCTGTGTTTTCTTTGAATGGAAAGCACCTAGCCCATAGTTCTTGTTATAAAGAAAGAACTCAGTAGATTTTTTTTTAATTCATCAGTATGAACAATTAGTGTTATAGGCATTCACATCATATAATGCTAGTAGCAGATACCCAGGAAAAGATGGTAAATTTGTGCTTAACATGAGTGTTAGTATTTACTCCATGATGCTCTGACAGCATATGAATGTGGGATTGTAGTGGTCAATATGGGGAAAAGGTACTTCCAAAGAAATGGAAGTAGGGGACATACATGGGAATTTTTCTTTAGAAGAGAAATTAACCTTCCTTCTTGCCCTTGACTAGTGACCACATAAAATTAACCTTAGACCAATGACCAGGGTAACCTTAGCTGGAAGAGTTGCAGTGTTGTGCATGGCTGCTCACTCTGCCACTTGATGAAAGAATCTGTGAAAATTTCTTCCTAGGTTTTGAAGCACTAATTGCCCATTATCTGATTGTTTTGACCTCAACTTTAGGCTTTTTATTACCCTCAGATCTGTTGTATATCATCACACATCTGTTTAAAGAAGCACCTTCTTCATTTTCACTGCATATTATTTGTGACATAAATTGGCAATAAGAAATTACCTTTTTCCTTTACTGGACTCATAAACTGAGGCACAGAGGAATCCATTGTCTGCCTATGGCTGTTCAGAAGGGTATGGGTAAACTGTGCTGATACTCTAAACCTAGAGAAGCTATTAACTGCATTAGGTACTGTGCTTATCCAGGAATATTTGGCATTTGCACTCCTGGTTTTGAAAAAAACGTAAAAAGAAAAGGAAGGGAAAGCAATTAAAAAAAAAGCTGAAGTGATAACTAGTTTTGTTTTTCATTTCATGATCATGCTCCTAGCAGTTTAGAAAAAGTTTTTTTTAAGCACATATTAAACTATCAAATAGGTTGATCCAAATTGTCCAAATAATCTTCCAGTCCCAGCATGTCTTTTGTTCTCTCATAGAAATTAGGATCATATATTTGTAAATGACTTGTGGAGGAGATTGAAGCAGTCAGTGTAAATGGAGTTTCTCCAGGTGCTGACGCCTAATCGCTGGGTAATAGCTGTGGACTTGCTGTGAGACCCACATTATTACAATGTAATCAGAATCCTGTTGCTCTGCTGTTATTGTCAGGCACTTGTGGAATTTTAAAAGCAATAACAATTTTGATTTTAAATCATGGCATTATTAAAGTTATTTTCTTCCCTTGCCAGAACATAGCTATTGATGCTTGTCTTTGAAGGAGTAGGCTGTAGTGGAATTCTTTGTTGGTGTCAAAAAAATGTTTCTGTTCCTGGGCACACTAAGAGAACCACCACCACTTCACTCCACCCCTCTCTTTTAACACAGTTTTTTCTTAATGTAGTGTCAGTACTTGGTTATTTACACTAACAGGTATGTCAGTACAGATCATTTTTAATGGGTATGATGCCAGAACAGATCCCATTTAAATTTCTTCATATTTGACCTGGGAAATTTTTATTAGAAAATTCATTTTTCCAGTTATCTTTTGTTTCTAGTGTTAATCAATTTTATTACTAAGCAATGCCATAGTAGAAATGGAGAAATAGCAGAAAATGGCTGAAGAATGTACGTGTTTATAAGGGGAAGGCAATTTGGGTTTAAAAAATATATAGTATCGTGAAAGTTAAGAATTGGCTTATGAACATATCTGTTGGTTACAATTAGAACAAGGAATGTGATCAAACTGAAGTCTAGATATAGGTTATGAAAATTCATATATTTTTTCTGTTTGTGTTATTCATATATCTTTCAGGTCATTCAGTTGGTGGGATAACTTTTCTGCTTGTTGCCATTTAGCATCTCTCTAAAAGCAGGTCTTTAAGCTTTTTAAATCTGTTTCTTTATTTCTAACTTTTGAGATAAGTGAGTAGTAAGTATAGAGGAAGGCTTAGATATGGAGACCCCAGACTCATGTGAAGGGCTTTCTTGAAACCACTGGTCTCTGTTGACTTCTAATATACTGCTCACCTATGCCAGGTGGAGATATGAATAATCAATTCATGTAAAAGTCTGTTAAACATTGCTTTTAATAATTTTTAAAGAGAATCTTTTTAAAAATACTTCATGTAAAGTAGGTGGGGAAATATTCTAAAAGAATTGAAAAGGTCAGGATTTGTTAGGTTGAATTCTAGGAATATAGTATCTGATGGTAGGAATCTAAACAACAGTTTAGACCTGAATTTTTTTTTCCCCTTTCATTTTATTTTATTTTATTTTTTTAAATTTATTTTGGTATCATTAATCTACACTTACATGTGCAATATTATGGTTATTAAACTACCCCCTTCATCAGGTACCCCCACCAGCCCCATTACAGTTACTGTCCATCAGCATAGTGAGATGCTATAGAATCACTACTTGTCTTCTCTGAGTTGTACAGCCCTCCCCATGCCCCCCCAACATTACATCTGCTAATCGTAATGCCCCTTTTTCCTCCTTATCCCTTCCTTCCCACCCATCTTCCCCAGTCCCTTTCCCTTTGGTAACTATTAGTCCGTTCTTGGGTTCTGTGAGTCTGCTGCTGTTTTGTTCCTTCAGTATTTTTTCTTTGTTCTTATACTCCACAGATGAGTGAAATCATTAGATACTTGTCTTTTTGGGTTGGCTTATTTCACTGAGCATAATACCCTCTAGCTCCATCCATGTTGTTGCAAATGGTAGGATTTGTTTTCTTCTTGTGGCTGAATAATATTCCATTGTGTATATGTACCACATCTTCTTTATCCATTCATCTACTGATGGACACTTAGGTTGCTTCCATTTCTTGGCTATTGTAAAGAGTGCTGCAATAAACATAGGGGTGCATCTGTCTTTTTTAAATTGGGCTGCTGCATTCTTAGGGTAAATTCCTAGGAGTGGAATTCCTGGGTCAAATGGTATTTCTATTTTGAGTTTTTTGAGGAACCTCCATACTGCTTTCCACAATGGTTGAACTAATTTGCAGTCCCACCAGCAGTGTAGGAGGGTTCCCTTTTCTCCACATCCTCGCCAACATTTGTTGTTGTTTGTGTTTTGGATGTTGGCCATCCTCACTGGTGTGAGGTGATATCTCATTGTGGTTTTAATCTGCATTTCTCTGATGATTAGCGATGTGGAGCATCTTTTCATGTGCCTGTTGGCCATCTGAATTTCTTCTTTGGAGAAGTGTCTATTCATGTCCCCTGCCCATTTCTTAATTGGATTATTTGCTTTTTGTTTGTTGACGTGCATGAGTTCTTTATATATTTTGGATGTTAACTCCTTATCGGATACGTCACTTATGAATATATTCTCCCATACTGTAGGATGTCTTTTTGTCCTACTGATGGTGTCCTTTGCTGTACAGAAGCTTTTCAGCTTGATATAATCCCACTTGTTCATTTTTGCTTTTGTTTCCCTTGCCCAGGGAGATACGTTCATGAAGAAGTTGTTCATGTTTATGTCCAAGAGATTTTTGCCTATGTTTTTTTCTAAGAGTTTTATGGTTTCATGACTTACATTCATAAACCTGAATTTTTTGTTTCATGAAAATTTTTTCTTTTCCCTCTACCTGATTTCATTTAGCTTCTGTGTCAATATTAATCTTCACATTTGAATATATGCCTGCCAGTGTGATTTCTGTAAGCAGAAATTGTGTTAAAGTCTGCCATGATGTAAATCAGTCCTTATAGACCCTTCCTCCTCCACAATGTTCTCTCTCAATTTTGTCCAGCTCAACGTATAAAACCTATTCCAGACCTTAGTCCCAGATGCGGTGATAAAATGTATTTATTTATAATTTTGAAGGTACTTAGCTAAGATATAGATATCCAGAAAGGGTGCTTGCCCAATCAGAGCCTTCTGAGGACCGAATGGGGTAAAACTTAGGGTAAATGGAGGTCTCATCTATCTTCTGTTTTCATTGTTTGTTCACAGAAAGCTACTCTGGTTGAGCATGGAATACGACGCCTTACTTTCTTGGTTGCACAAAAGGTATTGTCATGTGAATTATACCTTTCTAATATTTCTTATGCTACTAGAACTTTTAAAAACAAAAAATTATTATCATATACTTACTTGTAGAATTTATGCGGAGAAATAACTTTTCTATAACTTCAAGAAAAAACTTTAACTGATTCACCTTTTACTTGAAATTAATTCATTTTTAATGTTATTATTAATTGCCAGCTTCTGCTGTTTTTCCTTTCTGTCTCTCGTTTGAAAGGATTTCAGAAAACAGGTCAACTGCGAGGTGGATCAGAGATTTCATGTAAGTAGAAGGAACCATAATGAAAGATTATTTACTGTTTTATCTGTTTGCTACTGATTATTTAAATATGGAATAACGTGTATTTATTTAGAAGGGCTAGATTGATGTTTGGTCTCTCTTTTAGAAAGTATTATAATGAATATTCAATTCTCCTGTGGAGTATTCAAGCTAAAGGGCTTTTTCTTCTTTTTTTTCACCCTATAATAAATTCTCAATATATTCCTGAGAAATAGTTAAGAGTGAGCATATATATTTATCCAGATGAATAAGGTAGAAGCAGGAACTAACTAGTAATTTCTTCTGTGCACACAGTGAATCAATAATCAAGGACTACCAATTGCACTTTGGAGTCTTGGCTTCTACCAAAGATGGATTCATGTTCTATTATTGAGAATTCCCAGTTTTGAAATACATTATTTAAAATGTCTTAACAGAGCCCAAGTTGGTGTTTTTGTCTATATTAATTCTAGGAGCGGGAAATAAATAAAAACTATTAAGTTGCTTTTTCTCCCATTTAACTGAATTAATTGTTAATATTTAAAAGGTAAAATTTTTATTGAACAGAGAATTAAGTTAGTCAGGCCTCACACCTGAACTATGATATACCCATGTGATCATATCCAATGTGGTGATAGCAGGAAGGCCAAAAACCCAGTTTGCAATCAAGGTGTCATCTTCTAAAATGCCAGATTATAATCAACATATTTATTTAAGTGTTTGACCCTAATATAGCTAAGTCAGATATCAGAGGATATTAGGAGGTCTTAATTTTCCTGATAAGAGTTTTATTTTAACAATTATGATAATTAAGTTAGTTTTCAAGCCCTGCTGACTTACAATAATGAAGATGACATTTGGGATTCTGGAAAGGACTTTCTAAACTCAAGGACCTATGTGTGATTTCTTTTATTGCCCTTTGTTTATCAGGTCTCTAGCACTTGACATTTTGTTTTCCTTCTCACAGTTCACTTTGTTGGTCCAGTCAATAGAGAAACAAGAGAGACTACCCTGCAAACTAAAGAGCTAGGATTTTCTGAAATGCTTTAGGAAATGTTTTGGACTGCACAACTCCCTATGTTAGTGATGTCAGGAAATCAAGCAGAGTGCAGATATGTATCAATCAATAACTTTAGATAGGAAACTGGAGGTAGTAGAGAAGTATAGGGAGCTTAAAGAGAACCCTGGGGCTTTAGGAAGAAATATCAGGAGCTTAGAGAATAAAATTGATACTTGAGGATAGAATATGAGAGCCCACGAATAAATACTGTGGCTGGTAGATGATCAGAGCTAAGGTAGACATGCCAGAGCCAGGAACTGGATTTGGAAAGAATACTGGGCTAGGTTCTTCAGTGTTAATGTTATTTTTCTTCTCCCACTGACTTTGGAATATTATTCTTGGGAATAATATTGAACTTGTAAAATTGTTTTCTCTCTCCTTAATGGTTTAGATGAGGTCTTCATGTCTATAGCAAACTAACTGGTTTCCTATAATAAGCATTCCATGATAATTAAAATTCTCCACTAAAACTTTTAAAAAAGCCAAAGCAGTCAATTCTCATGGACAGTATTTTTTTATACTTTATCTCTGAGTCTATGTAATGTCCTGGAGTATATCTATAGCTTTAAAACGTATTCCCTGTTATCTTAATATTTCTGGATGTAGGTTGAGTAGGGACATGTATAGGCAATATCTGCTAGGAAATGAGACCAGCAGTAGGTCTTTCCCAGGAATCATTGCCCAGTTCCTGTTGACTGTGGCATCAAATGGGAAATAAGTTCGATTATCAAGTGACTTGATTTGTCATGAGTTTAGGAAAGGTTGCTTTAAGACCGAGAGCATTAAGGTTTAGGTGTGGATTGGATTTTCTCTGAAGAACTGAATGGCAGAAGAGTTGGGATATTTTTCTGTTAGGCCCTTAGAAATGATTAGTGGTCATGCAGTGGGCAAAGGCAACTATTACTGAACTCCAGCCAGGCTCTGCAATAGCCAGGAAGCCTTGGCAGGAGTTGTACAAATCCGGGGCTCACTGTCATGGTGCTGCTATGAGTTCCTCTGCTGGTGGTAGCTTGCCATTCATGAAGGGTGCTTAGCCTCTTTCATGTCATCTGATGGGTGCTTGCCCCATAGTTAGTGTAGTGTGAAAAAGAGGAAGCTTTGGGGGGGTATTAGAGATGAATCCCTTGATCTCTCTGGCTTCTTGGTAATCCACTGTGATGTATGCAGCCTCCACTGTTCTACACTGTGAAATCCCTATATTATTGAATTGAAGAGAGACTGCACATCTGAGGGGGCAAAGAGGGGAGGAAGGTTATCAAGTTTGGTTCAAGAACAACATTGGTTGGTATGGAATGAAGCAGCTGTGCTTTTACACAGTCATCATCTCTCAGACTGCTTCAGAACCAGAACATGGCAGATGAGGGCCAGAGTAGAGGTTCTTAGAGAGTGTGTATATACTGTTAGCTGTTTATTCAGATGCCCGTGAAGGCTATAAGCATTTACAAAACTTGGTTGTTTAATCGCCACAGTCCCCAGAGAGCTGTCCACCAGTATGTCTGCTGCTACCTTAGTGTCTTAACTTTACATGGAGACTGTTTTTCTGAACCGGCAAGATTCACCAGCTTTAAGGAGGCTTTGAGTCAAGTCTCTTTCCATAACCATCTAATTAAATTAAGTACCCATAGTGGGACTTGAAAAGCTGTTAAATGTTGATATTTAAACAAAGTTTGAAGAAAAACAAATCTATCCTTATGACTATCTCCTTCAAATTAAAAAAAAAATTGAAGACTTGGAAGCAAGAGAACAGGCTCTTTGAATTTCTGTAGCTTACAGTTCTCCGGTTTTATGTAGTATTTAAGTCTGTTCATTTCACATCTAGAATTCCAAAAAGTGCTCCACAAGGTGCTGTTTAATTGGAATATAAATATTATACTTTCTGAAGATTTCCATATTTTTTTCAGCAGAGTTTTGTTAAGGATACTAAAATGAATATTTTCTGAGTTTCTTCTTATCCTTTGTCACCCAAACAAAAGCATCAGGTTCAAAAACTGTGATGAGATTCTAAATCAGTTTTGCATCTAAATTTCCTTTTGTTTCTTGTTCGTACGATTTCATGAGATTTTTAAAATTCTGCTATAAATCATTTTATCAATAGTTGTACTTTCACTAGTTTTTATGTGACTCCCACTTCAAAGTTAAATGTGTCAGATTATTTGGGCCTGAAAGAAGAGCCCACTATCACAAATAGTTATCATGGTTAGTAGTTCATTTCTTTAAAAATTTTTTGATATGTCAGTTATATCTCAATAAAGCTGGGGAAAAAATTGGTAGTTCTGTTTGCTAATGGATCAACTATTAGTTTTTCAGTAGATATGTTTTGGGTTTTTGTTTTAATTACAGTCTATATAATTAGTTCTCAGCATGTTGAGGTAAGAGAGAATTGCACCAGCAAGTTTCCAATTTCTTTATCTCATTAGGTTTTTAACACGATTATTAGTATCATAATCAGCTATGATGTTTTCTGTTGCAAGTTTTCACATTCTCTGATTTGCAGGGTGTCTTGATTGGCTAATTTAGGCAAATTATTTTGATTGTCTTGATGATGGTTGGCTGATTAGAACACAGCAGGGGTATAATTTCTTCCTGAGAAATGTTGCATTCTTTTGTTTTTTGGTACCAGAACACTAAGAGGGTTTTTCTTTGTGTAGATTCAATTATGATATTTGCCCATAACACTAGTAGAATGCCTGGAAAGCAATTACATTAGTGATGGAATAAGCATGAATGCTGTTAGTGAGAAATTGGCAGTATGAGGATTAAGTAGGAGGAAGGGATTTACCAAAACTATAGGATCAGACTTTTGGATTTCTTCTTTTCTGTGTTTTCTGTGAATTTTGAGTGCCAGATGACTTCTCTATAAAAGTCTTCAGACTTCCACATCTCCTGAAGAGTTACTCATCAACCCTAATTTCCCATTACGCAGAAGTTCTTGCCATTTCCAGTTCTGAATGCTTCATGCTTAAATTGAGAACTTAGCTGTGGGCTAAAAATTTACTCAAAAGCTAAAAAAAAGTTTTTTTATATCATCTCATAACACCTTTTCTTGGCTAACCTTAATGAAGGTAGTTTTTCTGATTGGTAGTCTTTGCTCACCTCTGACAAGAATTAGAGTTTTTAATTATTTCTAGTAAAGGTATTTCCATTAAAATTTTTGCTTTTCATGTCTTCACTTACTACAAGTTTTCTTAATTGGTTTTGTGCTAAAGAAAACTTTTTCTGGTTACTACTGTTATGTTTTTGAAGGAAAATTATTTTGATCCTACATCTGTACACATTTGAATAAATTGTATCCTAAATAAATATTTTAACTAATTAAATTGTTAATAGTTATGGCAGAATAGGAGAGTGTGTGCTTGCAAGATTGTATTATCACTTTCCTTCACTTTTCTTTCGGAAAATTTCATGGAAGAATTCTATTACCGTTCCTTTTTTGACTTGTGTTACTTTTAAACTAATGCTCTGAAAGCCATACCTCTCAAGAATAAAACCAAAACTAGACTATATAAAGCCATGAGCATGAAATCTAACATCTCAGCTGAACATCTTCCTGCTTAACCTTGAAGCCATCCCCATGTTCTTCACTGTCATTCAAGGGAATTAGAGAATTATTTAGAACAAAAACATCATCAGTAAAAGATCAGTGCTGTGTAAAACCCACTTTAAAAGGGCTTTTAAAGACCCAAGCTTGGACAAGGAATTTCCCAGTCTTGCTAAACAAGCTCCCAGAAGCCTGTTAGATGCAGTTTTACACTTAAAATGCCAAAGAAAATATAAAAAGATTTATTAATTGTCCAAGCTTTTAGTTAAGGTCAGGGTGAGGCATAACACCTGTGGAAAGTATTCAAGAAGTTCTCAAAAAAATTCAAGAACCACAGTTTTCAGCATGAGTTTTGTTTTTCCTTTCTTTTCTTTGAAGTCTTAATTTCTGTTTTTTGTCTTATCAATGAGAGGTCCTCTAAATAAGGAATTTCTATTTAACAAGAATAGAGAAGTAATGCCCTGCTGTTGAGATGTAGAGTGGTAGAGATGAAAGGGATAGGCTTTGGCATTAGAGAAACCCAAGTTCATGTTCTGGCTCTGTGGTCCTCAGCATATATCATCACTTGACTAAGGCTTCCTCAGCTGTGAAATGGGGTTATGATACATACCTTGAGAGGTTGTTGAGAGCATTTGATGGGACAACACATTAGAACACCTGCCACCTACAAGTCTTTTAGTTCATGTTTCCTTATCGTTCCTAAAGCTCATTGAGGGATTTTTAGGCAGCTAGTCCTAGTCTTTCTGCCCTGTACCAAGAAGTGTTTGATTATATTGCACTCTTAATGAAGACGATATCTAATGAAACCTCCTATAGAGGCAAATAGTAATGACTTGATTCCAACACTGCCAGTAGAGCTTCCCATCCGAGAAACCAGGGGTATTTCGTGTTAATAAGTTAAATTTCAGAGACTAATGGATTCTGCTAATTGAATTCATCTTTGTTAATTAATAAGGTTCTAGTAAATTGGTTGCTTTCTTGTGTAATGCCCTGCAAGAGAGCAGTAAGACCTAATGATTACAAGTTCACTAATTCTACCCCATTCTTTCCTATGCATATAGTGGTAACAGCCAAAGTAACATCTTGTACTTTTCTTTGTCATGAAATGTTACTGTTTAAACCCTTGAAATTACTAACTTGAGGATGACTGTGGAAGAAACATGGATTGGGGATTCTGTGCTGTCTGGCTGGTTTACATTTTAAGTTTCTTAAGGAGAAACATGGGAAATCAGTTCAGTAACTACTATTGCAGTGCTTCAGCATAGGGTATATTAGTCTTATTTGCCAGGTTGTGCCAAAAGCAACACCCAGGAAGATTTTTTTTTTCACTTGGGAGATTAAAAAAATACCAAAAATTTTTTTCCCAGCAGAGGGCAGCTATTAAAGTTAGGTTAATAGTGTGGTGATTCCCAAATTTGGAAGTAGTGTCAAAATGATGGTTACCCAGAGGATCATTCGTATTCCCCAGGCTAAGCTTAGGTAAGGAGCATGTATTCTAGGAAACTACCTTCTAGATGCTTGACTGCTTCTATGCACTGTTTATCCCCAAAGAGCCATACCTACAAAGGACTGACATATTTCCCCCTTCTTTAACACAGAGAGAATTCCCTAAATTTTTCACGTTCCGAGCAAGGGATAAGGTAAGGACTTATTTTTTCCCTTCTTTTTTTTTAATCTTTTTTTTTTTTTAAAGCCCAAGAGGGGCTTGTCTTTTCTGTATACTTACCTTGCCATTCTCCTTTCTCAACTGAACTTGTGCTTTCCCTTGCTTACTAACATGTGTCTTAGAACTAAAGAAGATTCCCTTCTGAAAGAGTTTGGTTTAGGAAACAACCAAATGTATTGAGCTGTTTATCAAAATGACAACTTTGGAAATCATCCCTATGCTTTAGGACAATTCTAATGACGTGGTGTTCAAGGACCACTGTATAGGATTATTCTTATCACCTACAGACAGTTCATTTATAGGCAAGTCTTGTTTATATGCATTTATTTTTCAATTTTAAAATATAAAATTTCAGACCATGTTGGTTTCTTCCTATTACCAGCTTATATTTTTGCTTCTCCCTCTCTGTTCACTCAATTGACCTGTACTCTGGAAAATCAATTCAGTTTCAGCAAAACATGCAGTAAATGTAAATATACCTTTTAAAAAAAGATACATAAATAATCATATATCTATGGATATAGAATTTTCCAAAGCCAAATATCTCTATTTTCAAAAATTATATGGTGCTTATTTGTTGAGCATCTACTATGTACTTTTTACTGTGCCAGAAATGATAAGAGTGTAAAACTGGGCCCTGCCTGTAAGCATTTTAGACTAGTTGGGTAAACTCAAAACACTGGTATATGAAGTAGATTTTAATGTGAAGCAGTCTGGTTGATTCTCAAAAATGAATTATAGAGACATTAAATGGTACAGGAGTTCTGAGGAAATTGGTGTTTTTTGTTGGTTCGTTAATGGAGAGCATCACCACTTGTAAAAGCAGAAATGATGAAAGCTGGAGAAATAAATAGGTATTTTAGTGCCTAATCTTATGTAATCTCATAGCATTGTCCTTGTATGCAGCTCATTTTTGTTGCTCATTAACACATCATATCTTGTTTCTATTTTTAAGCATCTTTTTTATAATGCAATTTTTTAACTGCGTCTTGTAAGCTGTTCTTCAATTCTTGCACTCAGTTTGAGGAGGATCGTATCTATCGTCACCTGGAGCCTGCCCTAGCCTTCCAGTTAGAGCTGAACCGGATGAGAAATTTTGACCTTACTGCCATTCCGTGTGCTAATCATAAGATGCACCTGTACCTTGGGGCAGCCAAGGTGGAAGTGGGCACAGAAGTGACAGACTATAGGTTCTTTGTTCGTGCAATCATCAGACATTCTGATCTGGTCACCAAGGTAGGTTGCTTTACTTTAATGGGAAATTATCCCTGAGGGGAGGAGACAGAGAAGCAGGCATGGTTCAAAATCAGCTTTTCTTTTTTTTTGACTCAAGGCTCCTGTTATTTCATCCCACTCATTTCTCTCACAGAAATAAATATTCCATTTAATAACTTTTTTTTCTTTAATTGATGTTTCTTTGTAATGGAAGCATGGTAACACTCACTTGAGAAAAGGTAAAACATGTTAACAGAAAAATCACAGGGAGGGTTAGGTGATAATAAAGGATAGGAGAAAAGTTAGAGATGACCCCATTGTAAACCTGTCTAGAGGTAGGGTAGTTTCTGTATATAGCAAGGCACTTCCTGCTATGTTAGTTATTACTGCAGCCCATAGCCATACCCTTTCTTCAACTTTTCTTTCTAAGCAGGTTTCCTTTCTAAACGGCTCTGTTTAGCATATGTGAAATGTAATCCTATTGGGGTTACAGCTCTGAGGATACCCAGCATCTCCACCTATTGAAAGGAAATGATTCATTAGGAGGCAAGAGGAAAGACTGGCAGGAACACTTTAGCTGACCCTTGCCTACCCCTGCTGCCTGTGGTCACTGGGTTGACACTAGGGAGAAAGATAAATAACATCAGCAGCAGGTGCCTTATGATTCCTGACATACTACTGCTTAAGTAATTATCATTGCCATTTGTTTATTGCTTCTTTTAAAAGTAATATTCATGGTGATTTTCTTCCTGCCTAGGAAGCTTCTTTTGAGTACTTACAAAATGAGGGGGAGAGGCTGCTCCTGGAAGCCATGGATGAGTTGGAAGTCGCTTTTAACAACACAAATGTCCGCACTGACTGCAACCACATCTTCCTCAACTTTGTGCCCACAGTCATCATGGACCCATCAAAGGTACATTTTTCCTTAGCTTTTCTCCCAGCACTACCAAGTACAAGCAGAGGGATTCATTCATATTTATTTTCACTAACAGATGCTCTTCGTTAACTGGTTGAGCCCTTGCTCTTTTTTTTTTCTTTTTTTTTTTTATTGTGAAATGATTATCACAGTAAGTTTAGTTAACATCCTTCAACATACATAGTTACAAATTATTTTTTCTTGCGATGTGAACTTTTGAGGTTTTTCTCTTAACAACTTTTCAATACACAAGACATTATTGCTCACCATGCAATGAACAAGTTCCAATACAGTGAACAAGCTCCCACAAGGTGAACAATGCAAGGAACATAGTGAACAAGTTCTCACAAGGTGAACAATGCAAAGGCAGTCATATCAGAGAAACTAATTCAGTTACTATAATCAATCAAGTCAACTATGATTATTCATAGGATTTTTATACTTAAATTGTAAGTGAATCCCACATTTCCCCCCTTTTTGTTTTAATTGATGCAAATGCATATGCATATATTTGTGGAAGGTACCAGAATAATGATTAGCTGGGCTCGGCCTGTGACAGCTTGTCACAGGCAATGTCTCTCTCGTCTGGAGGGGTGAGGTTCTATGCCTCACCTCAGTTGAGCCCTTGATCTTTAAAGTTCACAGAATGCTTATAAGACTGGATTGCTAGGATAGTGTTAAAAATTTGGTGGAGCCTTTGAAAGCAGACCTAAAACTGAAGGTGGTAGGATGTTTTCTTGCTTGTCATTCATAAGCAGTTCAAAAACACATAAAACCTTTCTCTTCCTCCATTGGTACCTGTTTTATGATATTTGCCATCATAGCAGTCCCATTCTATGTAATTCCTTAGGATTTCTCATCTGGAGTAATTAAACTTTGCTATTGTTGGGCCTTTTGGAAAATTACTGCTGCTTTGAACTGAATGTTACTTACCTGGTGGCCTTAGGGAGGTAATGCACCTTCCCAAAGTGTCTAACCTATTTCTTTTTAGTACTTTTCTATAGGGGGAGAATTGGTTGATAAGGAATTTTACATGTATTACGTATGTTTTCTTCCCTGAAGCTTTATTCTGAAATGCATTCCATATAATTTAAGGAAGGAAATAAGGTGATTCTGTACTTGACCTTTTATCCCAGGTGTAATAAAGACAGGCTATTCTTTGTTTCTGTTTCCTCTAACCTTTTTCTGTGATAATATTGTGGAATTTGGATAGGAGAACCAGTATCTCCCTTTCTCAAGATCAATTGTAGGCATGGACTTTTGGTTTTTGAACTTAATATCTAAGACCTGAGAAATCATTTTCTATTTTTTTTTCTTTAAGACTCCAAACTACTTGCTGGTTGCTCACGTCTGACAGGAAAGCCAAGGACAGGGCTACTGTAGTATCAGGTCTCACATCTAGCTTAAGCAAAGGTTTTCCTGAGCATTCTGGGAGTGATAAAGCTGGAAGATTTAAAACATGGCTGGGACACTCTAACTATATATATTTTTAGATTCAACTTAACCACTTCTCAGTGAATTTTTTATATCAGCCTCTCTGCTTCCACTCTCAACACCCAAATGCCCTAGCTCTGCCTTCCTAATCATAGATAACTGTCAATTTCCTGTATATAGAAATTGCTGACTTTTGTTCCCGTGAGAAAAGAATGGATAGCTACCTCTTGGTTAACAAGCAGGTGTGAGCATAGAGAAGTAACTCCTTGAAATCCATTCTAACCTAAATTTCTGTGGTGCAGAAACAAATTGCAAGGGTGGCATCTATTTCTGAAGAACCACAAAAGAAGGGTGATAGAGGTACTTTTGAAATAGTCTAAGAAGTTGAGAAAGCATTTTAGAAAGATACTTCATTGAAGAAAACATTAATTTTGAGTACTCCTAGCTGTCTGCAGCCATATTGGGAAAAACATTTTCACTTTAGTATGTCAATAGGAGAAATCATATCCAAGGCCATTTGGTTAAAATAACTCGCCAAGTCCTGAGTATTAGGAGCACGAGGCTGTGTTGTTATAAAGCTTAAAGAAAGTAGGGAACATCCCCCATCTGCTTAAATCCCAGTTGGACTTGGCAATGATGAAGCTTCAGACCTCTATTGAGAGAGAATGTTCTAGCACCATCTACAAATTGCATTTCTTTAATTTGTATAATTTACCAAGAGGCATATATTATAAACTTTAATAAAATTGTATGGAAAAAAGCTCATGGTGATAATTGCTATGTTGATTTAAAGTCCTGTAAGTGCAGTGAAACGTAGTTACTGTGCATATAAATGCTACTTAATAACTGTTTAACTAGAGATTTTATTCTTATTTGGGGCCTTGTCTTAAAATTCCATGGCTTATAATTTTAGATATTGCAGATCTTTGATACAGAGTATGAGTATAATTGGGAAAGGGGATGGCAGTTGCATAGATTTAGGTGCTGTGAACCAGAGGACCCAACTCAAATGCTAGACCAGCATGAAATTGCCCCTGACTTGTTCTAAGCAAGAGTAAAGTTGGGGAGAAACTGACTTTTTGTAAGGAATGCATATACTGCACATCTCCAGAAACCAGCATCTTTTTCCGTTCCTTCTTTCCCAAAGATGGGCAGACCTGAAACAGGTCCTAGTTATAACATATTTAAGTTTTGTACTTGGTGATATGTCTGTGTCAGATTGAGGAATCTGTGCGGAGCATGGTAATGCGCTATGGAAGTCGGCTGTGGAAATTACGTGTCCTCCAGGCAGAACTGAAAATCAACATTCGCTTGACACCAACTGGAAAAGCAATTCCCATTCGCCTCTTCCTGACAAACGAGTCCGGCTATTACTTGGACATCAGCTTGTATAAGGAAGTGACTGATTCCAGGACAGCACAGGTACAGTAGTCAAGCAGGCGCCTCAGAGTTTTGATTCAGTCCTTTAGATAAGCTGCTTGTCCTTGTTATGGAAGACACAAACTCACAAATCTCATTTGTTCACCTGGTGGAGTTATCTTCTGTCAGCTTAATGGTTGCATGAATTTGAAAAACTTCATTTGCCTTGTAAGATGTACCTATGTCCTTAATCATGGGTATTAAGAAACCCTCAACCTTTTATCACATACTAAGTCCTAACAGATGCCAAGTGAACCTGACTCCAGAGGTTAAATTCTGCAATTTTTAAGGCTCTTGGGCTTCTTCAGAAATTTTGTCTTCCCTAGTCTGATTTGTCCTTGTCTTCCTGTTTTCAGCCTAGTTAGACTGGTCAAGTAAGGAAGGGATAATTGAACTATGTCCACCAACTTCTAGCTCAAAGATGGAAAACATCATAATATTAAAGCTAGAGCAATATCAAGCAATAACTTTATTATATTTACTTATGTAATTCCATATATGCGCATTATCTTTCCTTCAAAGAGTTCAGGGTATTATATATCTATAAAAGAGCAAAGTGACAAACTTTAACCCATTTTTTCAGGTAGAAAAATCGAGAATGTGAATGAAAATGAAAAGTGACTGTCAGTAGATTGATTCTGCCATAACAGAGTATCCACTTAAGAATCTGTTTTACCACCTTAGTTTCTAAATATTTGGGCCATTTGCTGTGATACTGGATTTAGGTTGGTTCCCCATTATTCACATCTTCTTAAAAATTAGGATGTTATTTGAGGTCTTTGCCCTGAACTTAGAATGAATGTATATTTCTTCTGATTAAAGGATGAACTTGCACCAGTATATGTACACAAAGGTTTCAGTCTGTTCTATGCATTGGGTACCAGGAAGAGAGTCTATGTCTCTTTGTTTATTTATACTACGGCCTTTTAAATCCAGGAACAGAGACAAGAAAAAACATTTGCCAGTATCTTGATGATGGATTTTAAAAATCTGAGTTTGGATAGTTGTCAGAGTGACCTTTCATTTTGTGCTTCCATTCCCATTTAGACAGCCAGAGAAATCTACCCCATAGGACGTGAATAGTTAAAACAGAGTGTTTGCACAAGAGTGCGAGGGGTGAGCAAGAGGAAGAATATTCAATAATTTTTGCTGCATTTGATGTTTTTCAAGACAACCTTAAAGACATTTTCAGTCCAAGATTTCCAAGGGCAGGGTTGTTTTTAATTAACTTCTACAATGGCTTCAAGGCAGGTCTATTCTTGTGAAAAATAAGATGGCCACTTGAGATTTTAATGTTTTTGATAAATATGTTTGTTCTTCATAACTACTTTTTTTTCTCTAAAGCACTTAGATTTCTCTCATGCTGGCTAGTGGTGACACAGGGGAATGAAAAGCACAGAGGCCTTCAGTCAGGGTTTAGTCTGTGCCTGGCACAAAATAAGCACTCAATAAGTATCTGAAAGAATAAATGAGCTGCTTTTGGCCTGAACTCCTTTTACCATGGGTCCTGCATATTTAGGAAACCCTGAAGGAAGAGGCCTCCCTCAGGCTCTTCAGCTGAGACAGTTCAGCAACCACTGCCGCACGTAAACTCAAGAGCCAGTGGCTGGAGGAGGCAAACAACAAAAGGAACAGCCTCCATCTCAGTTCCAGCACTCCTAATGCCGACCTGATGCTTATTGCCAGTTTATTTTTTCCCTTTCTTTGCTCTAGTGAGTAACTATATGAATTAAAAATGATGTAGAACCCTGTGTATCATTCATTCACTTGTTCATTAATTTAACATTTATTAACTCCCTATAGTGTGTCAGGCAGTGTGGACACAAAAAGTGATCTCTATTCTTAAGAAATTTTTACATCATGATAGAAGAAGACAGATAATGAGTTTCTTGGTAGTATGACTATGATTTGTGTCATCATAAAATAGGTACAGGGTTCTAAGGGAGCAGACTAAATGGGATCAGAGATTGTTTTCCAAGAGAAGCCCTTCTGATGGCCTCTGGTGAATGCATAAAATGTATACACATATGTATATGTACTTTATATATATATATACTCTACCAGTTTTTAACTACTATGTCCATTACAGTAGAAAATGGAACTAACAGATAGCTGATCATTCAGAGGCTTCCAGTATTCTCCATTATCATCAACCTCTTGTTCAGCCCATCATTTATTCTTTCTGCCAACAAGAAGGTTGACTGGCTTGAGTTTCTTTTTTTTTTTTTCCATTTTCTTTGTATAATCTTTGCAGTATTAGCTGTAATGAACACTGATGTCAGGCAGTCATAGTGGAGAGAAGAGATTTAGGTAATCCATTGCATAAGTCAATTGATTTCCAATATGTAGTGTAAGAGAGAAACACACATTCCAAAATCACCTTTATTGAGATACAACTTACATGTAAAATACACTAATTTTGTGTGTATAATTCAATTCCTTCTGAAATTATATACACCTGTGGAACCATCACAATCACTATAGAGAATGTCTGGACATCCCCAGTTCTCATTTTCCTTTGCAGTTTTTAAAGGTAGTCACCAGCCCCAGCCATAGGCAACCACTAATCTGCTTTTTGTTATTATGGATTAGTTTTGCTGGCCCTAGAATTTCATATAAATGAAATTAGTGTGTACATTATTATATCTTCTTTTGCTCAGCCTAATTTTTTGAGCTTCATCCATGTTTAATAGATTATGGGTATAAGCTTTTCATTGCTAAGTAGTATTGTATTCTCTTTTATGGATATACCAAAATTTTTGTATTCGTTCATCAATTGATGGATGTTTTGAAGTTTTATTTTCCAGCTTGGGTTATTATGAATAAAGCTGTTAGAAACATTCATTTGCAATTCTTTGTGTAGATACGTTTTGATTTCTCTTGTGTAAATAACATAAGAGTGTAATTACTTGCTCATAGTAAATGTATGTTTAACTTTGTAAGAAACTGCCAAACTGTTTGCCAAAAGTTGTACCATTTTAAATCCTTGCCAGTGACAAGAGTACCTAAAGGGGCTTTCTCCCAACTCTTTTTCTCGGTGTACATACTTATTACAACCTAAATTCATTCCAGACCTTGGGAAAAGTGAGTCTCAAACCCTGTACGCGCACTGGTCTTGTCTTTCTTACTAGATAGGAATGTAGTTGCAAAGTCCTGCTCTTTTATTCCTTCTTATTATTTTGATTTGGCTTATATCTTCTGAGTCCAGTTTTCTCATACTCACACCCTGGCTTAATACTTTGAATCTCTTAAAATATTACTATTTCTATCTAAGACATTGCTAATTCTACCTTGCACCTAGTAACTTTCACCATTAGTCATGTGGAAGAGAGCTGGGAGATCCATTCTGTGGGGTTTTAAGCAGCCCAAGATGATTTTTTCCCACAATATTACCCAGTTGACAAGTCAGCAGAACACATTTGCTCCTTTGAGCAAAGTGCTAATTAAGAAAGTGCATAATTCTGTTCTTATGCCTGTATATCAGGCCTACAGATTTATTCCTTAATGGTAGACTTAAGCTTATGTACATTAGGTCTGAGTAGATATGTAGGTATACACACACACCCTTACTTCCCAATCTCCATTTGTAGTCACTGAGCCGGGAACCTATATTTTATGTATTCATGCATAAAGTGCCTAGTTTAGTGTCATCCAGCCTCTGGGTACTCAATAAATATTAATTGAATTGAAGTAATGGCATCTCTCATAAATATTCATAAGCAAATAAAATAAATATATGGAGTATGAAGTACTCTTTTAGGAATATTTGAGTAAAAATGATTAAAAACTGGCATAGTGATTTCATCATGTGATAATATAGGTATTGGAGGAGCTATTTACTATTTGTAGATTCAGTACACTGGAAGAAATAAATATGTGTATCTATATTATATAAATACATATAATTTAATAACATTTTACTATAGGCTGTCTCTTATGCTAACACAAACTAGCTAGATAGATGGATGAAATTCACCTCTGGCAAAAATCTTTGAAGGCTTTGTGTGGTTAATAATACTTGAGAAGCACCTCATAATCAAGAAGACTGAAGCACAACTGATACAGTAGAGCCTTGACCTGACCTTCTGCCTTTGGGGAGAGAACAGTGCATAGCTGTTCCTCAACTTAAATACTAGCACTGCTCAGACTGGTTAGTTACATGCTTCATTTCTGAGCATATGAGATTCAAGTCACTTTAGAAGGCAACCGTTATCAATCTGTCCTTGAGATGTGAAATTTACACTGTGCTTTCTTGTTGATTTCAACTAATCCAAAAGTGAGAGCAACCTATGGTGTATGGTTGGTCACATACCATTTCTTGACGTTGGTTAACTGTAGAGAGGTGAGAACTCTAGGTACTCAATGTTAAGATGCATGTCCTAAGTACTAAACCCACCAAAAATGTATTTAAAGAAATAACATTTGTGAGAAAGGCCCCTCCAAGCAACTGTCTGATTTTTTTTCTCTGTCTCTTAACTTACCATGCCATCCTCTTTTCCTGCAGATCATGTTTCAGGCATATGGAGACAAACAGGGACCACTGCATGGAATGTTAATCAACACCCCATATGTGACCAAAGACCTGCTTCAATCAAAGAGATTCCAGGCACAATCCTTAGGGACAACATACATATATGATATCCCAGAGATGTTTCGGCAGGTAAAGTTGGCTAACTGGTGCCTCTGATGTGTTCCAAAGAGACAAGGTTTTTCCTGAATTTCCATCAGATGCAGCTTAGACTGGAATGAGGGTACTCCCAAAGGGCAGGAAATACCTTGACACAATTCTCATTTCTATCTCATTTGGGATTTGGTGACTGCCAACTCAGATGTTGGATGGTTCTGTATGAATTAATAGGAGGAATGATGAGTATAGAAGCCTCTATTGAGTAGAAGACAGTAAACGGAGACCACATGCCTGAGATGGTAGTTTACAATGACCTGACTGAGGAGTTACTCTCAGGTATCTATTTCCTAAGCCTATATTCAAATTATGGATATTAAAAAAGAGATTTGAAACTCTAGTTCTCTTTTTCCTATTTTCCAAGATATCCTAGGTCTCTAGCTGATAGCCTAGGTTAGTGTGATGAAATTGGCATAGATAACATACACAAATGGATATAGAGTTCGTGGTACACTGTTTTAAAGTATCAGTTCTTTTGTGGGAGATTTATTATAGCTGAATAAAAACTAGCATGAGAAAATATGACATTATGAATTTTGTCCTCTGTATGAAAATAAATTCCTTTGAACCGTATGGTGAATCACTTCTATGCTGCCGATTTTTCTTCCATCAATAGAAAGCAAGAAAAGTATATCAACAGCAGAAAATGCAACAAATAAAGAATAAGATATCAAAAGAATGCTGAAATTGTCCTAAAAAAAATCTATGAATATAGGATTTTCCAAGTCTTCAGTCAATACTACCACTATTGCCACATCTGAATTTTAATAAAGTAATATATATGGCCTTGGTAAATAGTCTTCTATAATTCCTGTAATATTCACAAATACAGGAGATTTCCCTTATGCAACCATTTGTTTACAAATTCTTTCTCTTGAAATATAGCAGCTCTCTTCATTACCAGCATTGTTTAATATTACCAGTATTTTTTTTAATTTTTTTATTTTGGTATCGTTAATGTACAATCACTTGAACAACATTATGGTTACTAGACCCCCTATTATCAAGTCCCCCCACATACCCCACTACAGTCACTGTCCATCAGTGTAGTAAGATGCTATAGAGTCATTACTTGTCTTCTCTATAAATACTTATTAATCTGTAAGTTGACTCCTGATTCTATTCCCCAATGCCAGTGCTAGAAATAGAAATCACATTCTATTTAATTCTTCTTATAGAATAGACATAAACACTGCGATTAGGACATGTAGGTGTGAATGAGTCATACTGGCTTCAAGTGTTACTTTGAGGCAAGCAAAGAAACAACTGAACTAGTTCCCACTTCATGAGGCTTTTGTTTGGTAATAGGAGGTTGGAAACAGAAATCATAATGGCTTTAAAATGGATAGGTAGTTGTGTCTGTCTGTTTTCTCAAATTTGAGTGGAATTGATCTGCACATTTACAAATAGTCTTACACTTCTAGTGAGCTAATTCCCGTATCTGAGCCTATAGCTCTGAAAAGATTAGAAAGAGGATGCTTCTTCTGAACCTCTAGTAGAAACGTTATTGCCTTCTTGGATTTTCTCTGTATTAGCTGAGTGTCATGTCATTTTCCTGGTTATTCTACTGCCACATTTCTCTAGGATTTTTCTTCCTTTTTTTAAGGAGAATTGATGCTACTTATTTATTTTAATTTTCCTGGGATATTAGTAAGTCTGTTGTGTTTGATAATGCTCTAGTGCTGATTTAGAATCACTCAGTAGTTTGATTTTGTTGGAAAAGTGCCTGGTTTTTGGCATGTAAAAACATATGTGAAACATAATCACCAATCTATTTTCACTGAAAATGAGAGCTTTACAATTTGGTCTAATGCTTAGGTACTCAGCCGAACACTTGGAAAAGAAAGAGCAAAACCAGGCTGACCAAATCTTAGCATTTATTTTTGTCTGTGTTGAAATGCTAATTGTCACTGATTAGTCAAACTTCTCTCCTCCAATAGTCCCTGATCAAACTCTGGGAGTCTATGTCCACTCAAGCATTCCTTCCATCACCCCCTCTGCCTTCTGACATGCTAACATATACTGAGCTCGTGTTGGATGATCAAGGTCAGCTGGTCCACATGAACAGGCTTCCAGGAGGAAATGAGGCAAGTAGTTGAGTCCCCTCCCCACTTTCTTATCTCTGTGCCCACTAGTACCAGCTTTCCCTGGGGATGGTCACTAAATAGTATTAATTGAGATCCAAGTGGCATAAGCAACATAATAGCCTTGTTGGCAGAAGTCTTTAGAGAGACAACATTGGATATGAAGGAATTATTGTTAATTTTTAGGTGTGATAATGGTATTGTAACTTTTTTCTAATGGATTTACAATTTTGCTTTTTAAAAGAGTATTGTTTTCTGTTAAGACATACATACTAAAATAGTTACAGATGAAATGATCTAATGTTTAAGATTTACCTCAAAATGGGGGTGAGCTTGGGAGCATGGATGAAACAAAACAATGTTGCTCATGAGTTGTTAATTGAAGCTACATGATAGATACATAAGAATAGATTGTTTTCACTATTTTTGTATATGTTCAAAATTTTGAGATTTCTCTGTAATAATATTTGAAATATTGTTTTTCTTGATGTTTTTCCTTACTTGGAGACTTATTTCATACTGGTATACATTCTTTTGGGCATATTTCCCAATCTCAGGTTATTTGACCTGATTCTGTTGTGAGCATGGTAAATATATTCCTAAAGAGACTCAGTCAGAACCAGGAGTTTAAACACAAAAGAATGTAAGGGAGAACCCATTTCTGACAGTTACCCAAGTATGTATTTCCTACCCTTGGAATCTTCCTTTCTGATAATGTACTATCAGTAATAATACAAAGTCATGTTCTCTATACCCTGTATCCTCCTCCATGCATAGGATTCTTCTTGATTTTAACTGTGCTTTTAATGTAGTTACAACTATAATGGTAGTAACAGTAACAAGAGATATGTTGTTATTTCAACCTTAGATATAATCCCTAGATAAGTCTTATTCTTTAGAAAGAGTCATCTTTTACCTGGGCATTCACCATAAACAAGCTGGGTAGACCTTTGGAGGTAATATGCAGCTTTTCCCCATTTTATGGAGTATCTTTAAAAAAAATTTACTGTATATACAAGGTGTGTGGATGTTTGGTGGATGCCAATAGTAGATGACTTGATGTTAAGGTGGATGCAAGCATTGGACCAGATGGAGAGCATTTGACTTGCAGCAGTTCTTCTAATCTAACAGTTCAACAGACAGCAAAGACAAGGGAGAAAGGATGCATGGAATTTTGACGAGAGTAGATAAATACACATTTGTTAGTATATAAAGTTGAAGCAGAGGTTTGTTCCACTGTGTGTAGCATCTATTTAGTGAGCCCCTCAAGAGCAAAGAAAAGCTTCATTGTGCCAGACTTAAATTCTGATTCATTGAACAGAGTAGTCTTCAGGAAGGGAAGGCACCCTTGTGAAAATGGGGCTGAGAGAAAAACGGTTTTAACTAATGTATTAAAACAAAAAGTGAGATTTTGGGCTGTATGAAAGCTAGCTGCAGTGCTGTGTGAAACCTCTTGCCATGATCTTTCTTTCTGCTCTCATTCTGTGTTTGAGCGAATGGAGACTGGGGGAATAGTGACGTCCCAGAGGGACAGAGCTCTGTTCTTGCTGAAATTACAAGCACAGAGCTGCCTGGGCATGAACATGTAGTGTTTACTCTGCCAGTATGAATACAAATAGTCTTATTATACAGGACTCTGTACCCAAAGACCACACACACACACACAAAAGAAGAATTTAAAAATTAAGGTTTTATTTAACCCTTTTAGACCCAACAAACCTTTGTGGAAAGGGATGTCTTTGCCACACAGTACTGTAATCATGAGCAGTAGAGTCAGTGATGGGACCATGTTTTCTTTTGCCCAGTGCTTTCATAATCTTGAAATCTAGAAATCTAATAATGTTTAAAGAAAATTTTTTTTGCTGTTTGTCAATTCTCACTTTCTTATTCTTCTCTTTTCCTCCCTAGTTGCCTATTTTCTTTGTTCTCTTTTCCTTTTCTTCAGATGATTGACTAGGATTGAGGATGAGTGTTAGTTTGTTGTTTCTGAGTGTTTGAGCTCAGGAGGAATGAGACTGATGTTCTTCTGTGAGCAGTTAGTGGCTAATGCCCGGGGTGGCTGGTGAAGTCAGTCAGTGGCTGTAGCTAGATTATAGAGCACTGCACAGCAGAAATGAAGTTGGGGTATTAGTATCAAACTCTGTTACCAATAGCTTGAGCATACAATGGAGCATGTCCACTGAGAGACTGACCAGTCTAAAGATGGAGTTTCATCAGTCACAACTCTGAGGGACAGCTGTGCCTAAGAGATGACGAGGTGTCAGTAGGATGTATTTCCTCATGCTGAGCTCGGTTTTATCATGACAAGTTGACTTTCAGCTATTGCAGTTTAATTTTCTTTGGCGAAAGAGACAAGTTTGTCATGAGCCCTGCACTCTACATATTACTCCAAGAATGATGTGAGGGGAAAGAAAAGAGCTCATGCTGATGAGATTTGGAGCAAATATGTCCTGTCCCAAAGAGAATGGGTATCTGAACAGATCCTTGAGAAATAGTTTTATTAAAAAAGGAATAAAAAATTGACCTGTTAATGTTCTGAGAGCCAAGGCTCAATGTAAATGCATTGATGCTCTATAGATGTTAAATCATCATAATGTGGTGTTCTCCAAAGGTGATGGCTCTACCAGGTCATCATTGTGGGTGATAGTGTATTACCTTGAAGGATTGGAGTTTCTGGGTTTAAAAGCCAGCCCCCATGGATATAAGGAATAAAGGTAAAACAAGAGATTCCTGCAGAGTTTCCCATAAGTTGAGATGCTTTTCTCCAGAATCAAAGGCAGAAAAGCTGTACTTATCAGACCATTGGCTATATGGGTGGCCAGTCTTTCTTCCCTATTTTTTTTTCCGGGACGGTAAATAGAAAAAATGGTGATGGGACCAGGACTTGAAACAATTCAGTTCCATTTAGTTTTAGGTAACTTGTTTGCCATTTGAGAAAGAACATTGGCTGTTTCAGCAAGACGTGACCTGCATTTTGAACATTGTGCCCATGTTAAAAGCAAAAGAGAGCTTTTCTGATGCAGTGTTAGCTGCTTTCTCCTTTCTATTTTCCTAGTTGTCCCTACCCCATCAAGAAAGTTACAACTGAGGGAATGCCACCTTGTGGATGATGAAAGGTTTAGAACACATTTTTCTCATTGTCAGATTTGAATGGCACTGCATTTAGTATGAATTTAGAGTAGGAATAAAAAAGATGTAGACCAGATCTGTGAACTATGTTTCTTGCAAATAGTTCCAAAGATGAGTTGTCCAGAATTTTTTTTAACAGTTTCAAGTAAAGATGAAAATTAAGGACAATGTGATCTCAACATTTAATTTCTAGCTTCTGTGTTGCCACAGTGAGGCACTGTCTGTAAATTCACAGCCAGATGAATGTGTCCAATTGAGCCTGGATACAGAAGAAATGCAGCCAACCAACACTTCTACTTTTATTCTCAATTTTGGAGGAATTGTTTTCATTTTCCTGCCAGTTTGCTAACCTGTTCTGATCATTTGGTGGAAATTGTAATTGCAGGTGGGAACATTTTGAGTAACAGTTCACAATCCACTGCAGCTGCTTTTTCACACTAAATCCTGTTAGTAAAAGGCTCAGGCTAAGATCAAGGCAAGGGTTGTAACCAGCTTGACAGAGGACAACGTAACTCTGCCTGGTAGGACAAAGAAATGCTAGCCTTCTTGAGACTGTGTTCTTATTTGTTCTGAAATGTTGTTAGCATTCTTTTATTATATTTCCTTTAACAGCTCTAGATCATGAATCTCTGTATTAGGCAATGATTAAAAATCTGAGAGAGAGGCAACTTTTATAGCAATTTTAGTGTGGATAGAAATTAGGACCTGTTTTCCTTACTATTTCAGAACATGTTCTTTTTATTAATACAAATCTTTCCATTTCCTCTCATCACTCCTGTCATAATGAAAAACTGAGACGAGAAGACTCTGTTTTTTGAAAGCAGTTATAATAATTAGTTATAGGAAGTGTACTCCAAAAAGGGTGGGTAATTAGGGACTGGAATTCTTGCATGGTATTAAATTTTTTCCTTAAACTTTTTCTGGGAGATAAGTATATTTCAGATTGAATACAATTTGAGGATCACCTCCACACACACCACCAACACTTAATTGAAGAATTGCAGTGTGGCTCCAAGGCTTCATTTTTTCAGATGGGCACTAGATGTTAGGGTTTTCTTTCTCAGCAACTTAGCATTTAGACAGGCCTCTTGAATTGCCCTGTTTGGGGAGGCAGATCCAGTGGTATCCTTTCCTTTCTTTCTCGGTTGGTATTGTAGGCTTTGCCTAGTGTTTTATAGTACACAATTGCATTTTTAACTCTTTGGGTGGAGATCTGTTGAACCTTACATCATGGCTGTTCATATTTTTACAGGAAACATTTTTTTTAGGAAGAGGATGATGGAGGAGGAAAGAGTAAATTAAAATTTAAGAACTAGCTGCCATTGTGCCTATATCTTTCTGTTCTTTGGGTGAAATGGTTATGATGATAAGGATTAGGAATTCCTAATTCCTGTTCATCCTTGACCATATTTGTTGCTTAATTGTTGGCAGTGTGGTGATGTCCAAGTTCCATCTAGGCATAAATGTCTCCTTAACTTTTGTATTATAAAATATTTCAAAGCTTATAGAAAAATATGGAGAGTGATATGACAAATACCACCCCTGTATCTACCAACTATCTTAAACAAATCTTACCATTTGATATTACTTCTCACTTACATGTTGCTATATCCTTTGAAATCTCCAATTTGAGTATAAAAATAAATTAGGAATTGGGTAGGGAAAGGAAGTTGGTAAGCTTATGTAAGCCTAAAAGATTGGAAGAAATTAATTAGTAGGTCCATTTTGATAGTTCTTAGGCTGAACCTCTTAACCCAAAGGACCTCTTATTTTAGAAGAACCACCGTAACCTTCTGTCTTAATTCACTTGGCTGACATTTTCCGTACTCTCAAAGGAACTGCTTGGATTATCAGGGACTCAGATTCTAGTGGAACCCAGGATGCTTTAAAACCCTGACCAGAAAGAGTGTGTATGTATATGGCTGTAGGTTTGAGTAAGGAAAGGGTTGGCCATTTCTCATGCACACAGACCCCAGATATTTTCTAGTTTAACATTAGACTTTTGTATTGTTTTACTCAATTTAACCTCAGAATAGCTCCATGAATGTGAAGCTAATTTGGACGTATTTTATTGTGTTTTATTACATTCTTTTGAAAACCAGTTTACCTTTTGCATGCTGGGTATAGAAATTGAGTCCATGTCAGTCTTTTAGATATGTGTTGGCAAAGAGGCATATTAGTATTGAAGTACACTGAAGGTGAGCTCTGAATTAGATCTAAGGAAAGCAGATCTGAAAAACAGGACTCAGGTCTGTGCACTGATTGTTCAAGTTATAAAAAGAGACTAATGGTCCTTGCCACCAGTCTATTCCTGATGATGGGAGAATGTTTTTAAGTGCTTTGAGATCTTCAGCTGAAAAATGTTACATACCACTGATTACATATACACATTCATAATTTGTGCTTGCCTTATTTTTTGTCAAGGGCTTCACAAAACCAGTTTTGAATCCTTTTAGGTTTAGCAAGATAAGAATTTAAAGTATAAAAAAAGACATTATAAAATATGTGGCAAGATAGTTTTATTTAAATTCTTATGTGTTTTTCTTCTTCTATCCTCCCTCTAAGTGAGCATTTTTGGCTATGAGTCTTTGTTTAAAATGATCCTCAGAACCAAAGTTGAGTACCTCATTAAAAAAATATTGAGACAGATTTTGAAAGATAGGGTTTCCTGCTATGATTACTTCTAGTGAGTTTCTAACACTGTTCTTTCAGGATGCATATACTTTTCTTAGAATTCCTTCTGAATGATTGTTATTGGTGTTGGAGATTTCTCATCAGGTTGATGAGTTGATTTTGACTCATTTCATTAGTTGCAAACCAAGGCCCAATGAACTTGACTGCCTTTGAAAATTCTAGTGCATCCATTGACCAACAAAAGCCAAACTTGAGGAGAGTTCCTCAGTTCCTTTCAAAATGAAGTCCAAGTCCTAGAGATAGCCTTTAAAGAAAAGGATGTACTTGCCGGCATTTTTATACATCTTAAGTTTTAAGATTTTACTGAAAAAAAGTGTGATATAGTACCCTATGTCAAGGAACTTTACAGCTTTAGCTAGAGGCAATAATGAACATCAGAACAGCAACAGATGACAACAGAGGATGAGGTGTAGCGTGGAGCATCAGAGTTCAACATTCGTTTATATGATTAATGGGCAAGGCTTCTTGAACTATAGTAGGCGGACTTGGTTAATTTCCATATCAACCAATTATTCCTGTGCCCCATTTCTCAAATACCATAGCCTTATATGTGCTCCCTTGCATTTTTTTTATAAGTTGGTATGTGTATTAAAGCATTGTGTATATGTATAAAATTACTGTTTCATGTATATAAATATTAGAGAAATAATTCCCCTGTTCAGAATTATTGTTTCTCATTGGTAACATTTTCAAAGAATTACCTCTGGGATGAAAATTTTTTGCTCGAAAAATGGTATTTTTCTTACCCTTTTATTGCTTTTTAGAAAGGTTGAGGTTAGTTGGTTCAGCCATTTTTGAATTATCCAAGCATGAAAAAAAGAGTTTTTCAGCTGTTAAGAAAATTGTTTTCAGTTCTTTTATGTGATCATACAACACTAGGCAATGGAACATGATATCCAGCAGATAATACAATATGGAAAGACATTGACATTTTTTTTCAGCATGATTTTTCTGAATGGCACAAATTAAGTCAAATATTGCATTGCCTTATGGTTTAAAAATACACATTTTAACACCTGTACTGTATTTCCTGTATTTTATCAAATATGTTTTTATGAGATTCTAACATGAGTTAAAATTGCAATTATTTTCTAATAGTATCTAATTAAAAGTGAAGATTTAATATTCCTGTACAAGATACAAAAGGGAAAAAAGGTAATGTTTTGTAACATGTCAGTAAAGGAACTCAAGTTCAGATTCCTTCTCTCTGGGTGTCAGTGTTCTCATCTTTGTGAGGCAGGTGGTGCTTAGGTCTGTTTCAGCTCTGACATTGTAAGATTCTTGTGTGCTGCTCCAGGGCCTCTCAGGATGGTCATCTTCCTGGTATTAGCAGTAGTAGAACAATAGCAACTGGAGGTTTTGCCAAAAAAAGTCAACTTTTAGACTTTCAGTATGGAAAATAAAGCTTCAACATCTCAGCCATGGTCTAACCTGGATTTCAGTCTCTTATAGAAAGATATTATATTACAGCTGAACTCAAAGTAAGGAGATTCAAGAAAAGCAACTGTGGCAGATATTCCCTTTCTTCTTCCTTCAGCATAGCTGCAGTTGATGGATGCTTCTTAACACCCTTAAAAACAAAATCTTGGCCTGTTTTGTCCCTTAGCTTTCCCTTCAAATTTCTTTGTTGAGCTTAATACTGTTTTATTTTGTAGTAACAGCAGCTTTGTATATGTGTGTCGTGCACTGTGTGCACGCATGGATGCTTGCCTGTATGTGTGTGCACGTGCATATTCTGTTCACTCTGCTAATACAATTAATGTTGATGTCAATTTTGGTGTTAATTTTGGGTCATGATTAGTGTTGACACTTTGTGTCACACTAATGGCATTTATGGGCACCATCAGAATAAATGTTAATATTGTCATGTTTTTAGTATCTGTTATAGTAACATTAAACCAAGGTCCTCCCAGGAGAGAAAATACATATATGGATAGATAGATAATGCCTTTCTGTATTGCTGGTGTTACTCAGCGAGAAAATGACATCTCAGGGCAGAATCCTAATCACTGTTTGGAGCATCAGAAATAATGATCACCTCTGATCGGAGGTTGTGAATAATTCATTTGGTTTGATTTTCACATCCTGTCCAGTGATACTTTTCAAACCAAATGTGTTTCTACAGGAAAATAATGGTCCCACTTCTTATGGAAATACTGTGGCACAAATCATTTTACCCATATAAAAACAGTTAAATAAGACTGTTCTCTTCTGCTTGCTTTCTTGTCACTATTCCCTCCTCCCTCACTTGAGCGTGTTTATTCCAGAATCAGACTACGGCCAAAGAAATATTTTCTTCCTTAGAACTTGTATGAGGAAAACAAATATTTATTTCTGCTTATCTTCACTTATTGACAGTAACTCTTTTGATCCTCTTCCCTTTTTTGCTTTAATTAGTTTAGGTTGGTAAACCTAAACCTAAGAAACCTGCTAACTGGAATGTTCTTTTATCAAAAATAATCTCAAATTAATGTTTTCAATGATTTATAGCTATGTTAATAAATACACAATTGGCAGTAAATGTCTAGAACCACTTGCTTAACCAGTGCCTCCATGACGTGCAGTGGTCAGGGAAGAACCATGTGGCACTGCTGGGGCCAAAAAGCCTGAGTCTCAGACTCATTAGGCCTGAAACCCACCCACTCCCACAAGCCCCTTTCATGCTGTATGTTGCCCTTTTGTTGCTTCTGTAGTCCCTAGTCCTGGGATGTCGTTTTCACTAGGTTTCACCTTCATAAAAACACTAGAGGGGGAGAGAAGCTGAAACAAGGGGATTCAGTGATGTAATTTCCTTTGGTTATTATTTTTCAGTTAATATACAAGGCAACTTGGGCTTAGGTGAAATCACTGAATGTCACATTCCTAATCACATTGTCACGCTTGTATATGCTTTTATAGTGATTGCAGAATTTTCAGTGTAAAATCTCCATTGTGTGTATAATATATAGACCCAGCTATATAAAGTAATATGACTGAAGAACTTACAGTGTCCTAATTAAATAGGTGTGTGGGGGGGGAATATGACTGTCTTCTGAAGTAATGACCCAATCCTCAGAGACAAAGCTATTCTTAGATAGAATATTTTGAACCATTTCTCCTGAATGTTGTGACCTTTTCTTTTTTTTCTGTCTAACAAGGACAGGGGGGAGCATTTTTCAACCTAGTTCTCATCATCAGACAGAAAGTATTTTGCATTCAGAAACCATTTCTAGTATCAAATTCAATTTTGTCAAATGATTAAGTTGAGTTTGGTAGAGAATAATTTAAAAACGCAAAGCTGAAAATGGCCGAGGTGCTTCTACACTGGAGGAGAGCAGTTGCTATTCTCAAGTTGCAAACCCTCTTTCAGTTTCTGATGCGACTGCATCGCAATGTGGATTATTGTGTTATGTGTCTTTGCAGCTGTTACAGACCTGCATCTGTTGACACTATGTGTTTCCTACCCTGGACTGCTGGAAGAAATAGGAGAGTGGGTGAATTGATACCTTGCCTGCCAATCAGTGCAAACGTCCTTTTATGTACATATGTTTGTAAAGCTCTTTAGCCCCCTTCAAAATGAAAGGCTCTGTATAAATACAAGCTTTCGATTTTACTACATGTTTGTAATACATGTGGTACAGCCCTAAATATGTATTTAGCTGATAGGCACTGTTCTTGTCTATTGTACAAATATTGACTTTAAAAGTATAAATATGTATTTAACCATCAGACCAGAAAAACACTGAAGCAGTTACTTCTCAGGTAGAGATATTAATATTGTATCAACATACATATACATATGTTTACATTCCACCACATCACTACAGAGCATTTCTTTTTTAAAAATGCAGTGATAGCCCCAACAAGTAAGACAGTTCTCCCTTTGAGGTGAGTCTTGATTTTTAATTTTTATGTTTATATCTCTCTTTCTAACTTCATATAAATATGACCTGTTATAGCATGAGTAAAACCTAGAGTCTGTTCTTGTGTGAGAAATCTACTAGGCTGGTCTGATATTTTTCACCTTAAAAAATTTTTTTTATTATGAACTTGTTTGAATGTACACTAAAGTAGAGATAATAATATAAGCTCCATGTACCTGTCACTCAGTGAAGAAGTATTTGCTAGTCTTTTCTCACTTTCTTAATTTATAAAAATTTTAAGTTATCAGTGCTACATAAATACATTAAAGAAAATGTGAAAATGGGGGGAAAGAAGTATATAATGCCATCATCCTAAAATAATTGCCATCTGATCTTGCTATGTTTATTTCTGCTTTTATTTTCCCCAACATGCTTTTAGATAGAGTGTTTTAATACTTACTATCCATTTATAATGTGCCAGGTTCTAAGGTTTACCATGTATTTAATCCTTAATGAATTAGATGCAAACTTAATAGAATGGAATATTATTACCCCATTTTAGTGAAGAGTAAACTAGGACACATAGAGATTAGTAACTAAATCTGATTAAATCTTTGTTCTGTCATTCAGGTTGTTAGATTCAGATTCTCCAAATCTGGTTTCTGAGTCTGTGCCCTTTAACTACCACAGTTTTGCCTCTCACAGTTATTATAGTATACATACAATTTTGTTAGACCACTTTTTCCAATTTAGTATTACCTTATGGGTATTTTTAAATGCTGTTCATAGTATTCAAAGCCGTCACTTGATAAGGCTGAACTGAACACTAACAATGACCTCACCAGCCAATATTCTTCTCCAAAAAGTTTTTATCATAACATTTGTAGTTTTAGCTTTTTGTCTTAAAATATTTTAAATGTACAGAAAACTTTCAAAGATAGTACAAAGAGTTCCCATTAACCCTTTATCCAACATCCCCTAATGTTAACATCCTATGTAACTGGTATAATTATCAAAACCAAGACATTAACATTGGTACAGTACTATTAAGTAAAACACAGACTTTGTTTTGGATTTCACCAGGTTTTCTACTAATGTCGTTTTTCTCTTCCCAGATCCAGTCAAGGCACCACATTGCATTTAGATATCAGTGATGTGTATCTTTGTGTTATAACTGATGTTCATTTTTCCACATTGTTTCAGCTAAGTGCAGTGGCACTAGTCTGAAACATACTTCCTTAATTTCTCTAGCAAAGGGAATTATGTGAACCTTATTTTCAAAAAAAATTCATACTAGCTATAAGGAAATTTAATTTCTCTGTGCCTCAATTTTCTCATGGCAATAATATTAGCTGCTTTCGAATTAATAATGATAAGCTACTTATTTGAGGACTTTTATATGTCAGGATCTGTACTAATTTAATACGGTGTTCCTAACAATAGTCCTTCCAGAATGATACTATTATCCCCATTTTATACAGACATATATATAATTGGAAAAATTGAGACTATACAAGGGTAAGTGACTTGTCCAGTTAGTATAAAGATGAGATTTGAAACGAGACTGGCTGACATTCCCCAACTTGACCTCTTAACTACTATCAGTATTTGTCAGCTATTTAGTATAGTACAACGTGTAATAGATATTCAATTAGTGGTAGCTATTATTCTTGTTATTTAAAAAAATAAATACTTGAATGGTGTTTAGGACTGTTATTCTATGAACTCTAGGGATAAGTCATGGACAATGTTCTAAGCCCTTGGTATTGACTATTTTCCAAATACCGTTTAAGAAATGAAATGACTGAGGAGCCAGCAAATATTTATTACTCCCATGTCATATGGAGGGATCCTGCTAGGCACTGGGGAGATGACATGATGGCTCAGGCTGGCAAGCTAAAAGCAGTCCTAGACAGTATATAATTAATTATTCTATACATTCTCTACATGAGGGCTTAGTAGGAGATCATAGAAGAAGGGGGTCACTTTAGGATTTGGGAAGCTTTACTAAGGAAATAGAACTTGAATGGGCAGATTTGGATAGCTTGAGAGGGGAGAAAGGGGCAAACTTTGTATATTAAAGTTAATTACTGTTTCTAAAAGTTTGTTCATCAAACCCATAGGTATTATTAATTTTGTATGTGGGAACATGGAAGCTTAATAAAATTATTTTCCGAAGGTCACACAGTTAATAAATACAATAATAGAGCCTGAATGTGGATCCAAGTTTGACTCCAAAGTCCATGTACTCCATTATATGCCCTATCACTTAACAATAAAATCTAAATTTTACTGTAAATTGAGCAATATCTATTACTTACTTACTTACTTAGATGTTTATCCATTATGCTTACTCAAAACTTAATTTCTTCGAGTAAGGAATCTCACTATACTAAGACTGGGATAGCTCTCTCTCTTCTGTAATGGTATTTTTTAAGGGAGGAGTGGGAGTGGTCGAAGAGGAACACACTTTGGAAAGACATTGATAAAGAATAGTGTGTTCTTGGTGCTGCTGTGTTGATAACCTAATTAGAAGTCAATATTGCAAGCATAATGACTGAACCAATTGTTGAACTGACTGCCCAAGTGACACAGAGTCCCCAGGTAATAACAAAAGATGAGTATTATTTGCCTGCCCAGTGCCACATAGACACAGTGTTTGCATTAGCATGCAAATGCTGAAGTCGATTCTTCAAGGCTTGTAACTAAGCTGCTTCTGGCCTAGGTGGCTATGGTTAATATATCATAAAATTTGGTATAAAACCCAATCTTCCTAACTACAATGCATTTAGAGGAAATAGCTTTTCCTAACTGAAAAACAAAAGAGATGCTGGGTTAGAGGGCCTTGAGAGAAGGCAGGTAACATATTTCTTCCAACGCAGGCATTATAATAACTGTCTTCTTAAAAACCATGACCAAAATTATCCTGATATTTGGAGTTACTCCATGCTATTCTTTGGATGATCTGTATCTTCTTCCTTTCTTTGTCTTTAATGAGCAGAAAGAGTACTATCTTATCTTAGAAGGTGATTGGATTTTTTCTGTGTATTATAGCCATTTTGATTTGTATTTGGCCAATGATATGATATATTAAATAGCTTATATTTATCTGTGGATGTTTCATATATATATGTGTGTATATTTCTTAATGCTGAGAATCACAAATAGCTATGTGGAAAGCTTCAACCAGCCTGATTACAGTGGCTGTGCAATTGGATTGAGGGATGTGTACTCAGAGCTTATGATCACTGGCCCGGTTGAGTCTGGCTGATGCATGTGGCTTTCCAGGGATGCTGCTATTTACATCTGTTAATAGGCCCTTCTTGATGGCCGGCTCCCCAATGAGGTGATATGCAGCAGCCTGGGGATGAGGGACCAAGGCTGCAGATGCGGCTGGGCTCCATTAGGCAGGACCAGAAATACTCATCTGGGTAGGCTTTGTGTTTGGAGTGGAGAGGTGGGAGTTGGGGCGGGGGTTGGTGACAGAAAGAAACAGAAAAAAAAAAAGAATGGAAAACATTACTTATCTAGGTATAGGGAAACAGACAGGCAGACATGAAAAACTGCAGCTGTAACTGGGGTGTGTGAGTGAATAGAAAAGAAATGGAACTAGCAAATAAACAAATAGAAGGATTGACAAGTTCTCATATAGAAGGGGATTAAAAGAGGAGAGGGCTGTGAGGGTTTGGGAAGAGACATGTCACCTTCGCCTTTTAAGTCAATATCATATATTTGTGTGCTGGTCAGATGCTGCTGAACAGAGAGCAGAGATTTACATATATTGTAGGACAGCAAGATGTAGTTCCTTGCATCTTTGGTTTTCTGGCACTGGGATACAGTGGCAAGAGATGGTCACAAGGATGCAGTGTTGAGCAATAGTGAATTCTTGTGGAAATGGAAGATAACCTGAGCAACCCAGTAAAGAATGTTGCTATTATTCCTAGCAAATGATAGAGGACAGTAAAAGGACCCAGGATCACAAAAGTTGTATAGTCCCTGATAGGTAATCTCCTTCCTGTTCCTCCAAGAATCTCATAAAAGACAGAATCAGTACCTTAATAGATAGGGTAGTAAGTTAAGGATTAAATTCCCAGTGTCATGGAATTCTTGTACATGTATCCTGAGTACATTTAGACTTGG
Source organism: Smutsia gigantea (assembly GCA_032199065.1). NCBI lineage: Eukaryota > Metazoa > Chordata > Mammalia > Pholidota > Manidae > Smutsia > Smutsia gigantea. The sequence continues at coordinate 55,821 of JAVSCE010009464.1, read as the reverse complement.
GTTTCCATCTTTGAGCAGGCCCAGAGAGGGAATTGAGACAACTGTGAAATACACGGTAAATAGCTGTTCTCAACATAATCTAGAGAAGTATGCTAGAATGTTTGTTCTAGTTTCCCATAGGGAGCTTGGCTCCTCAGCAGTGCATACCTTTACATGAAGGCTGTGTCTAGGTATATATAGTCTGATACCTTCAAGGAACCTGAAAAAAATTTGCATGTAAGAAGCTTGTATTTATTTGTTTGTTTTTTTATGCCTTTACAGATTGGCATGGTAGCTTGGAAAATGACCCTTAAAAGTCCTGAATATCCAGAAGGCCGAGATATCATTGTTATTGGCAATGATATTACATACCGAATTGGGTCCTTTGGGCCCCAGGAGGATTTGCTGTTTCTCAGAGCTTCTGAGCTTGCCAGGGCAGAAGGTGTCCCACGCATCTTTGTAGCAGCCAACAGTGGAGCAAGAATTGGACTGGCAGAGGAAATTCGTCATATGTTCCACGTGGCCTGGGTAGATCCTGATGATCCTTACAAGGTACAGACTAAGAAAAGATAATACTTCAGGACAATGGATGATTTTGCATGTGTGTGTGTGTGTGTGTATGTGTGTACATCCACATGCATAGTGAGGTGGGGGAGAGGTAGAGGTTTAAGTTGAAAAGTCAGCACTTATCATGAACCACAACCACATGGGAGACAAATTCACCTAGTTTCTCCTTGAGCTTTGAAATAGATTGCTGTTTCTTCGGTGAACACTAGATGAAATAGATATACACTTAGCATGAGAAATGCTAAGCCAGAAATATCTATCTACAAGCTATTCCATTGTGGCTTCCAGTACTTAAAGTCAGTCATCAGCAAAACCCCTGGATTCTCAGCTTTGATTGGTGTCCAACCTTCTTGCTTTCTTGAAACCTGACCATTCTCTAAGGACAATGCTTCCCAAAGGACCTCAGACACAGTTTCTTCCTTTCCATGGTACTGCTGAGCCTGGAGGAGAATAGTGTCTTCTGTGTGTCTTACTGCTGCTTCTAGACCCTTTTCTCTCCCTTTTCTCTGAAAAAGCCCATCTTTGAATCTCATGTCATCAGACTGTGCCTTATGCCACTTCTCCTTATTAGTGTTCCCTGACCCTTTGGTCACTCCCTCTCTTTCTCTGCAACTTTTAGTTGCTGGCACATTGTCACTCTCTCCAGTACAACTGGTTCTGTTATAATTCTTGGTGGCTACTGACTACTATAGCCATACAGATGAGCCATCCCATAATCTGACCTCTTTGACTTGGCTTCCTCTCTTCCAGTGGCCCTGTCCTCCACCTCACCTTACCCTCTCCTTCCCCATAATCTCAGTTTCAAGCATCCCTTTCTTGCCACTCCTCCATCCTATCTTTTCAGCTCACTCTTTTTGGTTCTCCACATCCAGCAATCCTTTGAACTCACCAGGACCTTCAGCTATTGGTTCTACCACCTTCCTTCAGTTCTTTACCTCCTCCTTACATCCTCATTTCATTCCTATCCAGCTTAAAGTCAATCATAGATTAGTCATTATAATCACTGCCTTTCCTACACCCTCAGTGTATTTGCTCCCCTCTCCATTCTGCTTATTCTGTCCCTTTACAAAAACCTTATTTAAATCCAGCTGTCTCCATCTACCCACATACCTGAACTGGCATAGCTGAACACTGATGGAGAAAAATATCCAGTGCTGTTGACTCGTTTTACTTTAAATCAAGCTTACCACCCAAATGACAGTTTCTCATCTTCTCCTCTCTCCTGAAACCCCCAGCCTCCTTCCCCCCATCCTCACTCATAGTTGGTGACCTTGCCTCCACAAGCCCCCACCTGCCTGCAGCTGTGCCCTATTCTCTGCCTTCTCTCCTGTACTCTGGGTGAACAGTCCCTGCTCCTAAGGCCAATGCCTCCTCTCGTATGCTTGATCTTTACCCTTCTTGCCAACATAAGGATGTACATCAACACTTCTGTCTCCTTCTTGCATCATCCTTGTTTCCCTCCCTAACCCTACCCCATTTTTTCCATCCCTTTACAGCAAAACTTCTTAAAACTTCTCTTCTTGCTATCTCCAGATACTCGTCTCCCATTCCCTCTGGAACCCACTTCAGTTAACTTGCACCCTCACCATTGCACTGTAGTTGTTCTTCTCAAGGTCTCCATTGTTCCCATATTGTTACATTCTGTCATGAATGTCAGTTGTCATTTTAGTTATTTAATGTTTCGGCAGTATTTGGTCACTCCTCCATCCTTAAAATACTTTCTTCCCTTGGCTTCTGGGACCCCAGAGTCTCCTTTTTATCTTTATAACTGCTTTCTCAGTTTCCTTTGCTGCCTTTCACATCTTTAAATGCAAGAGTATTTCGGGGATGATGGAAATATTCTGTATTTTGATTGTGGTGGTGATTACACAAGTACATACATTTGTCAGGACCCATCAAACTACAATACTTAAAATTGAATAAATGTACTGCGTGTAATTATTCTTCAGTAAAATTCATATTAGAAGTGTGAAATTGTTGGTGACAGCTAACAGGCACATACAGGGTTTTTTGGGGGGGTGATGGAATTGTCCTGGAATCAGATAGTGGTGATGATTGCACAAATCTAAATATACTAAAAACTACTGAATTGTACATTTCAAAATGGCCAATTTTATATTATGTGAATTTTAACTTAAGGCCCTCCATTTCTTGTAGGCCCTCATTTCTTGCTGCAGCCAGTCTCACCCATACACTGATGCCACCGGCCTCCAAATTCTTTCTTGAAACTGTGGGGGCACCCTCATGCCCCAGCACTTTGGCACTTGTGGTTACTTCTGCCCACAAAGCTTTTCCTGCTGATAGACTCCTGTCTGATTTCCTCAGCTCTTCAGGTCTTTACTCAGATGACACCTTCAATGAAGCCTTCCTTTGGCTTTTATTTCTAAGAGTTCAAAGCTCCTGTCTCCATTCTCTATTTTATTTTTTTTTTTAAGCATTATTCCCATTGACATTGTATGTTTTACTTACTTACTTTGTATATTTTCCGTCTTCCTCACTAAAACATAAGTTCCATAAGGCCAGGAAATTTTGTCTGTTTTGTTTATTCCTGTTTTTCCAGTGCCCAAACAGTACTTTGCATATAATAGACACTCAGTAAACATGTGCTGACATCAGTGATACTCAGAGCTACAAGTTTCTCATCATAAATCATGTAAAATCAATAGCAGATTCATGTCTCTTCCATGTTATGCTCACTGTGGGACAAATTAAATGAGTTAAATGGTGGGTATAATTTTTCATAGTATTTAAAATGTTTTCCTCTATTTACATTTTTTTGGCTGAATAATTCACTTAAGTTAAACACATATATAATAAAACTACTTTGTGAGTGTGTATGTATAAATCAATTATGAAATATTAGTATAATTTTTTAATGTAAATAGGAATTAGGAGTTTATTTAAAAAAGCAAAAGGCACATGTTCAGTATTCACTAATTATTAGTACTGCACAGATTTCTGATTTTAGACTGAATAGACTTGTAGTTTTGTGATCCTCTCATTTATCCCTTTCCCATTTGTTTTGATGATACTATGGATTTGAAAAAGTGAAGAATAGTAATTCACAAATTATTTAGTTTTGCATTGATATCTTTAATAGAGATGTCACTAACGATCAGAAAATTACCCTTTAACCCTGATAAAAAATGAAGGGAATGGAGTATACTTGGAGTTGCAGCTATAAGATACCTTGTTTCAAGGACAGTCGGGTGACTGGAGAAATAGGCACTTCCATCTTTCAAAGGAGAACTGTCTATTACAGTATTCTATTAGACAGTAACTCTAACAAGTAATGTGGCAATTTAAAGCTAGCTTTGGAACAAGTTGCATTATGCATGCTTTGCTGTGTCTTCTGGTTATGTGATGATGGCAAATAATGAGTTAAAAACATTTTTGCTTCACAGGGATACAAATATTTATATCTGACCCCGCAGGATTATAAGAGAGTCAGTGCTCTCAACTCTGTCTATTGTGAACATGTGGAAGATGAAGGAGAATCCAGGTAGGTATATACTTATCAGAGTAATTTGGCCATGGACTAAAGAAAGAAGAATATGATAATTTTTGCTTCACTGTCCTGCTGATCATGACCTTGAAGAGCAAAGAAGATTGCTATATAATCTAGAGGTTTTAGGTTGGTCTCTTAGCTCTACCACTTATTATCTTAGGATTACCACTTATTAAGACCTTAGGGTTTTAAAATTATATTTATAATACTCTTTTTAGAAAAGTTGGAACATGTAAACAGTTACGAAGAAAAAAATACAAATGGGCTACAATCCTACTGAGAGATCACAATTATCAATGTATATTATATACTTGCTATCTTACTTTTTTCCTACATAATCAGCATCATAATAGAAAAACCCTTTTGTAATTTGTTCTTTTCAATAAAAACTATTTTGGGGGAAATTTTCTTTATTGTCATTAAACTATTATTTGAGAATATAGTTTAATGGCCTCATGGTATCTCATCATAATGAATATATCTTATTTGAACACTCAGAGTATTCCAGCTTTTTACTGCTATATTCCCTGGCTAACATTCTTAAACAGAAACTTTCAGGAACATCTCTGATTAATCCCTTAGGTTACTTTACAAAAGTGGAATTACTGTTCAAAAAGTATGTCCATATTTAAGACTTTTTTGATAATTTCAAATTGCCCTCCCAAGATCTGCACTCCCACCAGCAATATATGATAATGTTTGTTTCCCTTTAATTTTTCTTCATCTTGCCAACATAGATTTATATCATTAATAAAATAGGATAAAAACAGCAGTTGTTATTTTAATGTATTTTTATCACTAGTGAAGTTGAACCTTTTTATAATCTATCTGCAAATATTTTCCAGAATGTTAATCAAATTGTCCAATGCTATTTATTGACTAATTCATACTTTCCTTAACTTTATATTAATATTAACTCAATTACTAGGCTTTGTATGTTGTTTTTTGTTCTATTACTGGATAATGCCACATTATTTTAACTATTCTTGTGGGGAGGGCATATATCCTCACATTCTTGATTTTTTCCCTAAGTCTTATTAGCTATTTTTGTCTTCTTATATATAGGCTCTCTTTTTTTTTTAATTCTCAAAAACTTTCCATAATGATTTTGATTCACATTATATTACGTATATAAGTTAATTTAGGAAGATCTGACATCTTCATAATATTAACCCTTCCCTACAAGAAACATGGCATGTTTTTCCATTCATTGAAGTGTATTTTTTTTGTTTTGTTTTGTAGTTTTCTTCATATACGTTATTTTTCTGGGTTCACAGTTCCCTTACAGTCTCAGTAGTTTTTCACAGCACCTTGAGACTAAGAGAAATACCTAATATTTCTGTTTATTAAGTAGTCAGACCCAAACAACTGATTAAGTATTTATACCCTAACAACTTTAACATAATCATTTGAAAATATGCACATAAATTGAGATTTTTTTTCATTTTTAACAAATGGGATATTTGCATTTGGATGACATATCAAACCTTGAAATTAGCTCATTTCTTGTTCTGCATTGGTTTTTTTGCAGAACTTCATTTTTTTACACAGAAACTGTGAAAATCCAGCTTTGCAAAAGTAGGACATTGTCAAAAGGAATGTAACACTATCTGGTGTTAAACCATGAACTATCTAAAGCTAGTAAGTAGTTCACATGGGGTCCAAACGGTATCACATATTGTGGGGAAAATTGACGTTTCTATGGCCAGGTTCGTCACCTGTACCTAAACTACTTGATGATGTAACTGGCCTGCTGCTAAGCTGTTGCTTCCACACCATAGGTAATAAGCTGTTACTGACTGAGTCACTAAATAAAGAGCTCTGCCTAGTGCTCTGGGCGGAGGCAGAGACAAAGGAGGATTCTAGACCTGCAGACTGTTGGATGCAGACGTAATTTTATTGCTTGACCTGTCACCAAGAGAACAAGCCCTGTAGTAAAACCCTTTTACCCCAAGAACATTCCATTGTCATTCCTCAGTCTCACTGAATCCATAGTGAACTTGCCCAGGGCTGAAACCCATTGGTGAGACACATATTATAGTGTTTCTTTAAAAATTTAAAATATCCTGCAGTGCCCCTACATTTCATTGTGAGACCCCAGGATACCTTGTTGCACAGTGTGGGTATAGTGGGACTTTGCCATTTCTTAGACAGTTATTCCTAAATATTTTGCATTTTTTCTTGCTGTTCTGAATGGGATTTCTCCCCCACCCCCCGTTATATTTTTTAACTTTTTATTACTGCTATCTTAGAAAGCTGTTGATTTTGTCTTTTATAAAAGCAAATCATTTTTCTTCTCTGATCTTTAGTTTCCTCATCTGTAAGATGAAGATCAAGTACACTAAAATATGTAAAGCCATTAGTACAGCACTGAGCAGTCAAAAATCCTAGCTCTTATTATCTGTAATAATGGAGATGTGATAATTACCTATCCCTGGATTGTTGTGAGGATCAAAAATGATACATATGAAGGTGTTTTGTTAATTGTATTACACTATACAAATGTTATTATACATAACATTAAATTGTGGTGCTACTTCAAAGATAGTCTTAAGGGTACAAGACTCAGATCATAGAGCAGAAAATGGGGAACTTTTATTCTTTTCCTGTAGTACAATGGCAGAAGATTACCACTTAACAAATCATTAACACCTGTGAAGTAATATGTACTCCTTAGGAGGGAAAAGATCTGCTTTGCAGGGAGAGCTGACTGGGCCCATGAGATTTGTGACTATATAGCATGTGGGACTTATAAAAGAACATTAACACACACACCTGCCCCAATTAATGTAGCATATTAACCCCTTAAGGGAGGTAGTTTTACCTGTAACATAACTAGAAACCAGAGTCTAGATACAGAGCAAAAAGGAAGAACTGGGGAATTGTTGGGAGAGGCTAAAAATAAAAAGGCAAGGGAATCTAGGTAGCAGAGATGCAAAGCCACAGACCAACAGTAAAGGCAAAGAAAAAGAATTGATGGAGGACTGGAAGTAAGGAAGGGAGCAGAGATATATGGGGCAAAAAATAGTTTAAAAGCCACTATGGGATGCTTATTTATTATTTCAATTTATAAAACTGTGCCCAGTGCCAAGTCTTCTGGGTACACATAGAACAATAAAAAATATATGCCCATCTCTACTTCCAACTTTGTATTTTTCCTTTCTTTTATTAGTTGCATTCCCCATCTCCCATTTCCTATTATCAGCTATCACTCCTAATCCCTTGCCAAGAAGACAGATGAGTGGCTCCCCCTGGATCCACAGGATGCTTTCTGGACAACTTGGCCAACATTTCACTTCTACACACATTCCACCTGCCCCTCCAGAGGACCATGGCCAGGAGCCCTCCTGTACACTTGATATTTACAAAGGAGCAGGAATGGAAGTGTACTGTTTTGCTCTTCCCCTTCATCCCTGTCTTGGAAAAGGAGGAATTTCGACTTAAGAAATCAAGCTGAGCATTCTCACTATGCTTCTGGATTTTTTATTCGCTTGTAGCATTTATCTAAAATTGTTGATTTAATGGCTCTTGCTTTTTATAAAGAGATATACATTGGCCCTGCTTTTAAGAAATTTGTTCAAGAAAGTTAAGAGAGGGCATCTAAAATCTGAGTGCCACCTGTGTCAACCCCTCTCCTTGTTGCTTTAATTTAACTCTATATGTCAGCCCCTAGAGGTAGACACTGTCATATCCATTTCACAGAAGTTAGGATTATCTCCAGAGTTACACTACTGTATGTGTCAGAGCAGGGAAACCTGTCTACTCAATTCTAGATTTTGCTCCTTCTGCTCTATCATATGCCTTCCAGAAAAAATAGGCACCACACAAAGAAGGAAAGATATATGAATGAAGAGTATAAGAAGAGTATAGAACCCTGGTGTTAAATATAATCTTTCACTATGCTTATAGCAGCCTTTTAATGGTGATTATTCTTTTAATAGATTGTTGCCACTGTCTTTAACCTTTATAATTTGGCATGGCTGTATCCAACAGGTACAAGATAACTGATATTATTGGAAAAGAAGAGGGAATTGGAGCAGAGAACCTTCGAGGTTCTGGGATGATTGCTGGAGAGTCCTCACTGGCCTATGATGAGATCATCACCATCAGCCTGGTAAATCTTGCCAGAACATGAAATTTTTAAAGAGCTAACTGTGGCTTGGATTTGTTTTTGCCCCCAACCAACTGAGAGCATTTCTTAAAACTTATATATATATTACATAAAATTTTATTTTAATTGTGTATGATAATGGGAAGATGGTATAATGTAAAAAAATTGAATTTCCTGGATAAACCTAGCTCCTCGTTTTAGCTAAAAGTTAAAAGTTTAACTTCCTGTTTCTCTAGGTACTGTACCAGAATTTTAATAGCTTAAATTTCTCCTCTTACTACTTGCCTTGTTCATGCCTGTGGTGTAGATGTCAAGCATCTATGAAATGGGCAAAGCATAAGGGAAGTAAAGAGCCTTTGAACTTTTAAGTGTCCAATACTTGAGTCATTGAATGAATTCTATACCTTCTTTTCTTTGACCAGGAATTTTTTTTTTGTATTGTTATCAGTCAAACCAACTTCATAAAAAGCCATGTATTTTTCTGTTTGTGACTTTTATATCTCTGTGCCTTAATTATTAAAGCTTGGATGAGGACATAAGTATTTGACATGTAGAATTTCTTCTTTTTTAAGGTTACATGCCGGGCCATTGGGATTGGGGCTTACCTTGTTCGGCTAGGACAAAGAACCATCCAGGTTGAAAATTCTCACTTAATTCTGACAGGAGCTGGGGCCCTCAACAAAGTAAGTTCTAGGGTCTGGGAGAAGTATGTGAAGCTGTTTAAAAAATTATTGTGAATTCTTAAATCAGTACTCTGATTGGGGGCGAGTCCTTCAATCCATTCCATCCTCAGTCTGTCTCTTCCCCTCTCCCTCCAGCTTCCCTCCCTGTTGCCTTGTTTGCCTACTCATTCATCCCAATCAACAAATATTTTGAGTACCTACTATGTGCTGGGCACTGTTCCAAGCCCTGTGAGTCAGTTAATGAACAAACCATATAAAACTCCTGCTCCAGAGTCTACATTCTAGAGTGTTTCAAGAAAGACAGAGAATTAATAAAATGCTTCTGTTTTGCCTTCCCTCCCTTTTTTCTATCTATGAGTAAGCAATGTGAGATCTATTCCTAGATGTGGCGCTGTGTCTGAACCAGCCTTTGTGCTGGCTGAGGATATCAAGTTTTAATGTTCTGAGAAATTGTGAATGCACCTCTAAAATAAGAGGCACTTATGGTGGTCTCTTGTCCCTATGTAGAGGAAGTACTTGGTAAATATTGAATGGAAAAGGGGTGAATGGAGGATTGCAGGGGAGGAGTTTGACATAAGAGACTTCTTCCCTTCAGAAGAACTATTTGTACCTTTTCCATCCAAGCTCATAGGGGCTTTTCCAAAGGGGGAAAAATGAATGGCCGATCACTGCTTATAAGAGTGAAACTATCTAAGAATACCTGAATATTCAAAGGACAGTGCAGTTCTGACTTCTTTGCAGACAAAGGAAAATTATTCTCTATAGACCCAGGAATGTGTAATAGTCTGGGCCTGGCTGGCTGACCTTGTATGACTCATGTAACTTCCCAGCTCCTCAGTTTTCTTTATCTGTCAAAGGGAGGTAAAATAAATGTTATTGTGGAGATGAAATGAGAATACATGAGTAAAAGTGCCTAGAATTTGGCACAAAGTGTTGGTTGGCCCTCATTACAATTTAAGTTCCCTTTTCCTCTTACATGATTTAGTGATTGAGCTGGTCGTGGTATACACATGCTAATTGTATTGGATATTGGCTTTACTAGGCTTGTACAGACTTTTTATCAGGCCTAGATTTTCTCTTTTTTTAAATTTTTATTAAGGTATTATTGATAATACACTCTTATGAAGGTTTCATATGAAAAAATGTGGTTACTACATTTACCCATATTATCAAGTCTCCACCCATACCCCAATGCAGTCACTATCCATCAGTGTAGTAAGATGCCACAGACTCACTGTTCGCCTTCTCTGTGCTACACTGTTTTCCCCATGATCCCCCACACCATGTGTACTAAACATAATGCCCCTCAGTCCCCTTCTTCCTCCCTCCCCACCCGCCCTCGCGCACCCCTCTCCCCTTTGGTAACCACTATTTCCTTCTTGGAGTCTCTGAGTCTGCTGCTATTTTGTTCCTTCAGTTTTGCTTCGTTGTTATACTCCACAAATGAGGGAAATCATTTGGCACTTGTCTTTCTCTGCCTGGCTCATTTCACTGAGCATAATATCCTCCAGCTCCATCCATGTTGTTGCAAATGGTAGAATTTGTTTCTTTCTTATAGCTGAATAGTATTCCATTGTGTATATGTACCACATCTTCTTTATCCATTCATCTACTGATGGACACTTAGGTTGCTTCCATATCTTGGCTATTGTAAAAAGTGCTGCGATAAACATAGGGGTACATATGTCTTTATGAATCTGAGAAGTTGTATTCTTTGGGTAAATTCCAAGAATGGGATTCCCAGGTCAAATGGTATTTCTATTTTTAGTTTTTTGAGGAACCTCCATATTGCTTTCCACAATGGTTGGACTAGCTTACATTCCCACCAGCAGTGTAGGAGGGTTCCCTTTCTCTGCATCCTCACCAGCATTTGTTGTTCTTAAGTCTTTTGGATGGTGGCCATCCTTACTGGTGTGAGGTGACATCTCATTGTGGTTTTAATTTGCATTTCCCTGATGATTAGTGATGTGGAGCATCTTTTCATGTGTCTGTTGGCCATCTGAATTTCTTCTTTGGAGAATTGTCTCTTCATATCCTCTGCCCATTTTTTAATTGGGTTATTTGCTTTTTGGTGTTTAGGCATGCAAGTTCTTTATATATTTTGGATGTTAACCCCTTGTTGGATATGTCATTTACAAATATATTCTCCCATACTGTAGGATGCCTTTTTGTTCTGTTAATGGTGTCCTTTGCCATACAGAAACTTTTTAGTTTGATGTCATCCAATGAGTACGTTTTTGCTTTTGTTTCCCTTGCTTAAGGATATGTGTTCAGGAAGAAGTTGCTCATGCTTATATTCAGGAGATTTTTGCCTGTTTTTTTTCTAAGAGATTTATGGTTTCATGACTTACATTCAGGTCTTTGATCCATTTCGAGTTTACTTTTGTGTATGGGGTTAAACAATAATCCAGTTTCATTCTCTTACATGTAGCTGTCCAGGTTTGCCAACACCAGCTGTTGAAGAGGCTGTCATTTCCCCATTGTATGTCCATGGCTCCTTTATCATATATTAATTGATCATATATGGTTGGGTTTATATCAGGGCTCTCTAGTCTGTTCCATTAGTCTGTGGGTCTGTTCTTGTGCCAGTACCAAATTGTTTTGATTACTGTGGCTTTGTAGTAGAGCTTGAAATTGGGGAGCATAATCCCCCCAGCTTTATTCTTCCTTCTCAGGATTGCTTGGGCTATTTAGGGTCTTTTGTGGTTCCATATGAATTTTAGAATGATTTTCTCTAGTTCGTTGAAGAATACTGTTGGTATTTTGATAGGAATTGCATTAAATCTGTAGATTGCTTTAGGCAGGATGGCCATTTTGACAATATTAATTCTTCCTATCCATGAGCATGGGATGTGTTTCCAATTATTGGTATCTTCTTTAATTTCTCTCATGAGTGTCCTGTAGTTTTTGGAGTATTGGTCTTTCACTTCCTTGGTTAGGTTTATTCCTAGGTATTTTATTCTTTTTGATGCGACTGGGAACAGAATTGTTTTCCTGATTTCTCTTTCTGCTGGTTCATTGTTAGTGTATAGGAATACCACACATTTCTGCATATTAATTTTGTATCCTGCAAACTTTGCTGAATTCACATAATAGATGTAGTAGTTTTGGAGTGGATTCTTTAGGGTTTTTATGTACAATATCATGTCATCTACAAACGGGGACAGTTTGAGTTCTTTCTTACCAGTCTGGATGCCTTTTATTTCTTTGTGTTGTCTGATTGCCATGGCTAGGACATCCAGTACTATGTTGGATAGAAGTGGGGAGAGTGGGCATCCTTGTCGTGTTTCTGATCTTAAAGGAAAAGCTTTCAGCTTCTCGCTGCTTGGTTTGTAATATATGGCCTTTATTATGTTGAGGTACTTGCCCTCTATACCCATTTTGTTGAGAGTTTTTATCATGAATGGATGTTGAATTCTGTCAAATGCTTTTTCAGCATCTATGTAGATGATCATGTGGTTTTTGTCCTTCTTTTTGTTGATGTAGTGGATGATGTTGATGGATTTTTGAATGATGTACCATCCTTGCATCCCTGGAATAAATCCTGCTTGATCATGATGGATGATCTTTTTGATGTATTTTTTAATTTGGTTTGCTAATATTTTGTTGAGTACTTTTGCATCTATGTTCATCAGGGATATTAGTCTGTAATTTTCCTTTTTTATAGTGTCTTTGCCTGGTTTTGGTACTAGAGTGATGCTGACCTCATAGAATGAGTTTGGAAGTATTCCCTCTTCTTCTACTCTTTGGAAAGCTTTAATGAGGATGGGTATTAGGTCTTCACTAAATGCTTGATAAAATTCAGCGGTGAAGCCATCTGGTCCAGGTGTTTTGTTCTTTGGTAGGTTTTTGATTACTAGTTCAATTTCATTGCTGGTAATGGGTCTGTTCAGATTTTCTGTTTCTTTCTGGGTCAGCCTTGGAAGGTTGTATTTTTCTAGAAAGTTGTCCATTTCTTCTAGGGTATGCAGTTTGTTACCATATAATTTTTCATAGTATTCTCTAACAATTCTTTGTATTTCTGTGATGTCCATAGTGATTTTTCCTTTCTCATTTCAGATTCTGTTTATGTGTGTAGACTCTTTTTTTCTTGATTAGTATGGCTAGGGGTTTATCTATTTTGTTTATTTTCTCAAAGAACCAGCTCTTGCTTTCATTTGATTCTTTCTATTGTTTTATTCTTCTGGGTTTTATTTATTTCTGCTCTAATCTTTATTATGTCCCTCCTTCTACTGACTTTGGGCCTCATTTGTTCTTCTTTATCTAGTTTCATTAATTGTGAGTTTAGACTGTTCATTTGGGATTGTTCTTTCCTGAGGTAGGCCTGTACTGCAATATACTTTCCTCTTAGCACGGCCTTTGCTGCATCCCACAGATTTTGCGTTGTTGAATTATTGTTGTCATGTGTCTCTATATATTGCTTGATCTCTGTTTCTATTTGGTCATTGATCCATTGGTTATTTAGGAGCATATTGTGAAGCCTCCATGTGTTTGTGGGATTTTTCTTTTTCCTTGGATAATTTATTTCTAGTGTCATACCTTTGTGGTCTGAGAAACTGGTTGGTATAATTTCAGTCTTTTTTAATTTACTGAGGTTCTTTTTGTGGCCTAATATATAATCTATTCTTGAAAATGTTCCATGTGCACTTGAGAAGAATGTGTATTCTGCTTTTGGGTGTAGAGTTCTGTAGATATCTGTTAGGTCCATCTGTTCTAATGTGTTGTTCAGTGCCTCTGTCTCCTTATTTTCTGTCTGGTTGATCTGTCCTTCAGAGTGAGTGGAGTGTTGAAGTCTCCTAGAATGAATGCATTGCATTCTATTGCTCCTTTTAATTCTGTTAGTATTTGTTTCACATATGTAGGTGTTCCTGTGTTGGGCACATACATATTTATAATGGTTATATCTTCTTGTTGGATTGACCGTTTTATCATTATGTAATGTCCTTCTTTGTCTCTTGTGACTTTCTTTGTTTTGAAGTCTATTTTGTCTGAGACAAGTACTGCAACTCCTGCTTTTTTCTCCCTATTAGTTGCATGAAATATCTTTTTCCATCCCTTTACTTTCATTCTGTGTATGTCTTTGGGTTTGAAGTGAGTCCCTTGTAGGCAGCATATAGATGGGTCTTGTTTTTTTATCCATTCACTGACTATGTCTTTTGATTGGTGCCTTCAGTCCATTTACGTTTAGGGTGATTATGGATAGATATGTACTTATTGGCATGGCATCCATTAGATTTGTGGTTACCAAAGGTTCAAGGTTAACTTCCTTACTATCTAAGAGTCTAACTTAACTCACTTAATATGGTATTACAAACACAGTCTAAAGGTTCTTTTTTTCTCCTCCTTTTTCTTCCTTCTCCATTCTTTATATATTATGTATCATAATCTGTACTCTTTGTCTACCCCTTAATTGACTTTGGAGATAGTTGATTTAATTTTGCATTTGCTTAGTAATTAACTCTTCTACTTTCTTTACTGTGATTTTATTACCTCTGGTGACAGCTATTAAACCTTAGGAACACTTCTATCTATAGCAGTACCTCCAAAATACAATATAGAGATGGTTTGTGGGAGGTAAATCCTCTCAGCTTTTGCTTATCTGTAAATTGTTTAATCCTGCCTTCAAATTTAAATGATAATCTTGCCAGCTAAAGTATTCTTGGTTCAAGGCCCTTCACCTTCATTGCATTAAATACATCATGCCACTCCCTTCTGGCCTGTAAGGTTTCTGCTGATAAGTCTGATGATAGCCTGATGGGCTTTCCTTTGTATGTGATCTTATTTCTCTCTCTGACTGCTTTTAATAGTCTGTCCTTATCCTTGATCTTTGCTATTTTAATTACTATATGTCTTGATGTTGTCTTCCTTGGGCCCCGGGTGTTGGGAGATCTGTGCACCTCCATGGCCTGAGACTATCTCCTCCCTGAGATTGGGGAAGTTTTGAGCAATTACCGCCTCATTGACACTTCCTATCCCTTTTTCTCTCTCTTCTTCTCCTGGCACCCCTATAATGTGAATATTATTCCATTTGTACCGGTCACACAATTCTCTCAATATCTTTCATTCTTAGAGATCCTTTTTTCTCTTTGTGCCTCAGCTTCTTTGTATTCTTCTTCTCTAGTTTCTATTTCATTTATCGTCTCCTCCACCATATCTAATTTGCTTTTAATACCCTCCATTGTGCTCTTCAACGATTGGGTCTCTGACCGGAATTTGAGTTCTTGAATATCTTTATGTACCTCCATGAGCTTGTTAATGACTTTTATTTTGAACTCCCTTTCAGGAAGATTCATGAGGTCGTTGTCATTTAAAATTTTGTTAGGAGTTGTATTAATAATTTTACTTTGAACCAGGTTCCTTTGGTGTTTCATATTTGTGTATGGCACCCTCTAGTGCCCAGACGCTCTACTCCCTGGAACTGCTCAGCCCCTGAAGCAATGTTGATGGTCACAGGGGAGTGGTATTGGTGCCTGGAGGGAGGAAAGAGCTGTTTCCTGTTTCCCAGCTGCTGTGCCTGTCTCCACTGACTGAACCAGTGGGCTGAGCACACAGGTATAAGCCTCTATGCTTTGCGTTTGTAGTTGCTGTAGACACATCTTTCCTCTGGCTGGCCTAACACCAGGGTAGGGTTTGCCAGTTTGCAAGCCAGGTGAGGCTGGCTGGGAGAAAGGCACCACTGTAGGCTGCGTATCACGAAGGGGGTCCTTGGAGCTGTGTAGCTAGCCGGGGAGCTGGAGCACCTGAAAATCGTGAAAGCCCCCAACATGCTGGGCAGAGTGTACCCAGACAATTTTGTCTTCCTGTCCTTTCTCCTGAGCAGTAAGCTCCGTGCAATCCTTGCCCCTTTAGCAGCTCTCTTGCTAAGAGCTTCCTTCTTAGGAAGTCTCTCAGACTACCCATCTTTCTTTTGTCCCAGAGCAGCCAGATATGAAACCCTGCTTTCCACAAGCAGTTGGAATCTCAGTCTCTCCAGGAATTCTGCCTGTCTTAGCTTTCCAACCCCCTAGTTAAGAGAGTACTGTGAAAGCACCATGAAATGTAGGTTTGTGCTCCCAGAGCAGATCTCCAGAGTTAGGTATTCAGCAGTCCCAGGCCTCCATTCCCTTCCCCGCTCCGTTTCTCTTCCTCCCGTGGTGAGCTGGGGTGGGGGAAGGGCTTGGGTCCCGCCAGGCCACAGCTTTGGTATGTTACCCTGTTCTGGGAGGTCTGCTCTTTTCTCCAGGTGTATGCAGTCTGGTGCAGTCCTCTTTCCTGTTGCTCTTTCAGGATTAGTTGTGTTAATTATATTTTTGTATTATATGTGGTTTTAGGAGGAAGCCTCTGTCTCACCTATCATGCCACCATCTTTAATCTCTGTCTCCTATCTCTATCAGCCCTAGATTTTCAAGTGGATGGATAGAAATGAAGTGTCCAATTCTATCATTCCCATTTAGAAAAAGTTGGTACTTCCATTGGTCCATTCACTTTTGGGGATGTCGGAAATGAGGGAGACCGTTTCACGTGACCGGTTTGCTCTCTGCATTCACATCAACTCTGTCCTTCTCCGGGCTGGCCGTTCTCTCCAAGGAAAGACAGAGCAGTGCCAACAATGGCAAACTTGGATGTCCTGCTCCCTTTCTGGAGAGTAGCTTGGAAATAAAAGATTATGAGCTACCAGTACTGAAGGAGGTTATTGTACTGGGAGGAACTGCTGAGAGTCTTGAATTTATTTTAGCTTGATTTTTTGGATACCTTCTTAGGATAAGATATCGATGAATGTTGAAGGGAATTGTAGGTTCCATTATCTGTGAGGATAGAATTTAGAGAAGACACCTGTATTTCCAAAATGTTTCTGTACGTGGACAAAGAGCTAATTTCTACAATGTATCTTCATACGTTGAGTTGCTTATCCTCTTCCTGATACTGTTATGCACAGAGAATATTACCAAAAGTAAAGGTTTTCTTGCTGCTGCTGGGTTTTTGGTTTGTTTTTGTTTGTTTCTTAGAAACTTACCAGTTGAATTGCTCCTGTGCCGTAAGAAAGCATTAGGGATTTTTTTCTTAAAATCTGATGGAATTGTTCTGACCAAATTCATTATATTCACCTTCCTCTTAGCCTACAGGGCTGCTTGTTAAAGGAGACATCTAGTTGCAGGGGGAAAAAACAAGTCAAGCTGCAGCTGTTAACTTACCAAACAATGCTCATTTCCAAAAGGGCATGATCATTTGTAGCCGAAGGGAGTGATCTGTTATAGAGGTTACCTAATCCTGCGTTGCCTGCCTCACTCTCTTCCTGTCAGTGCCTCTTAAGTGTACAAACGTGTTTTTCACTGACACCCAATTTCATGCAAATTCATGAATGTCCTATCAGGTATGAAAAAGGAAACTATGTGAGTTACATGCTCAGGTTACTTCTTCTTACTCATTGCCCTGTTCTGTCTTTGTGTGACTAGTGGGTTTCTACATCTCTGTTTACCTTTTTTCTGCAGGAATCTCTCTGTTTTGCATACTCTGTGCAGGTGACTGTGAGTGCACATCTCTTCCTGTGTGAGTGCTGGTCTCTCTGTCTCTTTGTGTCTGTCTTGCTTCTAGATCCCTCTTTATCTTTGTACCTGCCTGAGTATCCATGAGTGAGAAGGTCTTTGTGTGTGTCTTAGACATTGTAGAGCCTCCTTAAGCCTTGACCATTTTGCTTATAGTGTGTGTGTACCTATGTAAAGTGGAAATGTAGGCGGTGTATGCAAGCTTTTAGACTGTAAACATTTGACCCCCACCTTTTGAGTCTTCATTCTTTATGTTGAACAGTGGGGTGAGGAATAAGAAGGGAGGGGGTGTGCAGAGGTTGTAGGAAAAAAGAAATCTGTGTGTGCAAGTGCCGATCCCGTTGACCCTTTTGAAAATTGAAATAATGATAATGCGCGTCTCCTGACTGCATCAAAGTATCAG
Source organism: Smutsia gigantea (assembly GCA_032199065.1). Classification (NCBI taxonomy): domain Eukaryota; kingdom Metazoa; phylum Chordata; class Mammalia; order Pholidota; family Manidae; genus Smutsia; species Smutsia gigantea. The sequence goes on along the minus strand of JAVSCE010009464.1, from coordinate 38,048 downwards.
CACATCAAAAGCCAGGAGGCATGAAATGCAAATGATAAAGTGAAAGCAGATGGATTGTGCATGATCGCCTGATGCCCAATGAATTTTAAAAGGTGCCAGTTTGCAAGGGGGGGGGCACTGAAATAAACACGTTATCCTGGCAATTTTTTTTTGTTCTTGACGCTCACTCCTGACAATATTTTTTCACACTTGAGTGAATACCCACTCCATCTCTCTCTCCCTCTCCCTCTCTCTTTCTCTCTTTCTCCTCTCCAACTCCCTCCCCTTTCCCCCCACCTCTTTACATGTCTCAGGTCATGTCGCTGCAGCTCCGGTGGAAATAATAAGATATAAACCACGAGATTGTTATTTGCATAGAAATAGCATGGAGCCCCAGGCAGCAAGGGAGAAGGACACAGGGATCATTTGTCTAAAATTTTAATGAAAACTTTTGCTGAGGCAGAGATTTTTTTTTAACTTTCTTTCTCCCTGCTTTTCTCCTCTCCTCCCTTCCTCACCCTGCAAACCCCGTCACTGATTTAACTTAACATGGTTCTATTTGGAGAGAAGGGGTTGACAATCCACATATCATACTCCTATAATACAGCAGCATGTAAATTGTCTGTTCCTTTAATAGATATGAAGCTGGAGAGACACACATTCCCAATTTAATACATTGCATGTATGCATCAAGCTTTTATGACTACACTCCATCTCAGCACACACGTGATGCAGCCCATCATTAGCCGACCTGTTTTTAATTAGTTCAGACCCTCCTACATTTTGCTTCCAAGGACTCTTACTTTTAAAGCCAGCAGTAGTTACCTGCATATAAAATAAAAATACTTTAGAGGTTTCCTATTTTTTACTTTCAGTGGTTTTGCTCTACACATACGCTTTATTCATGGGTACCACCATCCATTGCCACTGTCTTTTGTTCCAAAACCAGAAAGTGCTTCCCATATTTGTATTTTTCTCCCTTTTTCCTTGTTATTCTCAGTATTTGTCTACTCTTTCCTTGTCTTTCTTGTGATTATTTTTAAAATATTTAAAATGTTACTAAGTTGAGGAGAGAGAGAGCATCTGGGTTTTCTTGAGTATTGCAGAATCAGATTTGACACTTGAACTAAAGGCAGTGGGCTGGAGATTTAGAAGTAGTATGGACGATTTTATTTGAAACTTAAAATCAAGAATATCTGGCTCCTTGCTACCTTCTGGAGAGGACTTGTGGTGTCAAGGCCATTTTATAGATGGGAAGACTAAAACAGCAAGAGGTGAAACAGTAATAAGAGGTTCCATTGACAGAGACTAGATCAGCATCAAAACATGAACTTCTATCCCCAACGTTCATTTAAGGTGGGCTCTGTCTCCACAAGGCCTGAGAAGAGAAGGTAGTCTCGTCATTTTCCTTTTTGTCCAAATATCTTAAGAGTGGGGACATCAAGAAGACATGCTTTCTAAGGGCCTGCTATTTCATGTCACTCAAGGGAGCAGATTGTAGGTTCCCAGCTCCATAAACTGTAGGCTGTGGGTGGCACAATCCTCAAAGTGCCTCACAGAATTATAAGGACACTTCTGGTGGATGTGACAAACACCGTGCCCAAAGGGAGAGTCATACTGGCCTGGGAAAGGCAGTAATCTGTGTGTTTGGGGAACTGGTAAGATAGCCTGTAAGGGCTGAGACAATTTGTAGACTCCTAAACTCCTAAATCAAGGTGCCACTGGACAGTTACAGCACCTTTCAGATTTTCTTTGCCTCCCACACTGCTCCTCCTCTCCATTTCTGTTTAGCATGTTTAACATAATGTCAGGTGGTAGATGGGCTGGAAGGACTTAGTATTGTAAGGAAACCCTGGTGTAGACTAGAGCCTGCTAGTTCTCAGGCCATTGCCCCAGACTTGGCAAGAGCTTGCTCTGTACACAGAATTTGCAGCTTAGGGCTGGTGCTCTGGACAGTAACTGTCTGTGGAGGTGAGGCATATGCCAATGGCTGTGATAGATGGGTTATAGATTTATGCAGGAGGTGATATGTGGCTTCCTTGTGATACATCTTAAAACTTGTGCTTTATGAAAAATGTATCTCATAATTTCATCCCCCTTAATGAGATCAGGCCCCTATTTCCACTGAATCTGCCAGGAAAAAAAAATTAAATAATGGGTATGGCTAGGGCTACATATTAGGCCTGTAGGGGGCTGATTCTGCTAATCTTGCTTTTGAGACTTGGTATAACTACCTCTCTGGATCTCAGTTTCCAGAAACATATTTTTATATATCTATGCAATATGAAATGTGAAGTTGTTGTTGACTCTGTTGGGTACAGTATCAGAGTTCCTCCCATGACCTTGTAGCACCAGGGGCCTGCCCTGTGCATTTTCCATACTCACCCGTGAGTCTGACACACAAAGTGAGACGGTCATGGAGGCTCAAGGAAAGAGAGTATTTAGCTCTCACTGTGAGGTGCCATTGTAACTTTCACATAATTTAAAGAGATGGAATAGTTAAGAGCATGGACTCTAGAACCAAATTTCCCAAGTTTACTTCCTGGCTCTTCCACCTGTGAGTCGTGTGGCCTTGGGCAGTTTACTTAACCTTTCCGGGTCACAGTTGTATAATAACAGTACCTGTCTATCAGAGTCTTGTGAGTTAGTGCAGGTAAATCACTAGGCAGTATTGTGGTCTTCCCTGAGATCTTCGTAGGATCCTTTCTCGTGGCAACTCATTATTGAGACCCTGGAAAGGAAATACAAACACAATATTCTCTATACTTATGATCCTTTGAAGGCAAAGAAATTTCCTTTAAGAAAATGTTCGATGTCAGTCCTCGCTGTAAGAGTACATTCATGTATTGACTTTCCCAGTAGATGTTATTTAAAGACGGTCACTGCACTTTGGAAAGCCATTAATGGGAGAGGAACCATGTCCAGTCCTGATAGGGTAGTATATGTGTCAGTGTCTACAAGAGTCCCCGAGGACTTGTTGATACAATGGCCCATAATCACTCTAAGGATCAGACCAGCAATTTGCATTTTTAAAAGTCCCTAACTACCTATTTTCACAGTAGACAGTCCCTGTACTCCTGAAGCTCCAGATGGGATCACTCTCCTTTCTAAAGAGGGCATTTACGCTTCCTTTCTGAGTAAATCTTGCTTTAGCATTATGAATGAGTTCCCAAAAAGGACTGCCGTGGGCATATCTACTTAGTTTTCAAGTCCTCCCCTTTCACCACCACCACACACATGCACATACATGGAATATGGGCAAACCTAGACCTTTTGGGGCGTTGTTTTGTTTTTCATTTGATATTCCTCAGGTTTGTTAGAAAAGTATACCAGGTATGTCTGGCTCCATTAGTGAGTTGTTGTGATCTGCCAGCAGCCTGATCCCCAGCTCTCTGGTTTGGAGATCTTGCAGGGTAGAATTGTCATTCAGAGCTCCATTGCAGAGGTTGCCTCTGACTCTCTAGGAGAGCCCTGCATGGGTACACGGTAGCTTAGAGATTAAAGACTCTGGAGAACCTACAGCAAATATTAGTCCAGAACTTCTGTATGAAGTGAAAACTCCAAGGCCCTGCCTGGGGCATTGAATATAGACTCAGAAATCACCGTGTTTGACAGCCTATTATAATTGTGCTCAAACTTTTTAAAGTTACAAAATTTTTAGAGTTGAAAAAAAAAAGCAAACAAAAAACTTGTGATCATTCTCCTCCCTGCCATTTAGTAGGTGAGCAACTTAGGGCTTTCATCCATTTGGGCCTCAATTTCCTCTTTGTAAAATGCATTTCTTACCTTAAAATGAAGACTAGAGGATCTCTCAATCTTAAATTCTCTTTACTTTCTAGTATTCTGTTATATGCTTGAAGGTGTATATTGATTTGTAGCCAGCGAGCCATTTTAGACTTGGGCAAAGAGAAGACAGATTGGCTGGGGGAGACCTAAAACAATTAGTACATATTTGGATGTTATATACTAGTGAAATTACATTTTAGTGGTATGTCTAATTACCACATATTAGCGAGATTAGGAATGGGAGTTGTAAAGCATAATGATTGAAACTTTTTTTAATCTTGTTTCTTATGCCTATTACAGAAAAACAAATGTCCTGTGGTAGTTGCGGTAGTTTATTGTTGTTGATGACAAGTGACAATAGAATTACAATTGTTGGGACAGGAAGGGTCCTCAGAACTCCAACTCTCCAACCATTGTTTGAATTTCCTCTGTGACACCATGGTCAAATATTCATTCAATTATGCTTGAGAAACTCAACTGAAGAGGAACTCAGTACTTTCTGAGCCAATCCCTTTCTTCTTTTTGCGGGGGCAAAAATCTCTCTTTTTTTTTTTTTTTTGGTTTAAACAATGGACATTTATTTCTCACAGTTCTGGAGGCTGTGAATTCCCAGATCGAGGTGCTGGCAGAAACACTGCCTTGTGTGAACCCTCTTTCTGGCCTGTCAACAGCTGCCTTCTCACTGTATCCTAACATGGTAGAGAGAGGAAGAGTAGCCAAGTACTCTGGTGTATCTTCTTATAGGGCACTAAGCCCCATAATGGGATCTCCACCCTCATGATGTCATTCCATCCTAATTATCTCCCAAAAGCCAAAGCATCTAATACCATCACACTACAGGCTAGGGCTTCAACATACAAATTTGGGGGGAACACAAGCATTCAGTCCATAATACAAGGGCTTCTCCCAGCTGCCCAATTACCTGATTCTCTTCTGCAAGCTAGCCAGCCTACAGTTTAGCCTGTGTCTTGAATCTCTTCTGTTTTTCCTTTTTTTTTTTTAGGTCCCCCTACACTTGACTTTTTTTTTTATTAAGCAATTATTGATATATACTCTTATGAAGGTTTCATATGAAAAAACAGTGTGGTTACTACATTTACCCATATTATCAAGTCTCCACCCATACCCCAATGCAGTCACTATCCATCAGTGTAGTAAGATGCCACAGACTCACTGTTCGCCTTCTCTGTGCTACACTGTTTTCCCCATGATCCCCCACACCATGTGTACTAAACATAATACCCCTCAATCCCCTTCTCCCTCCCTCCCCACCCGCCCTCCCGCACCCCTCTCCCCTTTGGTAACCACTAGTTCCTTCTTAGAGTCTCTGAGTCTGCTGCTATTTTGTTCCTTCAGTTTTGCTTCGTTGTTATACTCCACAAATGAGGGAAATCTTTGGCACTTGTCTTTCTCTGCCTGGCTCATTTCACTGAGCATAATATCCTCCAGCTCCATCCATGTTGTTGCAAATGGTAGAATTTGTTTCTTTCTTATAGCTGAATAGTATTCCATTGTGTATATGTACCACATCTTCTTTATCCATTCATCTACTGATGGACACTTAGGTTGCTTCCATATCTTGGCTATTGTAAAAAGTGCTGCGATAAACATAGGGGTGCATATGTCTTTTTGAATCTGAGAAGTTGTATTCTTTGGGTAAATTCCAAGGAGTGGGATTCCCGGGTCAAATGGTATTTCTATTTTTAGTTTTTTGAGGAACCTCCATATTGCTTTCCACAATGGTTGGACTAGCTTACATTCCCCAGTGTAGGAGGGTTCCTCTTTCTCCGCATCCTCGCCAGCATTTGTTGTTCTTAGTCTTTTCGATGCTGGCCATCCTCACTGGTGTGAGGTGATATCTCATTGTGGTTTTAATTTGCATTTCCCTGATGATTAGTGATGCGGAGCATCTTTTCATGTGTCTGTTGGCCATCTGAATTTCTTCTTTGGAGAATTGTCTCTTCATATCCTCTGCCCATTTTTTAATCGGGTTATTTGCTTTTTGGGTGTTGAGGAATGTAAGTTCTTTATATATTTTGGATGTTAACCCCTTGTTGGATATGTCATTTACAAATATATTTTCCCGTACTATAGGATGCCTTCCAATCCCTTTCTTCTATATCAAGTTCTTCCTTATATTTGGCTAAAGTCTATTTCTTTGTATAGGTGAATTCTTAAAAAGTAGTGTTGAAAATTAACAAAGCAAGTTCCAAGTTAATGGTCTAACCTATGTAAAATTAGATGGAATCAAAATCTTTCCCATATACTTTTGCTTTCAGAGTCTGGCCTTGTCTCAAGAACAAATGTAGTAAAGATGAAAATGCTACTCAAAGATAGAAAAGAAACTAGATTCATAAATAACGGTCTTGCCTGCTAAAAATATGAAATGGGTAATAATTACAAGAGAAACAGCGAAAACTTCATACCGTTTAAAGAATTCTGTGGGGCGCTAGGTGTCTGCTACTTTTATCTCCTATCACTTGTCTTGTTGAAAGTCAGGATCCTGATACACAGTTGGAGGATGTCTTCTTGGGTGCTGGATATTTAGATACTAGCTAAAACTCACTGGGTCCAAAGTTTGGTGGTTTTTATTTTAGGAATCAGTAAAGGTGATGTAGACTGAGGTACTCTAAAGCTCTAAGGGACACAAACCAAACCTAAAATGCTAGAATTTATTACCCTCTCACCTCAGTGAGCAGTCTCTGGCTCACTTCATACATGCGTTGAACCTCTGTTCTATCTCTATCTCCAGAGTGTCCATTCAACTTCCAGGATTGTGACGCTTCTTGAGTATTGGAATGAAGAAATGCCTCTACTTCACAAGTTTGGTGGCATTTAGGGTCTCTGTGCTTTCTGCCTCTAATAAAACATTGTCCCTGAACTCAAGCTAAGTACCCTTTTAGGACAGTGAGCACAGTCCCTTAGGCAGAGCAGTTCAGCGTCTTCATTTTCCAGTCAGTCATACATTGCACCTTCTTATGCTGGATTTTCTTCACCTCTCTCTCTTTCTGCAAATGTTCATAGCTCTGTCTTTGCAAATTAATTTCACTTGAAGCTTTGCTATTCCATTTACCCTTCTCTTCTCCTCTTAACCTTTCTTCTCCCCCCAACCCCAGCCTGAGACCGAAGTAAATTAGCTTCTCACCCCTGCACCCCAGTAAAAAAAATTCCATACTCCTCCAACAGTGTCTGTTCTTGGATTTGCAGTCAGCAGCCATCTCCAATAACCATCAGGCTGTCAGCTTTGCAGCTCCCCACTACCTCCCACCTCCCCCATCACTCACCAGAGGAAAAAGAGAGCCAGAGCAAGAGCTTGAAATATATCATGCAATAGTGTATCATGAATTTGTTGTGAATCACAGTAGTGAAGCAGGTTTATTTATTTCTGAGACCTTAAATCAATACAAAGTAGGTCTCTTAGTTCTGAAGCTGGGATGGAGTGTGAAAAAATGAGCCCATTGTACTCTTAAAACTTTGGGGAAAGGAGATGACAGCTATATAATTCCATTTACCAGGCACTAGGGGCTTTAATGTGAAGGTGACAGGGAGCTCTTTGTGCATTTAGAGCACCATATCTTCTAAATAAAAGATCTGTAGACTTGATAGTGGAGCATAGCTCCGAGTTTAATAATCTCCAAGCATTAGACCGAGCCAATATGTTCCCAAGTCAGAGAGTTCCCCCCGAAACACTCATAAATTAAAAGTGCAAGAACTGCACACGTTGGTAGATTAGAAATGCAAGGGCTCTAGTCTTTTCTAGGAGGAAGAGAGACCTGGCCCCTGGCTTGCACAGACTGCTGTGTGAATATGATAAAGACTTGGGAATGAGACTGTTTAGAAACCTAACTCCTGGCTGTTCATCAGTCTAGGGAATGTCCCCTATGCATGGATCCAAATCTAGCCATGTCTCCTCTCATTCAGAGTAGCCATCTTCATACAATCTAATCAACTAATGTGCACAGTGATGAATGTTGAATTATGAAAGGAGAAGCTTAAAAAGCTGTTTAAATTGAACTACATATTACCATGCCAGGCTTCAAGTTTTTCTGGTCGATTCTCAAGTGAATCCTAATTTTAATAATGTCTCAGTCTGGAATTTAAACCCCTTAAAATAGCATGCACTATTTTAAGTTGAGAAATCAGTGTTATTAAGGAAAAGAACCCACCCAGATTTAACCAGCAGTATCAGATGCAAATATGAGAAGTCAAGATCTTGGGAACATGTAATCAAGTTTTGAGTATCTTCATTTTCTATCTGAGTATTGATAAAATATTTCTTTTTCAACAGATAAAGCAGGTTTATGCAGCTCAGTAGAGCAACCGTAATGTAATATGACTTTATATTATATAGAGTCACCAGTTTAATTCTAGCCCAGGTAAAGAATTTTGAAAGAAAAATCCAGTGTCTGCACTGGGAAAAACTAAAAGCGTAGGAAAATAGAACCACTCATTCTGCTTAAGAAAGCTGCTACACATGATAACACTAACATGAAAGGTTTCTTTGGCTGATAGTAGTTTAACTTGCTGAAAATATAAATCAAAGCTGAGTTTTTATAGAGCACTAAGAATTATGGCAGTTCACATGCATTTATTGTGTGCCTGTGTGTGTAAAGTTCTGTTCTTATGCTGTGGGTAGGCAAAGATGATTCCTGCTTTCATGGAGCTTAACATTTAGGCTTAAAGACAGTAACAGGCTTTTCATGTGTTCTAAGGGGAAAAAATTGCTGCCCACCAGATGTAAATAAGAAAACACAAAAAGGCCACAGAGATCAACAGTCGTTGCTACTCCATAAGCTGACAGGCCCCAGCAAGCACTGAACTCTTTGTCTAGCCACTAGTGAGCACAGGCAGTAACACAGCCCTCTGCCTTTAGTACCAATCTCCTTTTGTCTTTCTCCATCTGGCTTATTTCACTGAGTCTAATACCCTCTAGCTCCATCCATGATGTTGCAAATGGTAGGATTTGTTTTCTTTTTATGGCTGAATAATATTCCATCATGTATATGTACCACATCTTCTTTATCCATTCATCTATTGATGGACACTTAGGTCGATTCCTTATCTTGGCTATTGTAAATAGTGCTGCAATAACCATAGGGGTGCATATGTCTTTTTTGAATCAGGGATCTTATTTTCTTTGAGTAAATTCCTAGGAGTGGAATTACTGGGTCAAATAGTGGTACTTCCCATAAAATGGAATACTACTCTGCAGTAAGAAGGAACTACCAGCTCCTGTAGCATGAATGACCCTCAGCTGCACTGTGCTGACTAAAAGAAGCTAGACTCAGAAGGCTACTACTGACTGATTCCATCTATATAACATTTTAGAAAAGGCAAAACCTTGGAGACAAAGTGGATTAGTGGTAGGGGTGGGCAAAGGGAATTTGTGATATGATTACAAAGGAGATGAGGGAACTTTTTGGGGTCATTGTGGTAGCGGTTAAACAGCTATACATGTTTGTCAAAATTCATAGAATTATACATCTAAAACTGGAATTTTACTGTAGGTAAATTATATCGCAATAAACCAGACTTTAAAACAAATGTCTGTAGTTAGAAGTAATTACCAGTACACTCAAGTCTGTAGCTAAATGAGCAGCCGATGGATCCCTGAGATAAGTGACTTCTGGCTATCTGTTTGTACCCTGGAAGCCTGTGCCTTTTCTCAGACATTTGACATGTGTACTGTCATGTGGCTCTTCTCAAGCCCCATCACATTAAAAATGAGCCTCTTTTCCTCACCCAGACTACCTTCAAATCCTTATCCTTCTGCCATCCATTTCATTCCTCTGTCGCCTTTCACCTCAGTCAACAGAGGTATTCCAGTGTTTTCTGTGGCCTGTATCTCAGTCTCTTTTTTGGCTGAATATTTTTTCCTACCACTGGTAGGCACAGTTTCTCTACTCCAATTCATCCATCAGCAAACCTGATCACTTCCTAATTTTGCTGCTTGTAAAATTTTGGTCTTGCAGTGTATGTTCTTAATTCGAACTGTGGTTGAGGTCAGAGGCTTTCCCATCCTGTGCCAGCAGCGTGTCATACACCCTTTCTCTCCACCTACCCCAGGTCTACCAGCTGCCAACCAGCACTTCCATTTGCCAGTGGCAATAAAAGGGGGTGGGGAAGTCTGTAACCCCGAGGCTGTATATTAAGAGACTGTATTTTGGAACCCCAGATATTCTTGGTCACAGAGGCACTAATCCTGTCTCCCTAGAGGTTTAATTCCATTCACCCTTGGATATATTCCTGGAGAAACATTGACACAGTAATATGTGCTGGACCGCTTAAAATTGTTAATTGGAGATTGAATTACTTGTCAGCTTTTAAAAATGTAGTCGTCTCAGGTCAGGAAGGAGGGTGTTAGCAGCATGAGTAGATAAGATACTGCATTTTTTTTCTTTTTCTTCCTCTTTTCTCACCCCCTCCCTTTTCGTCTCTCTCATCCTTCCTGTTCTCTTTTGTCCCTATTTTACCACTTTTTCCCTGCTCCAACTTACTCTTTCTCATATCTAGCTGTTTCTGCCTTAGCCAAACCTTTGTCAATAACATGACAGATCCCAGAGTGACTGTAATATCTAGAATCGTGGATGAAGTCCAGTGATGCTGTTTGCTCAGGAAATTTACAAGCTCCCCAGCCCTGCCCCCACCCCACGCCCCCAATCCTCTTGAGAATGGAAATATCCTAATAAGAAGGATTGGCAAGAACTCAGCTTGTGTAGCCTAATTCTTAGACTCAGGAGGAATTTTGTACTACCTGATTCATGAAATAGAGGGTTGCCCTGACCCACCAAGGATTGTTTAAAGGAGGAAAGATTGAATAAAGCAGTAGATTTCATTTTTTATTCCATCGATATGCACCATTATTTTTCACATCTTCAGCACATAATTGCAAATATTTGTTTATGAGTCTAAGGGTCCCCAACATAATGTGTATATCAGGATAAAAGCAGTTTTTTTTTAATTGCGCAAAGTTGCATCTATGAAACTTGGAAATCGCAATGCCTGTGCTGACAAATATCCTGACAAGTAAATACTATACTCATTCAGTATTACATAGTGATTTCATTTGCACAAAACCTCACAATGCTCTGCCACTTCAGTCAAATGTCTGGAGCACCGGGGAAAGGAAGAACGTGTTTATCTTGATCTCTAAAAAGGGGTTTAAGGGAGAGAGCAGGCGGTATATTAGACTACTTTCATTGCCTGTCAGCTATGGTAAACCTGAGCTGTCTGCAGTGTCTCTAGATAAGCAGCAGAGCAGCCAAGGCCTTAGCATGTATGTATGACTGCATTCATTTGTACTTCTTATGTATCTCAACATTTCTAAAGGCTGTGTAGCATCTTTGGGGGAGCCTTTAACAATTATGTCTCTGCTAATCACTGGCTTTTATGCAGTGCCCTTAACTCTCAGGTCTGCCAGCTGCAGTGAATGAAGTGCTGGATGAGGCTTACGTTTATATGAAGAATGGATGAAGATCCTCTTCCCTCTCAAACTCAGCCCATACTCACTTCTGTTGGTGTCGGCACTCTTCAGCAAGGGGTCCCAAGACAGTGCCTGTTCCTAATATTTCATGGGACTACTTCTTCACTTAGACCTGGGGCACAGCAAAGAGGAGCCCCAGGAGAGTTACCTCTGTTTGAAGGACTCCTGTGTTAAATGGTTATTGATGCTTGTTGGGCAGATAAATTAAAAGTTAGTATCATGCAGCAGAAAATGTGAGAGGCATAATTTGGGAAGTGGAACATCGCAAGCAACTTGACTTACATAAGAAATGCATATGCCAGAGTTGAAACAACTCATGAATGAAGCTCACCTACTTCATGAAAATATTATGTTGGTGAGGGTTGTTTATCCCAAATTTTTCTGTCGAAGGTGGGTAGGGCAACATATTGAAGAATAAAACAGCGGTTCTATGTGGGTTCTTTCCTTTGCCTTCCTAGATGCTGATCAGGGTTTGTGGAATTGTTCCAGCATGATCATATCAGCGTTAGACAGAGTGGATTTTGTCCTAGCCCAGATTCTGCCTCTTTGGTTGGAGCTTTTGTTGTGAAGTATTCTAAACTCATTAAAACCACTTGAGTCAGCGACAACCCCTATAAATCAGGAGCTATTGTGTGCGCCCTCATTCTACTGGCGCGTGTTCCAAACACGGTCATTGAAGATGAACTGGAGGGTACTGCTTTCTCTTCACCGATTGCTAGTAGCTATGATTGTTAGCATTTGGTTTGTGGTTATGAAGCAGGTTTCATTTCTGTGTCCTTCCTCTCCCCACCTCCTATGCCTTGAGATAAGGCTGGTCAGAGAGCTGTGTGGGTGCTCTGATAGTCTATCCTATAATTCTTCTCTTGATTCCCAAAGTAAATGAATCTTCTCACATGACAAATATTTCATAGCCCAGAAGAGAAGAAATATAGAGATAATGCTCCTTTTCAGAACAGTTCCAAAGCATTAGAACCTGAGTTTCCACGTGTAAAGGGAAGACATGCTAACTTACTAAATTCTTGCTCCTTCCAAGTTTGTCTCCCATTAGTTTATAAGAATATGGAGTGGGTGGGCAAGTGGCAGAGCCTCTTGCAGTAGCCTGGTTCTAGATGCTCTCTTCCTCTTTGACACGAGGGGACAAAGCCTTCTGAGGAAGGTGTGTTTGAACAGCTGTGCACGTCTTGCCTGCTTTGGTCACTTTTTCCAAGGTGGGTCCTTCATTGGTCCTTTACTAATTTTAGAGAGATGTAAGATTCTTAGTGGTTGGACATTATCAAGCACTAGAGACAATGTTTCAAAGGAAAGAAAATAATTTTTCTGAGTAGAAAACGACCCCAGCTCTCTCCTCTAGGAAGTTGGGAGTTCTTGGCTCCTGACCCAGATCGTGAATATCATATAATTCAGGGTCAGTGCAGTGTCTCCTTTTTATTTCTTTTCCCCCTTACCAATTTTATTTTAATAATTAAAAATATTGCTGATCACACTGAATGACTTCTGGCAGAGAAACAGTCTGTCCCAGAAGGACCAGTTGTGGGCCATCGGGTTTATGATGTCCATAAAACCAGAGCCAGAGCAGAGTGTGGCCTCCCTGAGTGATAGGGTTTCTGCTTCCACCAGGGTCCCCTATCAACTGACTGCTTTGCGTATTGGTTTGGGGTTGGTTTTTTGTTCTGTTTTGTTTCCTGATGCATGTGTGAGTGTGCATGTGTGCACACATTTAAAGATACAAATGAAACAGGTATGTAATGCCCTCTGCCTGTTAGAAGGCTAAAGCCATCAAAATAACAAACGGCGTGTATTTGCTAGAATGTCAAAGTTATGAGTTTATTTTGTAATGATGTGCTCCTGCCTTCATGAGGTAAACTGGCCGTGGCGGAGGTGTTATTAGTAATATGGACTCAGTGAAGCAGAAAGCCGAGTGACCGAGAGATCAGTGTATCAGTCAGAGAGAGGGCAAATGGAAAGAGACAGCAGGAGATTGAGAAAAGAGTCTCAGTGTCTGGGCTGAGATTAAAGACAGACTGAGAGGAGGATGGGAACCCAGTGGTCGGACGTGGTCTCCCCTTGCTCCTGTGCTTCTTCAAAGGGCTGCCGTGTTGTTCAGCTCAGGACTGCCTGCAAAGGTTTGTCCTCTGCCCTTCCTTGTCAAGGATAGCAGTAATCTGAATGCAGTTCTGCTTTTCATATTCCTTTCAGAAGAGTCTCTTCTGCCCTTCCTAGCTGAAGTTAAGTGGGACCGAGGCTGCTGGGTCATACTGAGGTGACCACTTTAGTCACCAGCTCCCTCATTCTTTAGAGGGTCTTGATGCAGGGGCTGACCCAACAGGCAGGGGCGCTCTCAAAGCTGCTAACAAGAAGGGGCAAAATGGGAACATACAGGTAGAATTTGCTGGTCTTTCATTTCTTAGGTTCTCTCCAGAGACTGGAAATGAATAAAAGTTTAGTAAGGAAGAAATTTTATGTTATAGTAATTTTCTAAAGGAGGAGGGAAGAGGGAAAGGGAAAGGTAAAATACAGTAAAGCGGTCTACAGTTGTTCAGAGCTCCCCAGGGCTACCCTAGCTGACTGGCAATTACTACACACTCAGCAGTTTGCGATGGTCAGTGATCAGGCTGCCCGACGTCCATTTGCTGGGTCAGAAAACCTCCCTCCCTGAATGAAATTACTAACCAGTGTTCAAGGGAAAAAGAAACCCTACAATTTCCAAGTCCAAGAATATTTCTTCTTCCTTTTTTTCTTCTTTAAAGGAAACTTCTGGTTTCCAGTTGCCCTTCAACCTCACAAGGGTTAAACTCCTCCAGGGATGCACTGGGGCCCGAGGCCCTGAATTCCCTGGAACCTTGGGACCGAAGGACAGAGAGGCAAGCTTGGGTATAAATCACTGCTCTGTACCCAGCACACAAAGAGGACTTTAGACTCAAGGATTCGTGTATGTGTCATGAGCTGCTTCATGATTTTGCCAGCCTCAGGGCTTGTGTGTGGAGGCTAGCTTTAAAAATCAAATGTAAGGGGGAAAAAAAATCATTAAAAAAAACACGGGACTCAGACCTCACAGCAGTTCTGTAAAACTTACCACTAAAGATTGTCAAAAGACAGGCATGTCACCTCTTCTGTGAGTCGGGCAGCAGCTCCGCCAGGCCTGCAGGTGATGAGGCAGCCTGTGTCTCAGGGCCTTGGCCTCACCCACTGCAGGTCCAGCTCACTATGTCCTGCATATCTGTGGCAGCTAGTAGAATGAGAGAGAGAGAGAGAGAGAGAGAGAGAGAGAGACTGGCTGGTTTTTAAATTGCAAAAGTCTATGGGATGGTTTACAGCCTTTTTAGTTTTCTGAGTTTTCTTCTTAGGATGGAAGTCCAGGTGGTCCCTCAGAAGAACCCACGGAGGCTGGAAGGAGAAAATGACCCATTTTAGTGAGAATTGACAGATTTTGCCTCCTTTATTTCTGTTAAATACGAATGTCTTTTCTCTTGCTTGTGTCTCTAGGTCCTCGGGCGGGAAGTATACACCTCTAATAACCAGCTCGGGGGCATCCAGATCATGCACAACAATGGAGTGACCCACAGCACTGTCTGTGATGACTTCGAAGGGGTTTTAACTGTCCTGCACTGGCTGTCTTACATGCCTAAGGTGAGCCCTTCCCACCACAGCTCACTGCCTCTGCATTCGAGGTCTCCTCTTTATGGTAGATTTTTTTTTTTATGAACTATTCCTCTGAAAGCTGTTGATTTCTCTTTTTCTTAAAGCATCAGCTTGCCTTCTACCTTTAAAATGCCTGTGGTCTTCATTGATTAGGCCTCTTTCTCATGTTTTCAGCCATGGAGCCTTCATGGTCTGTCTAGGCTCAGATCCTAGCATGTTAAGACTTCATCCTCATTGTGGGTTTTCTCCTTTGTAATAGCCATCCATCTCTCTGGGAAGCATCCCATAAAGCTTGGGCACATTGAAATCAGAATCAGAATGCACCACTTTGTGCCAGGCTCTTGCACGAGACCTGAGACCCATGTGTACTCCTCAGGGCTTGGCCCGCAGTTGGGATGCTTCCAGCTGATGATTGGAACTGATGGCTGTGATTCCAGTGGTTGTGTGGGCCCTGCTCTTTGTCTGTAATGGTTGTTGCTGAGTGCAGGAATAGGACTTGTTCACTGACTGCTGTGCTCCCTCCCACCCACCCTCTTTCAGAGCGTGCACAGTTCGGTCCCTCTCCTGAACTCCAAGGATCCTATAGACAGAGTCATCGAGTTTGTGCCCACGAAGGCCCCATATGATCCACGGTGGATGCTTGCAGGCCGTCCTCACCCAAGTATGTGTATGTTTGAGGGTCCTGTGGTGCCTTGGCCCTTGAGCTTCTTTCACTCACTGACCAATTCCTGCACAGCAGTGTGTGACAGACAAAACCAAACTACTCAAGTACCTGGAAATGAGAAATCTTTGAAATAGCTCTCTGAAGAAAAAGGTGAAAGATCCTTCAAGAAAAAAAAAAGAGATTTACAAATCAGCCATTGAGTTAGTCACAAGCAGTGTAGTCACGAATACATTTCTTCCATTCATTCTGTCATTCAAGTGCTTATTAATGGATTCAAAGTCTTTAAAACAGTTAAATAAATATACACCATAAAGTCATAGATTTTTAAGACCAGAACTGTCAATCTAGTCTCTCTACACAGAGATTAACCAGATTAGTTTTAGAATAGGTCTTTGAGACCCTCTGGTGTAGAGTGTGAGTACACTCTTCTAAGCAAACTAATGCTGAATGCCTGCCCTGCATGCACCCTTCTTTTTTTTTTATTATTAAGTTTTCACATGAAAAGCATTGTGGTTACTACATTCTCCCATATTATCAAGTCCCCCCCACACCCCATTACAGTCACTGTCCCTCAGCCTAGTAAGATGCCACAGAGTCACTACTTGTCTTCTCTGTGTTACACTGTCTTCCCCATGATCCCCCCACACACCATGTGTGCCAATCATAATACCCCTCAATCCCCTTATCCCTCCTGCCCCACCCTCCCTCCCCAACCCCTCCCCTTTGGTGACCACTAGTCCCTTCTTGGAGTCTGTGAGTCTGCTGCTGTTTTGTTCCTTCAGTTTTCTGCATGCACCCTTCTTTTCTTATGATATTGGTGGTAGTATTGGTACTTGCTTTAGTTATTAATGTAAGAGTACTCTGTAAGATCACTTACTCATGAAGCTTTTCCTTTTATAAATAAATATAGTACGAATAAGCCCTCCCTCCTTGTTGACCTAATATAATATATCTCTCTGTCTGGGGGCTGATTTTACCTAACTTTAAAGAAGAAAAACGAAAACAATAAAAAGTGATGACTCCATGTAAGGCAAATGTACATTCTCATTTGTCAGTCCATTTGGCTATTTTAACTAACCTTACTTATCAAGAGGTTCTTTTGTGAGACACCAAATTCCCCACTCTATTTCAAATCTATTTTTTTTCAAGTTGTTTGAGAAAGTATTTGTTGTTCTTTAAATGTTTATTGCAGCTATTTCAAAGAAAGTCTGTATTTCAAAGATCATTCATTATATTTGACTCCTTGTGATTTTGTTGAAAGACAAAGAGGCCTTTGTAAGGAAGACTTAATAAAACTTTATGGATAACTACTCTAAGCCAGGTGGGACTGTAAAGCACTTACAGGCTTACTACTTGTCAGAGATAAAAAGAGATCACCACTTTAGAAGGCTAGAGAAGTTAAGTGATTTGTGCAAGATCACACAGCCATTGCTTAGGAGTTGGGGCTTATTCTGTAGGTTAATTATAGATAGCATAGAAAAATCACCTGAGGAAGGTTGATTTTTAATTTAAAAATTTCCTTGTTGTCTTCAATGACTTGTTAATCTTAATAAAACTAGTTTTTCTTATAGAGCCAGAAAAATCACTATAGTCTTCTTTTTACCTCTCCTTTTTATACTATGATTATAATAAAATTATGAACTGAAGATGCCTTTTAGCCTTAAAACACAGACTTTTCTGGGAGAACTGGTAATAAGAGTCAGTGAGTGTTCTCCTGGGAAATATGGGGAGCCATCTTAGCTGACTTCTGAGTTCTGCATCTAAACTGAACATGACCTGCTCTTTGTGGGGCAGGGTGGGTGGTGGGTAAAGCCCACCTACAATAGCCATAGCCCACTAATGACTCCCTTCCCCAACCAACATATAAGGCAGGAAGGTTTTTAAAGAAGAAAATATGTCCATTTTAAAATGAGTTCTTTAGTTCCAAGTCATTGTTATTAAAGTAGGAATTGTAAAATGGTCCACACATAAAGTTAACATTTCAATATCCTAATGCACTTAGAAGTTTGGTTTGAACCTTCCTCAAAATTTGAGCCCTCTTTCAAGGGGTAAACAGATGTGTGTTTGTAGGGGAGCATTATCCTTGCCATTACTGATGAGATCCACAGAATAAAATGAAATTTGTGATAAGCTAAGTTTCTGTTTTTTGGATAATATTTTTTCATCGACTCCCTAGTAATTCATCCTGCTGTCTATGTGCAGCTAACATTCACTTCCAAATCGAGTGACTTCAAGATTTTAATTTAGTGGAAGCGTTAAAGAAAGCAGATGATTCCCTGTGATAAGTTAAAGCAGATATCTTCTAGGTGAAAAGTTAAAGTCATTTATTAGAGTAGATAGCGCTGTGATATTCTTCAAACTGACGCCCAACACGAGACCAGAATCTAAACGATCGGCTTTGGGCTCACGATAGAGAGATAATTTTGAAATGGATGATCACATTTTACACTGGGGCCATAGAGGCAAAGAATGTAGAACACAGTAATTACAAATTTAGTCTTGATAAAACACTCTCCATCCTGTTTAAGTCAGCAGAGGTTAGCTTGCTCAGATCTCCACTTTTAATTGGTTTTGGACTTGGGTTTTTAGGGGGCGGAGGGCCATGTTCAAATTAGAAGAATCACTGAGAAACCATGAGCTGAGATGGCAAGTTAGAAAATAGTTATTTGCAGAAGCTTTTATGGGGCCTTGGTCAAACATGGATACCTGTGGAACAAAAGTTTTTTTCTTAAACTAGGATGTTGAAACTTAGGTGTCTTGCCAGTAAAGGAAATTCCATGTGTAAGGGAGGTTAATGACATTAAGTGTATGCATCTTAACATTATGTTTCCAATGTCTGTCACAGTATAAGGGCATGGCCCTTTCTTATAGGAAGATTATGGTTTGTCAGCTGTAATTAAAGTGGGTGTCTCTTGTTGCTTTTCTAGGAGAGAAGCCAGAGTCCCTTTTCTTTTCCCCAAATTTAAGTCCTCATCCGATCATTAATACTTATCATTTGGCTGTCTTAAGCTTTCCACCAAAGGAAAATCAGTGGAATCAAACAAAATTGTAAACTAAGTTTTAAAATAGAAATAGACATTTTGAAAACATCTTTAATGACTTGACTGTCTTTTGACAAATGTTTTTAGTGTTTTGAAAAAAGCCAAGTTATTTATTTAAAAGCATGTGAACTCCCTCTGCTAACTGAACCCCTTCGTTTAACAATAAATGATGCCTCTGCTGATAAGTGATTCTTTTTAGGCCTACTGGAAAATTAAATAGGAGGTAATGTCTGAAGGCAGATGAACATTCAACTGTCTAGTGCTTCCACCTATTATAATATGGTTAAAAACAACAAACTCTCCCAAATAAGCCCCCAAATCCAACTAAAGATTTTCCAATTCCAGTGCATTTTCAGTGGATTAACTGTCTTTATTCTCTCTCTCCGTTTTCTTTCTTTCCCTTCTGTAGGCCAGAAAGGTCAATGGTTGAGTGGATTTTTTGACTATGGATCTTTCTCAGAAATCATGCAACCCTGGGCACAGACTGTGGTGGTTGGCAGAGCCAGGTAAGAGCTCTTCTGTTTCGGAAGCGCTTTTTCCTCCCAACTAAAAATAAGAAAGAAAGGGCCATAGCTGTGTAGGTTTTTACTAGTAATGCTCTCTTTGTCTAAACTTTCTAAGAATATTGGATTATAGCCATGCCCAAGGCAGCATAACTGGAGCGCTGGTTCCTAGTAGTCATTTAGTGTGTCACTCCAATGACACGTTTAATCTGAAGTGTGGTTTTGATACATTTCCTTTTTATAATGCTGAAAAAAAGCTCTTTGGAGGCTGTAAAGCCCAACTACAATAACCACAGCCTACCACTGGCCCCCATCTTCCCCAAAGACCATTTTCTTTCAGGCGTAGGTGACAAATAAATCAGACTCATGTACATTCTATGTAACCCAGAAGATCTATGTACCCTAAAAGAAGTTCCTTCATGGCATCAAGATTATTTAAGTAACAAATGTACTATATTGGCTTATCATCAGGTTTGAATTGCAAAAAAAAAGTTTACCTGAAACAGGAATGAGTAAAATAAGCTGGAATAAGTTGCTGGGATACCTATATTTTTCAAACGGGAAATTGAAGTTTCTATTAAATTTTAATGCCCACCCTGAGAAGTGCCTCACTCAAAAGCAAGCTCTGCACAAAATAATCTGTAGTACTCACTATAACAAGCATCTGCCCAGGCCGATCTTAATCTTGTTCTGCACTGCAGAGACATGCTACCCTAAGGACCCACATCTGGAGCTCACCTTCCTCTTGGGGGCTATCAGTTTTCCTTGGTGAAAAGTGACACCTGCTCAAGATTCTCAAACATGCCACATTGGGTTGAGATTTAGATTCTAGCCTTGAAAATAATTCTAGGCTTTGTGGTTCTTTCAATGCAGCAGGTCAGCACACCTCATGCTGCTGGTGACAAGGAGCCATCAGATGGCAAATCCCACAGACAGGATCTTCCACTGTGACTCTGAATAAGGAGTCAGGTCTGGGATCAGCTCAGACTGAAACTCACAGGCACTCACTCCCATTTCCTCTCGTGTCTCAGGTCTCTTCTACTTCACCAGAGGCTTCTGGGTTCCAGTGAGAATTAGTCTTTGTGCCTAGTAAAATTCCCACTGGGAAGGTACAGTTGGGGGATACATTAGAGAGAGAGCCCTCCTACCCAGGAACCCATCAATTTGTTACAGAGAGTCCTCCTATCACACTCTGACCAACTTTTTTAGAAATCTGTCTCTTTTCTATTCTGCTTCAGTTTTCCTGTCTGTAAAAACATGACAGGTTTTAAGCCTCAGAAAGGCAAACCTTTGTTAAGGTCTTTAATATCCTCCCATGGGAAACAAGAGAATAATGCTTTACACTTAGGTTTGGAAGAATAGGGATTGTCCTGTGAGCAAGATCAGTCAAGCTTGGCTTTAGTTAGCTCTGCCATTGTTTATTGTGACACTCACTCTGACTTCTTCCTTTCTTTCCATCTGATGAGTTCTGGGCTTCTTACTTCAAACACATACACATGCTCACAAGTATATAAAACACAAATGGAGCTAGCTTCTTTCAAAAGCAATGGCATTTCAAGAAATAAATATAAATGTATTCTTCTGGGATTGTTACTGTAAGTGCTGCCAAAACTCATCTTTGGTATGTATGTTTGGAATATGTGTGCTATTGGCTGTAAATTGTCTTTTATTATTCCATGGCACCTTGTCCAGGGACACACTATAAAACAAGATGTAGCATCTTCATGTGCTAGCCTGATAAAATTTATATGAAGTATAATAGAAAACAGAAGTTGTTCTGAGCTGTTTTCAAGTTCAATAAATAACTGTAATACTCGGATAAAGATGTTCTTTATTAGGTCACATGGGTCCTAATATATAAGTTATAAGTTACCGATTTAGGGTGGCTTTTGCAATTACAAGTTTCCAGTTGGATTGTTAATCATTGTGAACAGAAATATTTCTAAACCCTCCTGTGTACCTCCTGCTCGTTGTCTGGTTGTCTAGAGGGCTTTTGATTCTGATTCAGTGCAGGCAAGTGACAAGGGGGTGGGTGGTCCCCAGTCAGGCCCCTGTCAAGCCTCTTGTGATGACAGGAATCCATTTCCAGTAGCCAGTGTAACAACCAAAGACCATCTTTCATTGAAAAGTTTTGTTATGGAATGCTATGGGGAATGAGACACTATAACCATCCCACCCCAACCCCAAGGAATGTGGCTTAGAAAGTAAAGATTGAATCACATTTTCCAGAATAAGGGCTCACTCTGTACCTTGTGGCCCTCTCTGGCTCTCTGGCTCTTCCTCTCTCTTCCTGATTTTTACTAGGAAATCTTTATGAGGATCAAGTTGGGAAGGTACATGGAGTATAGATGTGGAGGCTTTGAGCTCCTGAACAGTTTTTTAAATTAACATACTTGGAGATTAAATATATATGTCCAATATAGATCACCTATTTCATCAAGATTACTCCTGAAAGTTATCCCTGTCCCGTTGCTCTTTTCCAGTGAAAGAGCATGTTATGAGTTTGCTTAGCCATGTCCAGACTCTTGGCACAATCCATCATCTCCATTACACACCTGCATGCTCTGCATCCACACACCCATATGGGAAGATCTGCCGCGCCCTCAGATCTTATCTGGGAATACATTATTAGTGCTCCATAGAAAACACAGCTCTGTTCCAGCAACGCCAGCATTTATTAAAACAGTTACTGGGGACTCTCTTGTCCCCTCCTAGCATGAGCCAGGAGTTCTGTCCTCTCACTTCCTCTCTAAATAAAAGCCTCTACACACCTTGCTCTCCTATCTTGAGCGTTTGCAAAGTTTATTCTTTGGCTCCGTCAACAACCCTGGTTATCAACACTAGTCTTGCTCAGAGAAAATATGTAAAAAAAAAAAAGCAAAAAACAGTTACTGAAAGTCTCTGATTCTACTACATTTCATACCTTTTCCCTCCATCAGAGAGAGGCTCTAGAGTTAAGTGAGGAATCTTGTTTTGGAAGGACAGAGATGGGGGTGTGTGCACATGTTAGGCTGTTGAATCTGAATGCAAAGGCTCCCCTAGTTCAACCTGGTTTGAATTTATCCTGTGGTGTGGAATAGGAGTGAGTCTGGGGGTAGTTTCCTACTGTATTTATAAAAATTTACCATATTTACTAAATCCATAAAAGTTTCACATTTTACTGCAGAGGAGTCAGATTTCCCCCTGCTTTCTCCTGCTTTTCTCCCCTCAGTGTTTTGATGTGGGATGGGAAAATAAATGAGTAGCTGTAATGTTGGCATACATTGGGTTCTTATGTGGCTCATTTTTTATTAGGCTAGGAGGAATACCTGTGGGAGTAGTTGCTGTAGAAACCCGAACAGTGGAACTAAGTATCCCAGCTGATCCTGCAAACCTGGATTCTGAAGCCAAGGTAGGTCACCTCGAGTACCCTGTGTGCCTGTGCTTGGAATAGTGTTTTCCTTCTGCAGAGCCTCTGGACATATTAGAAGCATTGCAAACCACCAGTTTTAGAGGGAATGGTAGTCAGCATCCTTGAATGATTTCAGGCCGTCATCTGCTCACATTTAAGATGACTCTAAATGGACTGTAAGCTAAATTCTGCCTGAAGAATTAAATGGACCTTCACAGTGATCTTGTTGATGCTAGAAAACAGTCTGTTTGTTGAGGAGATGGTCTTACAGAAAGGTGGCTGAGGGCCTGTGGTTCCAGGTTCTCTGAGCACACACATGGATGACCTATTACTGGAATTAATAATGAATTCCACCCTAATGCCAATTGTGAACACTGCAGTCCATCTTTTTTAGAAGAATAGATTATGTTTTCACATCCTGACAAGATCTAGAAAATGAGGGGTGGGAGAGAATGGGAAGGAGATTATTTAGTAGTATCACACCAAGTGTCTGTTGATAACCACAGTACAGGTTAAAAGCCATACTAAACACAGCGATGAGAAGACTTTGAGACTGTATAGTTGGCTTATTTTGAGGACTAGTGTGGTTGAGTCATTTTAAGTTGCTTTTGGGAGGCCGAGAACAAGGATTCTAGAGACTGCATTTTTCCATTAGAAGCAGGAAGTTTCCCCCTTTTAACTAAAGAGTGGTGGTGTAATCAGGATTTTAAAGAGGAGTGTTTAACAAAGTCAAAGATCCAGAATCCTTTTTTATTTCGAAGATGATCTTGATAAACAATTCTTGTTTGTTTGGTTTGATAGAGTTTTTAATCAGTAGAACCTTGCTTACCTCGGAGAGATTCCCTCTCAAACTGTGCTAATTTTGTCCTACTCTTTGACTTTTCCCAATAGATAATCCAGCAGGCTGGCCAGGTTTGGTTCCCGGACTCTGCATTTAAGACCTATCAGGCTATCAAGGACTTCAACCGTGAAGGGCTGCCTCTCATGGTCTTTGCCAACTGGAGAGGCTTCTCTGGTGGGATGAAAGGTGATTGGCTGGGCTCCGGGCTGGGGAGGCATGCTGAGTCCCAGGAACCCTGCAGCAGTGGGAGGGAGGGTTTATACTGGGCAGAGCCTCTGGATGTCCTGACAGCCCAGGGGACACCCTAGGCTTTTGGGATTATGCTCCCTCTGAGATATCTTCTAAGTTACAACTTGAATGGGAAAATTCTGTATGTTTTATAAATCCATACAGAATTTCAGAATAATCTACTAGTGTCAAGGAGGGCTGCTGTTGTGGATTTAGCTTTTGCAGGTAACAGTGGACTATTCTGATGGTCCTGGGGAAATATGATTGTGCTAGTCTCTGCCCCTCTTTCTGGGCATAGTCTTTATTACTCTTTAATGCTCTACAATGACCAAGGTAGGTACTGAAATCAGCCAACACCAAAAGAAAAAAAAGAACTGTACTAGAGGCTGTTCTTTGTGGCAGTTTGTGATATTTTCTACTATTATCCAACAACAGCCCTGGGCCTATGGCCCCAGCATATTAGACCATTATTATAAAGGCTTTGCTCTCTGCTATGGGAGTTGCTTAATGATTAGGCAGTGAGTATAGTATCACCATTTACTGAGAATCCTTTGTGTGCAGAGCTGCTGTGGACAGTTCAGGAGTGCCAGAGGAAACACAACTCTGCCTCTTAACAGTAGTGAAGTGCTCTCTCCAATGGCCAGAGAGTCATGGCCATGCTGAGGCCAGGGACTACATACCAGGAGGAGATGCATATGCTGATGAGTGTCAACTTGATCAGCTCACTGGGGAGAACTCAGGGTTCTGAAGCAGTAGGATGTGCTAGGGGAATGGGAGGAGGGAGTAGATGGCCCTGTTGGCAATAAATGTAGTGATCAGAGATAGGGACTTAGGAATTGTGAAAGAAAGAACTCTCAGCAGGGCACCCAGAGATAGCTTGGGGCAGGAGAATCTCTAGGTATGAGGGAGGAAAAATTTGGGGAAGTTACCCTTTTCTAGATTATCAGCTAGGTGTCCAGAGGGATTAGAGTCTTATGCCAACAACACTCCTTTACCAAGCTAGCAAAAGCCCTGTATGGCCAGGCCTCCCTGCCAAAATGTAGGAGACTAGGGTGATCTACCTATCTTTCTCCCTCCCTCCCTCCCTCCTTCTTTCATTGAAAAGTTCCCTTTTGCCCATATTGGCTGGACAATGGCCAAATTTTGCACTTTTCTTGGGGGAGACTTGGATTATACATGCAAATTAATGTTTGTATACTTATTTAGACTATAAAGGTGAATTATTTTTTGATAAAGATAGTAAATCAGTGAAAATGCCATGAGATACTGAAAGCATAGGTTAAACAGGTCAATCTTAACACATTTTTATCGAGTTCTTATGTGCAAGGAACTATGCTAGCTACATCAGAGAAAACAAAACTAAGTCAGAATCAGACAAAGTATAAACGAAATACTATGGTGTTCAAAAGAGGATTATACTATATTGAAGGATTTTTCTTTTGGTGGGGGAGAACCTGAAGCCCCTTTCATTCGTTATGTGGAGATTCATTTAGCATCAGATTTCACTTGATCCCAGATTCCTTGCCTGTAAGATTTACATTAAGAATTTCATCAAGAATTAGGAGAGAATTCAATGCTATTACTCCTTAGTTACCTTTGGGAGGCAGAGGAAGGAGGTTGAGAATTCAGTCTTCCTGACATTACTTAGGAGTTCAGAGTTCAAAAGTTTGCTGCTTGTAGGAAAAGCTTCAATTCTGTCACATGTTTTGGCTCAGGCCCAGATTGGCTGCCAGCCCTGGAACAATAGGAACAACAATTACAATTAATTCAGCGCTTTTTACCAAAAGAAACTGCGCTAACCATTTCACATGCATTATCTTACATAATCATCACAATAGGCACCTCTAAGGGGTAAGCTATATTATCATCTGCATTTTACATAAACTAAGACTTAGATTAAGTAAATTTCCCTAGCTAAAAAAAGACAATTGGGAGAGGAACACAGATCTGCCTGACTTCCTGTAGCACAGTTGGCTGATTTTAGAGCCTCGGACTGACCAGATCTACAAGAATAACCCTAGAACAGAATGTCTAGGTTCCTGAGAAAGCTATTATCCACGTACCTCTCCTCTCCTTTGGGGTTGTCCTTTCTTATTGTGATAAAAAACTTGAAGAGCTCAGAAATGAGTTTTTTTTTTGTAGCCAAATATACATAATATTTTAATCATTGATAGTGCACAATTCAGCAGCATTAACTACATTCACAAGGTGTGTAGCCATTATATATATACACACACACATATATATCCAAAACTTTTTCATCATCCCTGACATAAAATCTGTCCCCATTAAATGATGATTCCGCACTTCTCCCAACCCCCTGCCTCTGGTCAGAAAGCAGTTATTGGCCTGATACAGACCAAGGCCAGCTCTGTCTTCTGAATTTTGGTGCTGCTGCACCCAATTCACACACCACTTAAGACAAATAAGCTTTGGGGAAGATAGAGATCAGTGTGAAGTAGGCGGTGGAGGAACATGGGGCCTTTCATATTTACATACAGGTCAGGATGTTTTCTACATATTATCTCATGTAAAGGGACCTAAACTGAGAGTCATTCCACATCCCTTGGGGAGATGTTTGCAGTTTTGGTTTCAATACTGGCTGGGGATTATGCAGGGAGGGAAAATAAACAATTATGCCATCCCTCAGTGCACACAAACACACAGCTAGGAGCCGACTGCACTGTGGGTAAAATGACTCCAAAATTGTGTGTAATGAGTAGGAAAAGATTAGAGACAGCTCTTGCTATGCTGAAAATTGACATTAGTGGAAGGGAAAAAAAGAAAAAAGTCTTTACTAGTCAGCCTAGGAGGTCTAATTCTAGCAGTAAAAATATAAATAAATAAATAAAAGTATGTCAAGATGGTATTGGTGCTTTTTTTCCAATGAGCTCTATCTGGCCGGAAGGCTATTCAGCATAATGCAAAATTAAATTATAAAAACTGGCTGAATATTTAGATGGAAGAGCCATTTGGAAGCAGTTTATTTAGACGAACCGGCAATGACCCACAACAGGGAGACATCAAGCGTGAAATTTACTAGAAATTAGCACCAGGGTCCCAGCCTCAGCATGAATAGCTTGATAGGATGCAAATCCCAGTGACATTAAGCTGCCTCACTGCTGGCGCTACAGGGTCACTCTCAGTTGGCTTTTCATGTTATACTTATTATTTTTTCCTGGGACAGGTTATAAATAACAATAAAAAAACATTTATTGAAAACTTTAACTGGAATGAAAGTCTATTTTAAAGTCTCTGATTACTTGGATGTTGAAATACTGTGTCAGCCAGCCATAATGAACTCATGAGACATTACGTGTGTGCAGCTTGCGTATGCCTAATGTTTGCCTCCAGCCTCTAACAGATGATCCTGCCCAAGCCAGGAGGTCTGTTCCAGTTTGGAGAGTATGGGGCACTGTGGCAATCCCTCACCACTCTGCTCCCTTGTTTGGTCCATGTGTCTGCCGGCACTTATCTGTGTTGTGTAACAATGAAAGGCCTAAGCAGGTTGGTGTCTGGGTGCTGAGAACATTCTGGAAAGGCTGTGTGGTCCCTAATCCTGCAGATGTGCTTTATGCAGAAGGCTTAGAAAGCACTAAGCTCCCACCTCTCCAGTGAAGAACCTATCAGTATTTCCTATTCCCACTTGAATTTCTCATGGCCTGAAAATTGACAGTCAGCATATGCATAGTTTTAAAATTCCCTAGACTGATTTCTAGCCTAAACCCTTGGGAATACCTCTCTCTGCAACTCTTGGCTTTGCTTTTGCTCTGTTTCTTAAATATGAAGGGATTTCAGACAAATGCGTGTTAGATTGTTGCCAAATACTTCAACCTGCCTTTCAAAATGTGTGATTGGGGGGCAGCTGTGATTCAGTGAGCATGTTGCTTGTAGAGTTTATCTGTGTGCTTGTGTATATTTTAATAGCCTTTGTTGCTTTTTGGGTGTTTTGATGGTTGGATTGTGGGTCTGTTGGTGTTCCAGGTTAGATGGAGGCCTTGTTTTCAATCCCAAGATTGTCAGCTTTAATGAAACTTGATTTCCCTTTTTCTACTCATAGTCTTAGAGCCTGAAGATAATTGTTTGCCAGTCAGAGCCAAGCCCTTCACACAGCTGGTAATATCGTCAGTATAATTTCTGACATTTCTGAGCAGGTAAAATTTAGAAATATTCAATCATTTTATTCAAGTCTTTTCTGGTTTTACTCAGCAATTGTATCAGATGCTGGAAAGCAGATTACTTCAGCCTCATGCCCTTTCCTTTCTAATAAGAATGATGAGTTAAGAATGAGGTAGTAGAATAGGGACTTTAGAGCCAAAAATACCTGAGTTCAATTCTTATCTCCACTCCTACTCATCTCTCACTTAGCTATAAGAAGATGATGATTTTCTGATGATTAAATGATTTGTATGTGTGTGTATATGGAGTCATGCTCTCTGGTATGCAGTAAACTAGCCACAATGATGAAAAAGAGGGACCAAAGTCCATTTCACAAAAATAAAAAATGCACACATGCTCAGCTTTATCCCAGATTAGTTGCATATACTGTGAAATCAAGTGTTTTTTTAAATTAAATAAATGGAAGTACATTTCAAATAAAGACCCCACTCCCTTTCTTTTTGGGAGCTGGTTCTGTTAATCATAGACAGATTTTAATGTAGATAGGTCTGTAACAAACTGAAGTGGGTGAAGAGGTTGAAAACTGTCTTCATTTACCTCTCATTTTCTTCCTTGTCCTGTAGGGTGACTTTTTTTGTGCTGTTTTCTGTTTTACTTTCTCCTTAATCAGTGTCTCCCATTTTTTCTCGGTGCACAACACCATTGAGGGCCACTCCATTCTGTCAGTTGTTCTAAGGCTGTACTCTTGGCAGCACTGAAAAATATACTGCTAATTACACAATTATTTTATTGTGCAACACTGGTTGAAATAGCCACTAAAGAATTAATTTAGTTAAAATAATTGGAACTGAACAATTATTTTCATAACCACAGAATTAGCGTAAAGTGCTTAAAGTCCTTTAGTCCCTACTCTTCATAGAGCAGTTGTGTAATTAGCAGTAAATTTTTTTGGTCTGTGCTTTCCTCCCAAAGGAATAAATGTCTTTGCTCTGATCATATATACAGAGTATATAATCATATACATTCCTCATAGGGTAGTGAGTTTTTCCAGGGTCAACTTCTGAATTTTGGGAATTTCCAATGTCTTCACAGAACAGCCATGTTGGGGCATTGAAGAAAGGCATATGCCTTGCAGTAAGCCATGCTCACTGACGGTTTGTGTATATAGAGCCATTTTTACTTTGGAGAAGGTGGCAGGTTAATTTGCCAGTAACTACAATGAAAGCAATTTCTATTTGGTTTGCTCCTAACTTCCTGAAAAATGCTTCTTTGGATTTCCAGAATTGATTTATTCCAAATTGAGATCCTTGCCTTGATAGGAAAGTTTGAACTCAGTTGAACCTATTATTTGGTCTTTAGAAAGGATCCATTGTGTTTCCACTGAAGTACTCATTAAACATCTGGAATCATAAACCTAAAACTTTAGCAATGTTTAGACTTCAGTGGGCTAGGAAATGGAAAGAAGCCCATAAATTGTTGGGAAATAAATAACTGATCTAACTTTCCAAGGACTCACTTTATTTATGCACCAGAGGTCCCTTTTCTCCAGGCTGCTCCAGGCCTTGGGGGAGATTTTACAAAGTGTACTCTTTAGCAAAATAAAGAAGTGCACAACACCATTGAGGGCCACTCCATTCTGTCAGTTGTTCTAAGACTGTACTCTTGGCAGCACTGAAAAATATACTGCTAATTACACAATTATTTTATTGTGCAACACTGGTTTATGTGGCTGTATGATATTTATAATAAACATTCATTTAAAATTTTTTCTCTCCTTGATACCCTGATAAAAACTGTTCAGAATAAATTTGTTTTTCTCTTCTCATTGTGTTCCTCCCAAAGTGTGTATGTGTTCCTCCATTCATCCAGCAGATACTTAACTGTACCTGTGTTCCAGGCACTGGACAGGACACTAGGGATTCAAGGATGAAAGATGCAGTTTCTGATGATAAAATTTCTGAAGGGACCATTTCCATTAGCTGCACATTTTAAGAGCTTTCATATGCTAAGTGTCATGAGAAGAATTGAAAAGAGTTTGAATAGTTCCTTCCTTCAAAAAACAATATAGTGAGAGAGAGCACATATTGACATGAAAAATACTCAACGTTTGTATGGCAAGCATGGGTTAATATGGTGAAACCTGAGAACAGAAATTCAGGGAGGATATAAAATGGATATGCAGTCCATAGGCCCTGCACACTGTATCTTGTCAAAGTCGGTGTACCTCTCTTGTGCTTTTGAAGATTCCCCTGGGGTCTTGAATATTATACAGTTGGAAATACCAATCCCTTTAGTCTTTAGGGTGGCCAAATAGGACCTGAGATGGCTGGACCCTCAGATCTGTCACCTCTGGCATAAGCAGCCTCCTCATGGAGGCACAGTGAGCCATATAAATATTATTTTCTATATCCACTGTGAACAATGTTTGGAAGCACCGTTTGATGATTTCTAATTTGTCTCATTCCCTATAGATATGTATGATCAAGTGTTGAAGTTTGGTGCCTACATCGTGGATGGCTTACGGGAGTGCTCACAGCCTGTGATGGTTTACATTCCTCCCCAGGCGGAGCTTCGGGGTGGCTCCTGGGTAGTGATTGACCCCACCATCAACCCCCGGCACATGGAGATGTATGCTGACCGAGAAAGCAGGTAGCATTCCTTCCTGATTTGTATTCATTGCTTCTGAGGATCCCATAGCTGTTGGTCTCTTCCTGGAGAACATAACCAAGAGAACCTTGTTGGAATCTATTTCCAGAGGGCTCCAAGGTCAGAAAAATAGACTTTCTAAATAGTGTCTGCTGGTAAGCAAAGGAAACCAAGCTGGAGTCAAGCTTTCTCAGTGTGATTCTCCACCCAGATTGTTTTGCCACGAAGTCCTCTATTCCAGGCACCCCCAAACTCAGAGAGATT
The DNA here is from genome assembly GCA_032199065.1 of Smutsia gigantea. Lineage (NCBI taxonomy): Eukaryota > Metazoa > Chordata > Mammalia > Pholidota > Manidae > Smutsia > Smutsia gigantea. The sequence continues at coordinate 7,464 of JAVSCE010009464.1, read as the reverse complement.
CTCTCTTCCTATTTGTTGTTCAAATATGCCTATTCACTATCTCTTTTTCAGGTATGTGGCAAAGGGAGCCTAAAGCAAGTGGAAGGACTGAGCTGTTAATATGGAGTTCTAGGGTCTTAACCCAGCTCTGCTGCTGACTGGTGAACTTGGAGCAGTCCTTACTCTCTGGGCTGCTAGTAGAGCAAGCTGGGTGGTCTCTGAGGTGCACCACAGCACCCACATTCTGTGATTCCAAACCAGAGCTTCTCCCGCAGAGTCCCATGTCCCACTCCGGCATTCTAGGAGGCTTGGCGAACATAGAGTTTGTAACAGCCAAAGAACTGAATACGTCCCAGGCTTTTGTTAGGAGACGGTACCTACAAATATTTACGTAAAACTGATCAAATCTACCTACCTTTCATAATCTGCTTTCAACCCTTTCCAAAGTAGGTAAATTTCACATTGTATTTTCTCAACATTTTCCATGCCAATTCCTATAGTCAGTCATTTTATTAGAGTACCTGCCTCTCTTTTCTCCTAGAATTCAGCCTTCTACTTCAAAGGCTGCTTATGAGAGTCCTAATGATTATCTAATCACTAGGCTACGAAGTTCTATACTCAGGTATTTATTATTATTTAATTTTTACCTAGCCTCTGATCTGTTATCAGATCAGAAACAATTTCTTTGCAGACTTTGGAGCAAGACTCTTCTGGTTTCAAATCGAGCTCTGTTGCTTGTTTGACTTGGACAAGTCTCTTAATGTCCCATACCTTACATCCTCTTCTGGAAAATGGGGATAATAGTACCTCACCTCATAGAGGATGTAGACTGAGCATAGGAGCATTGTGAAGATTTATATGTAAGCACTTAAAACAGTACCACATACATAGTAACCAGTAGCTGTAATATTTTTTAAATGTAACTTTTTTAGAAGTATTTAGGGTAAAGTTCCTGATGATAGAACATCATTAGTATGCACTAGCAGTAACCAGGAGATCTTCAATTTCCATAGCAGTAGGCAGAACGTTTTCTTTACAACCTGGCCTGGCCTAGTATTTCTAAGTCCTGCCCGCAGACTGACAGCTGTGTATGGGGCTGATGAGCACAGACCCTTCATTATACAGCCTAAATGCTGGAGGCTGTTCCCCTGCCGCTGTGCCTACGTCATCTTTTTTTTTTTCCTGGAAAATAATGTAATTCCTGTTACCCTGTTCAGGTGGGTGGTGGAATCTGTATTCTTCTCCCTTTGAGATGGAAGTAGACTGGTGTGGTAATGAAAATTATTTTAATTGGTTTTTTGCCAGGCCTTTCTCATATCTCACTTAGGTACTTCTCTGATGCCTGCTTCTCTCCCTGGGGTTACTTCTGTGAACCATGGGGGTCCAAAACCATAATGAAGCTATTTCCTGGTCCACGAATTATAACTGGCTTCATTCTGTTGTCTTCTTCCTTTAAAGGGCCTCTAATTCTGTTTTGTTCTGTTCTGTTTTCTTTCTCTCTGATCCAGGGGATCAGTTCTGGAGCCAGAAGGAACAGTAGAAATCAAATTTCGCAAAAAGGATCTGGTGAAAACCATGCGTCGAGTGGACCCAGTTTACATGCACTTGGCTGAGCGATTGGGTATGTCTGCTTGTCCTCCTGGCAAATCAATGAGCCATTCAGCTGATTTGTAATGAGTGCATTCGTAGGCCAGGGGAGGAGGCACTGAAGCATTTGATCAAATTCATGATAATCTTTATTTACTGTCCTCTATATGGTAAGAACTCTGGTAGAATGAAATAATGTGGGTAATGGGAGGGAAAGTGGGCCCTGAAAAAGCAAAAGTCACCAGATTTTTCTTCTGATATTTCCTTAGTGTTCACATAGCCCATCTTTTAAGACTTATGGATGTCCTTGTAAAGAGTGATTGGCTGGAAGTTACTGTTGGAGGCAGGCTAATCAGGCAGAGAATATGCTAGACTTAAATGTCCCATTTCTGATTGTCTCTTTGGAGGAGTCCACCACATTTTTGAGAGATGTGAGAGTCAGTGTCATGGGATAGAAAAGCTGGAGACTTACCCAGGTGGTTTTCTGGGGCCATCCTGAGCTGAAGAAATACAAGTAAAAATCATGCATTGTGTGTTTCCAAACAATGCTGCTACAAGGGCAAAAGCCCTGGGAGTGTTTGCTCGTGGCCTCCAGCCATCACTCTGCTGCCCATTTGTTCTTGGAGCTTTTGAAAGGCACTTGTGATCTGGACATAGGACTGAACTGGGGGAGCCCTATGTAGGGTCCAGAGGCTGAACAAGTTTCAGATTTCCTGCCCAGATCGCCCATTGAGCCCCTTGCTATGTTAGTAAAGATAATTGCTGGAGGTTCTTTTGTTTGTTGGTTTGTTTTGTTCTAGTTTTTCTGAAGGAACAAAGAGATTTTCTTTAAAGTACTAGTGAAACTCAGTGAATGGAATGCATAAAAAAAAAGAGATGCTAGCTGATTTATGTTCCAAACAGTAATTTAATCAATGAAGTACTTTTTGTGCATATCTTCACCATCTAGAGACACAGAACTTTCTGAGTGCATGCACTCTGGAGACTGCACATCCTGACGTTTGGAGCCTCAGCAGGTTGCTTGCAAAACACAGGAACATGGGTTATAATAAACCTTGCTTGTGTCCCATTGTTTGCCATTAGGTAACGACCGCCAATAACTAACCCATCACAGTCTGATCCTTTTATGGGAAATGCACGCATACAACAAGAAATTGGCAAAGTTGTTTCAAAAATCTATTGCCACCCAGAAGTGTTGAGGTGTTTTTTTCTTTCTTCTCCAAACAGGATAATTGCTTCTGATCAACCCCTTACACTTTAATTAAAGTAACTGCAGCTCAAGAGCAAGTTAGTCACAACTGTACATAGAGAGCTCTAAAAGCTTCAGCCACTGATAAGCACCTCACTTAGACGGCTTATAATTGCTCCCAGCATCAGGCAGTCATTGCTGCTGTTTTTACCACTAATTCTGTGGAAAGGCAGCAGTGCCACAATTGCAGGACACAGTGAATTGCATAATTTTTTTTTTTCATTTTTTCTTTTTTTGCTCGTTTTCTTTCTGGCCAATTTAAAATTTGTCAAAGTCGGTCTTCTTCTGGATCACTGCCCTTTGATATTTCGCGCACTCCATTTGCCACAAACAAGCCGCAGGGCCGCGGTTCATGCTGACTCTAGCAGAAGCAGAGCGCTCCATTTATCTTACACTGCCTGCTGAATTCCTACTCATTAACTGGGGGTTCACTGCCTCTTTTTAACCCCCCAATGGCTGTTATCATCCCTTCAGAGAAACCGGGTGGTAGGAAAAGGGATCCTCTCTGACATCTGCAGAACCACTGGATGGTGAGGGGTGTGGGGCGGAAGCTTCTCTCCCTTGAAGGAAAGTGATCATGCTCCCACTCTCACCTAGCACCTTTTAACTTTTGAAACACAGGAAGGGGAGAGGGAGGAGATTCCCAAGTGATGCCCGTTTAATCATTTGTTACAAATCATCTCATTATCAATTTCCTGTGTGCACTGAAGAAAACCGTATTTATTTAACCTTGACCAAAATGGCACTAGAGGAAGAATCCTTAGTTGGCTAAATATGAAACGGCTCTGGCCCAGGGCAGCCTGTGAATATGAGCAGTGAATTTGGAATAAAAATAACTATGGACGAGTCTTAGTTATGTTGCTTTCAGGTAAATTGTTTAACTTCTCCAAATATCAGTTTCTTCATCTAGGATATGGGTAATGCCCCCACCTACTGGGAGCATGCAATGACTGTTGACTTTGAATCTGGGAAGCATTTTTCAGATGTGGGGATTGGCATCGTTTCCCTTCCATCCTAACCCTTAGAAGAAGCAGAGGGCCATCTTTGGTACTGAGCATTCTCTGTGGCGTAGGTCCACTTTTGGAGCAAGTGGTATAGGAAAGGACATATGAACCAGAAGCAGCAGTCTTGTCTCTCAGGCATTTGCAGTTTTTCTCGGAGGACATGCATACCCAGGTGTATTTGTAGGCTCACAGATCAGCAGGGGTATAACAGTACAAGCTGTGAACCAAGCTCCTTTTGGGTCCACATTGGCTTCTGGCTCCTTCTCAATGCCTAGAACTAAAGACTGCCAAAATGCTTTTCCACAGAGTGGGGTGCAAATGAGCTCATTTTCAAGATTGAGAGGTTAAGGCAAAATGAAGAGTTAAATAAACCATCCAAGTACAAAACAAATGCACGTCAGAGCCCAGAATGGAATTCTGGTTCCCTGTGTTCCACTTTCCTCAGGATTTCCTCAGATTTTCCCTCAGCTTAATAGTGAGCCTGATCAAAATTAAACAAGAATTCTTTCCTTTTGTTATCTAAAGCCAATTCTACTGAGAAAAAATCTGATTTAGGAGAAAGCCCACAGAAGTGGGTGTTATCTTCCCAATCTCTTTCCAAATCAGCCTCTGGACTGGGGAGCATGCTGTCAGGTCACTCAGACAAACCAGTGCACAACTGAGTGGCTGTGTTCAAAACATAATTACTGTTCATTCTCTATGGGTAATGAGTGATATTTATTTTCTGGACAGCTAACTTCATCTCTTTCAGAATTTTTATTTTTAAAAAACAATGACCTGTCTTTTATGTAGTTTGGATAGGAAGGTAGTCAATTACTGGTTTGCAGTTCTGTGATTATCAGAGAGTATGAAAACAGCACATACATTGATTCCTGATAGAGGTAAAGGAGAGAATTACCACAGAAAGAAATGTGATATAAACCCAAATTACAGTCTTGCATTGCTGAGCCAGTTCTGAACCTGAATTTCTCAGAACTATGGCTTGGTAGAGTCAGTGTGGAGTCCGTAACATCCTACCATTCTGGCTGCTACAAGGAAATTAAATTCCTTCTCTGGAAAGGAAGGCCAAGCCCTCCACAGCCTCTTTGTGCTTCTCTGACAATCCTCCATCTCCACACACAGCCAGAGCAGGGGGAGTGGCTATGGAACGGGATGGTCTTCCTAGCCTGGCATCTCAGGCACTGTGACCTGAGATCCTCTCCTAGATCCTTGCCCTCCTCCTGTGTTCAGAGAGAAATGACAAATCGGTTTAGACAGAGAACTGTCCAGCCCCAAGTGTAAAGCAATTGTAAGTTCCCCACTGACTCTCTCCCTCCATACAAAAAGTACCCAGGCCAAGGAGCCACTTAGTGCAACTTCATTCTGCTCCAGACACACATCTTGGTCATGGCCTTGCTCCCAGATGCCCGGGCAGCACGCCCTGGCAGTGACAGTCTGACCCAGGCAGAGGCAGTGCTCTATGGCCCTTCCAGGTCTGCCCTGCACCCAGCACACCCTCTGGCCCGAGGCACCCCAGTAGCTACAGAGGGAGTGTTATGGCTGCATATGAGGATAAATTTGTCTGTAAAAATCTTTGGGAATGCCTTCCTTCCAAGCTTTCTCTTGTAATCTCCTGTAATCTCCAAGCAGCCAGATTACAGGAAAAGGACACTTTCTTGGGTTAAGGAGGTGCAGGGGTTCAGCTGCTTTTCTCGCAGAGGTGATCAAAGTATCTGAGCTGTGTGCTTTTCCATCTCATGTGTCTGTCTTCAAGATATTGTTAGGTGAAATGAGCTAGAGTTGCTTGTTTTGAGGCAGAAAGCAGTATCCTTACCTGGAAAATTGAAAGAAAGAAGTTTCAAACCATGCTTGGAGAGTAGACTCTGGCCCTCTGACCTGTTGTAGATGGAGTGTCCTCCCTGGCAACGTGGCCACTCAAGCACTGGTCTCTGCATAGGGAACTGAGGTTTTTCTATCAAGAAGGTGGAGACTGTGGGATCATGCCTCCTTCCTTAAGTTGACAGCAGCTTAAAACCCACCACTTCCTCACACTGATTCAGAAGCGCTTTGTCTTGATACAGTTCAGTGCAACAGTGACAATATTTTCTGGGAAGGAGGAGAGGTCATTTTGGTCTGATCCGTTAATCTGATTGTATTTATAAAAGCACCTGGGCTTGCTTCTTCCCAGGAAGCAGTGATTCACAATTGTGTCAGGCCGGAGGGACCTGGCAGGCATTTTGTTAGACTGAACCTGAGCTTCTGCCTGCCTGCAGGCTGTCACAATATATCTGAGAGACCATGTTTCCCTCTTGGTCCCAGCTGACACAGATCTGTGTCCCTCGACCTGCCAGACTGAGCAATTTGGGGAAAGAAAATAGGGAAAGACTGCAAGGCTTATTGCCATTAGGATTCAGAGAATTCTGTGCTGTTGCCTGACTCTTTGATGTGGAATGTTTGCATGGGGGCACGGAAGACAGGACTACAGAGGGAGTAATATTTTTTTATTCCTATTTGGAAATCTGTGGGTTTACTATAATGATTCTTAAAAATATGAACAGCAGAGCATTAACATCATTGCAAGGACCCTTAGGGTTAAACAACCCTTGAGAGGATTGCTGTTAAAATCAATATGCAAATGCAGTTGTATTTAGATAGGTATGGCCTCCTTTGAAGAAAAGCAGGTATATGAAAATGGGATTTAAAAAAAAACTAGATACATTGGGAGAAATTATTCCCATTACAAAAGGATTATTTGCTTTACCAAAGGATTCACTGCAGGGTTCCTGCTAAATAGGTCCCTTAAGGCATTTAAAACAGGATCTGATTTGCACAGTTTTTCAAGAATGCTTTTGTGTAAAGAAAGGCACACCTGTGATGGATACAGAACTAGTTTTGCAGGCTTTTTTCCACCCTATCTTAATATCTTTAGAGGGAAATTTCTTTCAACATAGAAAATGTGATTACATAGATCTTTTAAACAGCTACTTGCGTTTGTACTTCTGAATCTTAATAAGATTCCAGTCTTTTTTATGCTGATTTTTCAGTCTCAAGGTTGAGGTACAGTGTGTATGCTTATAGCTGAGATATTCAGGAGCTCAGTAGGGTGGGCAGGGATGGTCTAGGCCTTTTCTTTAGCTTCATAAGTATTTAACCAATCAAAGCAAATCGCTTTTTTATGGGAAGAAGGGCCCATAAAAGTTAAAATTGGGTTTAAATTTACATAAGCTTTGTAGTATAACCAAAAAATAAAAATAAAAACAGTTTAACATCACGTTCTTTTATAAAACATTTTTCCTGTTTGCCAGATTAGGACTATTATTACATAAATAAGAAACTGAGCCCAGAAAAGGAGAGATATTCTGCAAGGTCACCTGGTACCTCTGGCTGAGTAGAGAATTTTTAGCTTACCAGTCTAGCTTTTATTCTAAGTTTTGAAAATTCATCCCTCCCCACAAATCCTGCTCAATAGGATGTGGTCTCCTCATCCATGGGATAAGGCTCTCGATCCTCCTGCCCTCCCTTAAGTGTCATGTCTGGGTAGAATACACCTCCCACTGCAGAAATCAGCTGTCTCCTCTGAAGCTTCTCTGAAGCTTTGACCCCATGGAGAAGAGAGGTGCCTTTTCATTATGTTCTGGCCCTGGGAACACCTGACAGGCTGCTGCC